>JAITYX010000117.1:0-600000 GCA_021018815.1 Talinum fruticosum | reverse complement strand
GAGTTTAACTGGATTGGAATAGTAATAAACCATATATGAACAGTAAAAATTCCCAAAATAGGAGACAAGAGATGAGACGTCAAGAGCAGTAAACTCAAAATCCCCCACCACCACCTCAAGAAGGATTGAGAACCACACCCCAAACCAAGATAAAAACAAATAGAAAAACAAGGAAGAAAATACATACCGAGAAACTTGAGTAAACCCAATCAATCACAAAGAAGGATATAGAAATACCCTTGTAATCATTATCCAAACTTACTTTAATGAAATCAAAAACAAGATTTGGACCAATCCACTCATAAACCACCTTGGTATAGAACACAAATAAGGCGAGTCATAACTTAAACAAGTAACAAAATCTTAGCAATAGGACCATTTGACATCATCATCAAGCTCTAAGCACAAGCCTTCGGAGAGGTGAGGAAGATCATCGGACGTAATCAAAATCTCAAAAACATGAAATCCTCCACCGGATCCTCATTATTATAGGCATATGAGAGAGATTAAGAAGAAAAGGAGTTGGGTTAAGACGAGAGCATAGAGGGGACGAGAAGAGGGAGAGAGAGAAACAACGACGAGAGCGACTCAAAGGGTCCGGAGGTTTCTTAGGTTTAGCTTTTCAAGACATTAGAGCATCTATCTCTAGATGTTCTTTCTCTCACTAGAGCTGTCTATTTCAACTTAACAATTATTTATTGATTATGAGCCTATCTTCTATTGTTACACTTGTTCCTAAAAATGCTTATACTATTTCATGTCTATTTCTTTTTCATTGACCATCCCTAGCCTCCTGGCCTCATAGCTAGGTTGCGAGTGGAGCTTATATTCTTCTTTGAAAATTACTAAGACATTATTAAATGGGGAAGAAAAGATTTCAATTAGAACCGTTTTTCTAGAAAAGCTCATTTAATTTCCTCCTTGTCAAACGCACCTCATAATTAAAAAAATATTATAGGAAAAGAAAAAATAAGTACCGATAATTCAGCCACAAAAACTTCCACAAACACCACGTCAACTTTTTTTTTTTTTTAAAAAAGAAAAAGAAATCAAAACTCAAATCTTATTTTCCTTCCATTGTTATCATCGCCCTTTTACTCGGACACCATCGGTGGAGGACATCTCCATCGGTTTCCAGTGTTCGCTCCCCTCATATTTACAAAACGAATTCCGGTGTTCGCTCCCTCAACTCGTACAAAATCAAGAGCTAATTTTGTTGCTTTTTTTTTGTATGTTCCCAAATTTGACTTCTTGTTGCTCACAAATTTGAGTAACCGAGGTTACCATGGAGTTTCTTCAATCAACAAAGGAGTTTTCAAGGGGTAGATAAGATTGACTAACTCATGCAGAGGCTTAAACGATTGCATCTCCAATAGTATCATGTTTCTCCAACATCAACTTTCTAGATGCTTTCAAAACTCGGAATTGGAAATGACGAGCAAGAAGAAGATGTCGTCCCGATGAAATTCAAGGGTGAGAGAAGTTGCCTTACAAATCATGAGGTAACATTCTAGATTGTTCTCTATCTTCAAATGATGAGGATGCCTTCGTTTCGAAGTTCCAAAAATCTGCTGAAGATCTAATTTGAGAGGTGTTTATTTCTCTCACTTCTACAGGGACTTATTTACTCTCATTTCTCTTGTATTATTATATGTATATGAATGGAATTTGGTGATCTCTAATTTGCTAGTTACTTGTTCCATCTTCTTGGTTTTTCCATTTTTGGTATTTTTTAATCAAATCAAAACTAATTTGGATTGGGGATTTTGAACGATATTCCTAGTTATATTGTTGTTCAAGCTGAAATGATAAAGAATTTTCTGGGGCTTGTCACGGATTGTGGCTATTCCATGGCTGATCTGTAGGAACACTGGGAACATCAACTAAGCAAGTACAAAAGAGATATAGATTGGACCAAGCATATTAGTGGCTAAACATGCTCATTATAATATAGTTCTTTTGTTGATCAGATTTGATGCCTTAGAGATAACAACCGAGCACATGTTCTAACTAGTATACATTACTTCACTCTTGGTTACAATGGAGGAGGGAAATTTTAGGTTCTAAAAGTCCTATATCCAACTACTCAATTAATATAATGGCAACCCACCATTAAAAATGAATAAAAGAAAGAAAAAAGCGATAGAATCATTGCATCTTGTTCTAAGTTATAGTCTTTTGTAATATTGTCTACTTGAGGTGAAGACGATCGAAGATCAATAACCGGATATTCTGCATTTTGACCATTCTTAAGGGAACCCGTAATCATTATCAAAGTAATAGTGTGATGATTTACTTTATTGACATAAATAAAAACATTGATGTAATTTTGTTACCTAAAGGAAGAGTTTAGAGTGCCACTTGAATCAGGCATGGGATGAAACCGCCATAATTGAAGGGGTATAGTATTCAATCCAATTGTTGTCGGAGTAGGATTACTTGATTGAGATAATGAGCTACCCTAACTACTTAGATTGCTAGGATATTGCTATTTCACATGCCGGTTAATCAAAAAGGTGCAATTAGAAAATAATGGGAAAACTCCTAATAAATATGTATACAAATAATAAATTTTCATCATACTTACTCGTGAAAATGATAAGGTGTTCTCTTCGGTTGTACCAATTATAGGGTGCAAGACCTATCAAATTGCAAAATAAAATTTAGTCAACCAATATAGAGGTTTAAACCAAAGAAAGTTATTAAATTTCTCTTACATTCCATGGTTCTACTAGGGAGGAGCTTTGATTAGCTTCGACATATGCTCGTAGGAGATATGTTCTCGTAGTCGAAAAGGGTTTACAAAGGCATAGTGTTGGGTTTGACCTTCTCTACTTGTCATAAGAGACACAAACTGAATCACCGGTAAGTGTTAAATCTCCCTTAGGCATTAAAATCTGAATTTAAAAAAGAAATATTGTTAATCATAGATCATTTTGATTGATGCCTAAAAGATATTGTAGTTTCTTGAATAAATTCATATCTCTCTCTTGTCTTGACTTGGCCTATTTTGTTGGTCATTACTCTTTCTATTCCCAATTTTTTTCTTCGTTGCTTGATCGATACTCGGAATTCAATCTTTTCTCACGTGGACAACCTTTTCTTTAACGTTTACGGGATCGAAAACAGAGCTTTGTTCTTTTTATTTTTGCTTTGAATCTTGAAAACTGTGGGCTTTTATCTATTCATATGAACAATTTCAATCAAACTACTAAGAAAAAATGAACATTTTTAAAAACATATAAAAAGCATAGCTTGAGAAACGTTTTAAAGGACATTACCTTCTCGCATCTTTGATTTCATCACAATTCCTCACATCTATTTTCAATCTTTGTATTCCATCCATAACTTTCTTAAACTTAATCTCAGAATCACCCACCAAGTTAGCAACTTCACCAAATGATTCATGCATTTTATCAAACCAGAAAATTTCTTTACTTTTATCCATATCAACGTAACTTATTTTCACTTTAGTATGAGAATGCTTGACGTCTTTTCTCCATCTATCCAAAATATATTTTGACGGAACATAATCAATTTTGTTGCGAAGTAAGACAACAATAGCATGTCTACATATATCCCTCGAAACTCAAACAAATGACAATTACACTTAACATCATTGTTTTCCTTGTCTAAGATCACGTCCAAGCAACAATTCTTTTCTATGTCCCTCATACATCATATCTTCAAGTACATGATATTGTAATATGTTACCTTCTTCTTTCAAAAGCAATGCTTCGAGTATAACTTCCCACGTTTCAACTCCTCCTGGAATTCTTGAAACTTTGGAACAGATATATGCCTCTTGAAATTGCTTCTCTATCCTAAAATGGGATATACAAGGAAGACATGAATTATAAGAAGAAAAATCTGCTTTTCTTTCCTTCTTAACTTTGCTGCGCAACGCATTCTCATATTGGTCCACAAATTGTTTCAATCTTGTTTTGGAATTTACATAGTCATAAATAAAAAGAGCATTCATGCTCTCACTTCATTGTGTGGTTGACATTACAGCCCAAAAATGATATTTTACATATGCAGGGACCCAATGATGCCTTATATCGAACAATGCATGCAACCATTCATTCCGGTGAAGCTTGTACTTCTCAATCATACTACCCCATCTTTCATTGAACTCAATAGGAGTCAAAGTATCATATACTCGTTGCTTTAAATCCAAATTTAATTGCATGATATTCTTTGTCACCACTTAACTTTTCGGGGTCTTTTTCATGATATGTCAAAGGCATTTACGATGTTGAGCATTAGGAAAAACATGTTCAATTGCCTTTTGCATAGCTTTATCTTGATCGATAATAATAGCATTAGGAGCACGACCTTTCATACATGTTAACCATGCCTCAAATAGACAAATAAATGTGTTCGTGTCCTCCGAGCTTATCAAACCTCAACCAAATAATACCGATTGACCATAATGATTTACACCAACAAAAGGAGCAAATGGCATATCATACTTCTCGACTAGATATGTTGTATCAAAGGTCACAACATCTCCAAATTCTTCATATGCTGCCCTGCTTTTGGCATCAGCCCAAAATACATTTTTCAGTCGAGAATCCTCAACAATATTCAACACATAAAAAAATTTGGATTACATGCATACATTTTAACAAAGTATTTGCACATTGCTTCAAGCATCTCCTTCTTGGAGTTGTAATTGTCTTCTTTTTTAATGTAATTCCGTGCATCTTTCTCCAAAAAGGGTACGTTTTCATGTCCACCTACTTCCACCAAAAAGTATTATAACTTTTATTCAATCGGATACCTGCATCATCATTAAGCTCAAGTCTTCTCCTTGCAGGTGTATCAATCTTCCAATGACAAGAATAAAATCTTGCTTTACTTGGACTTAAGTCATGATTGTGATTAAGCTCCAGATTATTTATTTTCCAACCACTCGGAAGCACAAGCAATGGCATTAATTCTAGCCTTATAATTTGTCTTCGATATTGGTCGTAGTTTCATAATGTTTTTCCCTCTCGAGCGTGGCATACCACCTTCATTGCACACAATAGTTTGGTACCTTGATGTATTCGCTCCTCTTTTTGTAGATGTCCTTTTTGATATGCCAAAACCTTCTTGCTTCGCATAACTTTTATTATAACATATGAGTTCATCGAGAGTTTCAAATATCATTCCTATTTCCGGTTTCTGAATTGTTTACTCACTTTCAATGTCGGTAGACACTCGGTTCGTTGTAGTCTATTTCTTCCTCCGAATCACCACTATTTTTCTCTCGCTAAACTTAAAAAAGGTACACATAATCTCCATTCTTATTTGTCTCCATTCCATATCTATATATTAAATTAAATTACTAAAATTATCATAATTATACAAAAATAGTTAATTTATACTAATCAAAATGTATTGAAGTACATTACAATTTTTCCAAAAATAAAATAATTAAAGGATGTGAACACTAACCTTGCCCCACTTGTCAACAAGTGTCTCCTCCAGGGAGCAAAGAGAGCAAAGTGGCTTAACTCCACTTCTTCTGGGCGTTGAACCCTAGCTTTCGGCACTAATAGCCTAGCTTTCCTGTGTTTTTTTTCCCTTTCTTTATATAAATTATATCGTTAATTAATATCTTTTAGAATTAAAGGGAAAAAAAGAAAATTAGGCTGACGTGTCATCTGTGCATTCTGTGGCTGAATTTTCTATACACTTAGCTTTTTTGAAAAAGAATGATACTTCACATAGCAATTTATGAGTGTAAAATAAAAATATATTTTGGGCTTTCAGTTATTCACATAAATTTTTTGTTGGTACAATCCCAAAACATGATATCAAAACCTTTGAACTGTATAAATAAAAGGATCTCAAAATTCACTATGAACAATATAACAACCCCTCATATTAGATTGTGATATTTTTTTTTAATAAACTCATATTAGATTGCGATTGAAAATTTAGAAAATAATTTTATAACATACTCTAATAAATAGTAAATATTTTTTATTTTATAAGATTTATTACTACCTAGCTTCCATTATTCAAAAAACTCTATTCTTACTAATTATTCGTTTTATTTTTATCATTAAAAATCATATTTTTGTGGTAATATGTTTTATTTAATTGTACCATGTCGTGTTTGTAAACATTTTTAGTATCCATTTTGTTACTATATCTGTAACGATTATATAATATCAATTATGTCTCACTAAAAAAATATATAATATATAAATTATTTCCATATTTAATTGCACATTTCTTCTTGATCATGCAAGTCTTAACTAGTAGTATAGTTGAACATGAATGTTAAGTGGTCCTCTCTCTAGAGTGTGAGCAGGTATGGCTTATCTGTCAAACATAATCCTATATCTTATTATGTGTGATGGCTTATTTTTGAATAATTGTCTAGCAATATCTATCAAGTGTCTTATCAAATAATTGAATCAAATGGTAGACTACGGAATATGATTTCATAGTTGTTTCGTACAGTTTAGTCAAATTCACATGCAAGTTTAAAAAATAACAGCATGAGTTGAAAGAAGACCATGTTGAGAGAAGGTGCTACGTAATTGCCTTTCTAATTAAATTATTAGTATTAATGACTAATGAGGCCTTGATGAACCAGAGTATTTCTCTCTGAGGAAATTTTGAATTAAAGTCAAAGTAATTACGTTGTGCTATATATTTATCATCAAATTGCCAATGCTAGCTTATACAGATTGGTAATTTTGTTTTCTTTTTTTTTAATCAAAAGTCAAACAAATTACTAACTATTTTTATCATCAAATTGCCAATTTCATTTACTAGGTCTTAACATCGTTTCGCTCTCTACTTCGTCTATCTTCAGCATAATTAGGGTTTGGAAATTTAAAGAGTTTGCTGCTAGAAAGCGTAGAAAATAGTCCAGCAACAGTGGAGGCTGGAAGAATCACTGGAAAAAATGGTGAAAATCGTCAGTGATGGAGGACTATGGTTTTGGATGGGCGACGAACACGAAGAACAAGAAGAAGAAAGTAATTAGCTTCAACCTTCTTTTCAAAATTAAAGAAAAATTCTACTGTTCGTTTATGCTGTTAAAACGAGTTGTTATAACTGTTATAAGTTGTTATACTTAACAATTAGTTGTTCATGAGTTGTTATGGTTAACTGTTATAATTGAGTTGTTATGAAATTTTGAAAATAATATTAGTGATATTATTTATTGTATATTTGACAAAAACAACATATATTAGTCAATTAAAAATTTTGTAACAATTTTTTTGGCTAATCGATTAATTTTTATTTGGTTACAAAATTTTAGTGATTGTAATTCTTATATGAATTTATTTTACGGAAAAATAGGTCTCATTAATACCTATCTTAAAAAATACAATTACAATACATATGAATGTATTTTTTAACCGAATAGGGTGATTCAACCGATCAAAGATACAGTGTATAAGACTTGGACTGAAAATTAAGCCTAAGTTGGACTTCTATCAATGCTTTTCCATTTGGATACTCAATTACAAGGGTCGTAGACTCTAGAAGAAATTGTCGTGGACTACAATGACTGCTATGAAGTATGACACTTGAGAAATGAAATCTGCTTTAACAAGGACAAATCAAACCTGAATAGGGTGATTCAACCAAACCTGTACGTATAACAGAATGTCTGCCATACAAAATCAGCGGATGCATCAACTTCAACGTGATTTTTCGATCGTCTTTCTATACTAAGAGGCATGTACTATGGGAACTGCATTATGAACTTGTGTGTGTGTTGAATTGTAATCATGCCCCTTATAGGAACTTGAAAGGTTAATGAAAAACTACAATTTTCGTTTCAAAAAAATGTTTTTATAACATTCAATGTTAATAATAATAATAATGCCAATAATAGTAGTTGTGGTAGTATAATAATAATAATAATAATAATAATAATAATAATAAATGATAACAATATCGATAACTATAATTTTAATATTTTGAAGTAAAGTAATATGTATGTTGTAGGCAAATGTTCTTTGAAAAATTATTTTACGTAGAAATTTTATTTCATCACATTATCGATTCATTTAATATAAACTTATGATGAAGCGCTTTTTATAACTATAACACCCCAAAACCCACCCTAGAAGTGTTACATCGCCACTTTCTCAAAAGGAACTTCCAAGGCTCATTCAGTGTCGATTTGACTTTTTAATTCCAACTTAAAGTAATAAGAGTAAAGTTTCCAAAAGAGTTTGGAACTTTTCTAAAAATTTGACAAAATTCCATTTGTAATATGGTCTATCTCCTAGGCTTAAAACCTCAAAACCCTATATAAAATCATAATATAACTCAACGAGCCACACGCTCAAAGTATACAACTCAACGGCCAAACGCCTGAGTCCAACCAATCATGCATTAAAACTTAAAAAGGTCTAAATGATTGGTGACACACCTGGTACAAACTATATGAACTTAATTACAAACTATAACATTTAGAAACTTATGAAATGCACATCGACAACTTGATTCATGCATCATGCAAGCATGCAGGAGTTCAAAATATGCTAAAGCACAAGGCACACTTTCGGAGAGAGCACAACACTCGGGAGGGGAAATTTGTGGGGGTGAGCACCAATCCTCTCACTAGAGGGTCTTACAAACTTAAAACAGAAATTCTTTACACATACTATTGATAATAATGAAATCGGATCGGTGAAAGTATAACAACGTAATACAATCTATATACTTTCTAATGAAATCTCCTAAAAATCAACTTAAAGATCACAACACTTCAATCATTTAAAAGCACGATTTGCAATCATTAAGAACTCTTGTGGAAGTCAATCAACTTTAAACAAGGTGGAGCAACCACCGACACTTTCTTTCAAACACTTTCATTCACAAACTCAGTATCTTTCTAGGGAAAGTCCTTGCAACTTATTATTATGACATTTCAATCTTCAAAACGAAGTTTCAAAATATTAACAACTCAATGGATCTGAATTAACTTTCCGGGCTCTACGGACTCGAACTAGCATTTCATAATTTCTCCGGGGCACGACCCCGGATAAAGGCTCCTGAGACCTATCTTCTATGAAGTCTCCGATCGGACATCCCGATCCCGGAACCCCTGTTGCAACCCTTCCCTTGAAGTTTCGGTCGGGCATCCTCACATATGAGGACCCCAATTAGAGTCTTTCGAGTATGCTAAATGATCTTAACCCGATCGATTCAAAAACAATGAAAATACATTTATCAAGTTGTTTCAAACAGAGCATTCTCAAAGCATTATCGATTCGAGTATGACACATTAGAAGGCATAGTACCACATGCCACCCTTCCAAATTCACTTTCTCAAATCTTGTTTCACTTCCTTAAAACATAATCACGTTCGAAGGCGGTTATCAAGAAATCGGATTCAAGGATCATTTTTTTTAAAACATCGAACTCCTTTCAAAACTACTTTTTGAGCATCATTTAGGATCAAGCCAATTTACAAACCAAGAATTTCATATTAAGATCTAACATCCAAAATAAGCGCATCTACTCATGTAATCACGACAAGTCGGTTAGGTTGGCATGATAGTTCATTCAGTAATCGTTATAACTCGATTCTTGAGTCATTCCTTACTTCTATACTTTTACCTCCTCATACTCTTTTGCCACAATTCACATATTACCCAAGTATTTGACGCCTATTTATACTTCTCCGATTCCTGCACAACGAGAATCTCATATCCCTATATATGTAGTCAATGATTGCCTCATTTCTTTCTCAGGTCCATCAACATTTTCCAATTGTCATGAGATATCACTAGCCCTCTCAACTACTCCTATTACCTTCCTTTACCCTATCCCTTTTATTGACTCAATTCCATTCAAGACGTAATAACTATAATCAATCAAACTATTTGAGCTTCACTCAAATGAATCACCAATTCTCTACTTTAAACCCTCAATTGTACATTAGTCAAGATGACTTCGTACTTTCTCTTTATACCCCTAAATCATTGTTTCCTAACATTTATAATTGCCCCTCTACACCAAAACTTCAAAAATCCCTAAGGGTTGAATTGACTCATAATTCACACCCAATCACAGCTTCTTCATCCTTAATTGTTAATTAAAACTTCCATATTACTCCTTAGACCTAAACAATCTAACTCCATCACAATCTTTAGATTTCCAATTAAGTCTTAACAAACTTAATCAGCTTATCTCGTTCCCTAATTTAACCCTAATTACTTTCTAAATTCATTCTATAGCATAAACATTCAATATTCACAATGAAATTTAATTAAATTTCTAAATTACTATTAGTTTAGAGTGTAAGACCACCCACCCCAAATTTTAGGATTTTGGACAATTGATTTGGGCTTCCTTACTTCCTCCTCTCGGTCTTGGTCTCTCTCTGCCCGGTTCTTGCTCAGTCTCTCTCGGTCTTTCGCTTTCTTTCTTCTGTTTCTCGTTCTAAGCACTCGGTCTCAACCTCTCGGTCTCACCCTTGCTCGTTCGCCGGCCCCTGCCTCCTTACTCCCCGGCCACCGTTACTCTGCTCGTCGGCCGCGGTTTCCCTTTCACCGTTCCCGCTCGTTCCTCGGTGCTAGTCTCAATCCCTGGTCTCTCGCCCTCTCTGTCTCGGCTTCCCTGTAACTCTCGCTTTCTCTGCTAGCCGGTTCTTTTCCCCGGTCGCCGTTCTTCTTCCCGGCGGGTCTCTCTTTCTCCGCCTGCTGTTGCTGCTGTCCCTCTTCTCTCCCAATTGCTCACTCGTTCTTGCTCTATGGTTCTCGCTCAACCCCTCCCTCCCTCTTGCTCTTGCTCGCCATCATCCTCTCTGTTTCTCTCTCTCTCTCTGTGTTTTGCTTGTTGGTCTTCTTCCGCCTCCCTCTCTGTTTTCCTTAAGCTCGGGCTTCCCTTTTTTTTTCTGTTTCTTTCCCGAGGCCCTTCTTCTTTTCTTTTCCCCTTAATCCTTTTTTCTCTTTCCTTTTGCTGTAGCTCCTTCACAACTTGCCAGCACACCCCTTTTGTTACACTAATCCCCTTCTAATTCTAAGACCTAATTCTCCCTTCTTATTACCCTTTTTCTTTTTCTTGCTTTTATAGCATTATTTAGGTTAAATCCAAATACATAACATAAGCGGCCTCAAGTTTATATTTAGCTCGTCCGGCAGAAAATTAAGAGGACGGAGTTATTATATTTTACTACTTATAATTAGGCGAACTAATAATAATTCGCTCGAATAAATTTACGACGATATACCCGCGTATATATATAACTATTCAACGTATTTTATTTAATTAAAACTAAATAATTAAGTTAACTCATATAACTATTTCAAATAAAACTACATGTATTACAATACCAATATAAAATTATCGCAACAATACGATAACGAGTGATGATGTCAACCATTATAATAACAATTGACAATGTTGATAATAATAATAATAATAATAATAATAATAATAATAATAATAATAATAATAATAATAATAATATGTAAGTTATGATTAATGGTTATAACTAGTACAACGTTTAACCGTTACAACGATTATAACGATTAAAAGATGGTATGAGCTGTATGAGTTGTTAGTGGTTATAAAAGTTGTTATAAATGCTCATTCGAACAAACACGTGGTTATAATTTTTCACTTTTATAAAATACTTTTCGATTTCTAATACATAATTTTTAATTTAATTAAATATAAAAATATGAATAGTTGTAAGTATTTGATACATATATATGGTATAGAGATACAACTTATAGTGACTATCAACAATGACAGTCATTTTAAGTTTTTCCTTTGAAAAATATTAAGTTTTTATTTGATTTTAAGAAAATAAGTTGGAAAGAAAATTTAAATAGAAAAAAAGTGATGAGCAAAAAACGTTAAAAGGAAATTGATTTTTTTTTTCTTGTGTTTGGTTCAAGAAAAAATAGAGGGAAAAAATTATAATTCTTTTCCAACATCTTACCCATCCACCACATTATTATAAAGAGGAGAGATAAAATATTCAATAATATTGTTTAATTGAGAGGAGAGAAAATTTTTTAATGCTCTTTCTTAATAGAAGTCTCTCTCTTTCTCCATTTCTCTCTCTTTGAAAGTTTTTTCTTCCATTTTCCTCTCAATTTTAGAAGGAAAATATCATTGACCAAATTAATAACAGTTTCCATGAGTTTTTCCATCAAACTTTTTTTCTCTCATTTTTTTTCAATTCAAACATGGAAAAGAAATTCAATTTTCACATTTATTTTATTTTCTTTTAATTTTTTTAGAATCAAACAGAGCCTAAGGCTCTATTTGATTTGAAGAAAATAATTTTGAAAGAAAATTTAAATAGAAAAAAGTTACGAGGAAAAAAAGTAAAGGGGAAATAAATTTTTTTCTTGTGTTTGGTTCAAGGAAAAATAGAGGAAAAAAAGTATAATAATTTTCCAACCTCTTACCCATCATCACCACATTGTCACGGAAAGGGGAGAGAATGCTCAATAGCGTTGATTAATTGAAAGGAGAGAGAAAATTGTTAATGACCTTTCTTAACATAATTCTCTATCTTTTTCCATTTCTCTCTCTTTGTGAATTTTTTTTCCATTTTCCTTTCAATTTTGGAAGGAAAAAATCATTGACCAAATTGACAAAATTTTCCATGAGTTTTTCCATCAAATTTTTTTCTCTCCTTTTTCTTCAATTCAAACAAGGGAAAGAAATTCATTTTCCATATTTTTTTCTTTCCTTCTAATTTTCTTAGAATCAAATAGAGCCTAAGTGATTTTTGAAAAGGTTCCCTTGTAATTTTTCTATATTATACATTCATGCTCTATTTATGAGAAAAGTGTTTCCTAATTAAGTTAATTTTTCACATATTTTAATTTCTTAAGTTATTGTCATCTATCGAATTTCCTAGTTTCTAAGAAGGAACTCAAGCTAGTATAGAAAATTCAAACAGTTATTGCCAAAAAAAGAAAAAAGAAAATATAAGACATTGTAAAAAATTGTTCAACTAATCAACAAAGTACCAAAGAGAACACAACAACCAAGTAGTAAGAAAACATAACTAATTTCTTAAATGTAAAACTGAGTTTACATGTAAAAATGAGTGAAATTTTTCACGTGATTAATTTTGGTCAAATATGTGTGCTAGAAAAGTTTTAAAGAAACTAAACTTTTTAAATCCATGATATAGACTTTGGTTTGGAGAGAGAGAGAGAGAGAGAAAAGTGTCCCACGCATAAAGTTATTGAATGGCAAAACTCACTTTATATACTAGCGTTCTCTTAGTGTCTTTGAAAAAAGAAACCAAGGGCGAGCCCGGTTACACATGCACGCCGCCATCATTTATCCGATTGACAAAGTCGCAGTAATTTAAGAGACAAATTTTTCTTATCTCAAAATTGAGTAAACATTAATCGATTTTGTAGATTTTCAAGAAGGCTACTAGTTGTTACTTTATGCTTATAAAAAATTCTTCTTTTCTCCAGTTTTACATACAGAGAAATCATCTTCTCTCTCTCTCTCTCTCTCTCTTTCCCTTATTTCGACAATGTCGCTTAACTTCATTTGGTTAATCATGAGTGCACAAGATTAGACAAAATCGTGTAATCTTAGAAAGTCAAAGAGTCCGCATCATTATCGGGCGAAATCACTTTTAGAACAAGTGGTCGTCTCCACATTATGGTGTTATATCATTCATGAGTTTTTCTCTCTCACTTCTATCTTAGGGTTCAAGTAAAATTTTTCATATTTGTTATGATTGTTGTCTTTAATTTCCAACAATCTCTAATCTAAATACTACTTAAAAAAACTAAATTACTTCCGATTGTTTTTTCCCTTTTGGTCTAACATCCCTTCAAATTCAAAGTACAAAAATTTCCTTTCTTTCATTTTCATTTGTATTGTGTTTTTTAAAAATTTATTTATGTAAGCAAGTTGGACCAAACATTTATTATGCCATAATGGTTCCAACCGTAATTGTTTGTGAAATATAAGCCTTTCCATGATTCAAGGTTTTGAGCTTAAGCATGGTAAATAGAATCATATATTCCTATGTGTTCCTTATATTTTTTTAATAAAAAATCACATACTTAATGGTATAATTAACACATGAGGTATTTTACTCACAAAAATTCATAAGATACGAGCTTTAGTCAATATTATCTTGAACCTCTTAAATTTATATAAACTCATTTATTTATGTATTACTTTTAACTTGTATATTATTATTAGGGTATTGAAGCAAACAAGTGAAATTAAGAATTATCAATTATCCCATAACTCTACTTTCATTTCTAATTCTATTATATTCTACTTTAGTTTAACTAAGTAGTTAAATTTAATATTAAGAATGTAAAGTCTTCTGTAAATATTTAATTTATAAAATTAATATTTCAAAAAGAATTATATCTTTAAATTATATCCTTATGCACATCAAATTTATACAAATTTCTGTTTGAAGGTGAAAGATATTATATTCTACTTTAGTTTAACTAAGTAATTAAATTCAATATTAAGAATGTAAAGTCTTCTGTGAATATTTAATTTATGAAATTAATATTTCAAAAAAAAAATTGTACCTTTAAATTATATCCTTATGCAAATCAAATTTATACAAATCTCTTTTTGAAGGTGAAAGATAAAATTTCATGGTTGAATTATTATAAGGATTTGGACATGTCCTATAAAGCCTACCTTTAAAACAATAAAAATACATCACCTGCTTTTATGATGCAAGGGTTCATGTGACAAGGTATGCTCGACTGGTTGGATATGCTCATCAAAAATATATAATCTTAATGTTTATTGGAGCATACTTCTCAATATATACGTATATTTTACCTAAAAAACAACACATTTTATCAATAAAAAAATATTTTAAATAGAGTTCTCAAGATAATATTCTCTAAATGAAAAATATATAACACTCAAGTAACCATTTATACCTTGTGGTAAGCAAATCATATGTTGCTTCAAAATTTATGTATGTTATTAAACAAAAAGAAAAAAAAGGAAGGCCACATGAAACCTTCGAAATGAGTACTCGAAGGAACACCCCTCAAGTGATTCTAAAAAGGAAGTACAATCCCTCCCAAATTGTTAGGTGTGTTCAGTAAAATTAGTTATTTTAGTAGTGGTTAACCTGTTTTAATAGTTAGTTATTTTATTAGTGATTAATCTGTTATTGACTACCTGGTTAGTAGTTAGATATTTAACTAGTAATTTAAGATAATTGTATTTGATAATAATAGTTATTTATCTAGTAAATTTATATAAAATAAATATAATTGATAAAAAATTTTAGAAAATAGGGGAGAATTTTCAAAAGAGTACGTCTTTTACTATAGAGAAATGAAAACGATGGTGAAAAAATCCTGAGAGGAGACCCAGCCAAAGATGCTGTACATTAGAGAGAGTATTGGTCAGTAGTCAGACACAAACACCCACTTGCAATTCTTAATCCGTTGCAGTTTGTCCAGTTTCCACCAACACTCCAAAAACAGTCCAAATCTATGTATCTGAATTTTCACATTTGACAATTATTGAATTAACAATCTACTATCAGTCACCTTTTCCCTCTTTCTACTCATGGTCTCTCTCTCATAAGTCATACCCTTTTCTTTTGAAGCAGCAAGGAGCAATTAGAACATTAAAAGCACCCGAATTTCCAAGTTTATCAGCGTAATTTCACCTTGCAAATAATGATTTGTTGTGGGCAACTTTGTTTTTAGCCTTCTGTTTACTGCAATGGAGAACCCTTGTCTTGTTTTGGTTGTTCTGTTGGGTTTTTTCTCTGTCCAAGCCAGTCCAAGCTTGTTCAAGATGAAGGTTTACCACTCTCTGCCCTTTTAATTTCCCTTTCTGGTTCGATTTTTTAATTTTTTTTCTGAATTGCTCGTGTTTTAGAATTTGAAGCATGAAAAGGGTGTAATGGGATTTCCTCATTTGAGTGCATGCTGTGCCCACTTTACCTGAAAAGCCAACATTTTTCACGCTTTCTATATATGCACCGCTCATTTCTTTGTGGGCCACTGAAGCAATTCCGTTGAATCTCTAGTGTATAATTGGAATGGATCACATGATATCTTCTCTGGGTTTGTTTCAAATCTGAAATCTTGATGTGGGTTGGTTAAAAGTGTACGAAATTAAGTTTTGCACTAAAAAGTAGGATGATGAAACACCAGTTGATAAGTTAAACTATCGTATGGTTGGCTGTGATGTAACCTGGAGGGTTGATTTTGGCTGTTCTGGAAGTTGGCTTCCCTATGGTCAAATTGGTTGAGATTGTTGACTGTTCACTTACATTTTGGTCAGAAATCTGTCAAAATAGCTTGTCTTGTTAAGGGGTACTACTCCATTCACACTTGGGCAGGACAAGTGAAGCCTCAAAATGATGTTTCAATATTAACAATAAGTTGTGAGTATATCTCATATTGATATCTAAATATTTTGACATAAGTTTCAATGGTCAAAGGTCAAATTATTCCTCAATTGAGCGCAACAATAAGCACATTGAGTGGGCTGAACTGAAAGGGCTAAAATTTTTGTTGTGTAGCTATAGTAGCCTTTAGCTCGGTGGATAGATACTCTTTTGTCTTCTGGCCTTATTGCCATGTGTTGAGTCGTGCTCTCGGAATCTATTACGTATGGGTTTAACATCCTATGTTACTTGGGCTCTTGATTCACCTCAAGTACCTTTGTGAAACACAATGCTCTTAGGTGGTTATGAATATGTCATTATTCTAGGCTGAATACATATGAAATCTTTGGAATATAGGCAAGCCCAACACTTGAAACATGTACATTTGTTGGATACTTTTGGTCTGTGGCCAAGTCCTAATTTATTGTCATCTATGTCAAAAGATAAAGATTACTATTTTTGGATTTGATATTGCGAGATGAATGAAAGATTTGACGTTCAGACTACTAATAAGGACATACAGCAAATAAGAATCCAACTGATGCAGGCATTTGTACAATTGTACCTATCTGCAGTGGATGCTCTTCAACAAATTGTCCAAACAATGGGTGCCACAAACTGGAAATTTGATGATGTCTCTTGTCAAGTTGAAATGCTTGGAGTAACACCGGCAGATGCTGAAAGCACACTCCAGTGTGATTGCCATCTTGAAAATAACACCTGCCATGTTGTAAAAATGTATTGTTCCTTTGTCTCATTTCTATTATTTTTCCTTTCATTATACTGAACTTGGCTCTCATTTGACCAACAGTCTTACTTCCAAAATTGAGGCTTCTATGGTGTATTAATTGAAAGTTCCTTAGCCATTTTTCCTTGGCAAGTAAATAGATATTTGTATTGTTGTATACTTTGTAGTGTGATCAAGGGTTACAGTCTCCCTGGTGTCCTACCACCAGAACTGGTGAAGCTACCTTATCTACGAATTATGTAAGAACTCGATTTCTGAGGTTTCTCATGTTCTTTGCTTGTTAACTTCCCTATTCTAGCACATAACATTAGCCATTATCCTAGTAGTGATTTTGCCTACAACTATCTCTCTGGCGGGATACCTGTCGCATGGGCTTCCTTGCAGTTAGAATCAATGTAAGTGCTGTTGATATCTCCTACTTTTTAAACTTTTTATTTTTTTTTTCTGAATTCCAGCTCTCACCAATGATGTTGATCATATCATGCAGCTCTCTTTTAGCGAATCGATTATCTGGAGAAATCCCAAAGGTGCTGGGAAATATTTCTAGCCTCACTTACCTGTATGTCTCAATTTCCATCAAATTATGTAATAACGTTTGTGAATACATGTTATTCCTCCAAAGCAATTTTCCATTTGTCTTCTAGTAGTTCGCCATTTCTGTTTTTAAATTTTTTTTTATCATCTTCCATAACTCTCATCTGTCCTTGATGATCATGCCTTAATTGTTTCCTTCTATTTTTATAAGCTTGTCATTTGCTTACATTTCAACCAATTTTGTTTAATTTGATTGAATATTTAGTGTTGCATGGGTTTATGTTTTTTGGCATTTATCTTCTGTATAGGAATCTTGAAGCCAACCAATTTACCGGAAAAGTTCCAGCCGAGCTTGGTAACCTTTACAACTTGCGCACTTTGTGAGTAACTTGTATTCGGTACAAATTTTATCTCTTGACCTTCCCTTTGCCCATATTGTCTGTAACTCTCTTGTTGTGCTCTTCTGGTCTATTTTTCAGAATACTCTCCTCAAATAGGTTAATTGGAATGCTTCCTACAACACTTGCTCGCTTGGGAAATTTAACAGATTTGTACGTTGTTTTCATAGAGACAGGCACCTTTCTTTTATTGTTTTTGCTGATAAGATCATGCATGATTTAAATTCCTGAAGGCATAATGATGTTGTTCTTTGCCCTTTTGTTTGGGCAAGGGTGGCAATTTTTTTGTCGTCTCGTTCAAATATATTTATATCCTAAGAAAGTAAGGGGGAGGGGAATTACTCCTTCAGATCCTATTTGTTTTACCACCTGCTTAACTATAGCTGAAGAATTTCCTTGTGTCACTAATGCAGTCGGATTAGTGATAATAACTTCGATGGAGCAATACCCAGTTACATACAAAACTGGGAGCAGCTTGACAGATTGTAAGAATTCTGTATTCTTGAACAGAATCATAAGCTTGTGTTGTCAAACTTAGGTTTTAATCTGTTCATTGAGGATCCTTGCAGAGAAATGCATGCAAGTGGACTACATGGACCTATTCCGTCGTCAATATCCCTATTGAATAAAGTAACTCAACTGTGAGTAAATCTGATAAACTACAGCTGCTGAGTAGAATATTTATTCTATTCCACTGCATAACTGCTTTCAAGTTTTCTGAATTGACAGGAGAATAAGCGACATTGAGGGAACAACTCATGGCTTTCCAGTGCTGAGCACTATGACTGGCCTAGCAAGACTGTATGTTAAATCATGACATTATCTGTGATTGAAGCTTTAATGTATTTTTTGATTGAATAATCAATTTTTTTTTTTTTTTGGATTTGCTAGAGTGCTGAGGAACTGCAGCATTGCTGGAGAGATTCCTGGATACCTGTGGAAAATGAATTATTTGCAAATGCTGTAAGTGGTATAGTTTATGGTTGGTGATTGGTAACTTTGGAACCAGGAGAAGGACATGCTCACTTCTTATTCTCTTGTCGAGTTTATTGCTGCGCTAAGGTTTAATTTGTACAAATGTGGCTGCTCATGTGGAATCTCCTTCTCTAGATAGGTTCTTTTTTATTTTTTATCTTTTAAAATTTTTCCTCGGCTGCTTTTGCAATCTAGAACTTTCTTCCTATTTAGTGTTTGCCTATGTGATAATGCTAGAATTGTATAATAGTTCTAGGGAGGAGGTTTTAATACGATGTGAGGAAAATAATAAAATAGGCTCACTCCTCATGGGGAGTCATGACACTCATATATATATATATATATATATATATATATATATATATATAGTACAATAGTTCTAAAGGAAGGACACTATTGTCGTATATGTTGTACAATAGGCTATAGAAACCATTACCTCCCCTTTACATTATTAGATGTGTTTCGATATCCAGCTCTGTATTGTTTTAAGTCTAGGATTGGGATGATTCTATCACTATTTTGTCAGTCTTCAATGTTTTGTAACTTTAATGATCCTGTTTCATGTGCGTGTGTTGAACCAAAAAATGTGAAAATTTTGGTTCCAGGTGTTGGGTTGGGTCTCAATTATGGGGCCTGACACCACCAACGAAAGGAGGAAAAACCAAGGGGTGTGTTGGGGGGGTTGTTCCACAGGCCAGTGCAAGCAGATGGAAGCTTCTTGAATACACTAAGTTTAGTTCCCAATAAGCGGTGTATTTGGAAGCGACCAAAGAGGTGTGTAGAGGAAGCCTCCCTAGAAAGAGGTTGGAGAGAAGCCTTGTTCTCTCCTATAAATGCATACAAGGTAGGAACGTGTGTAAATATGAGTGCGGGGAGACTGTCTCAAACCAATGACGGGTTTGCAGACAGAGGGTAGTACCCTAATCAGGGGGATAGAAAACACGTAAGTAGGATGATCGAGGGTGAATCTTGGGCACCCCTAGCCTTGGTGGGGGATAGCCCTCCAAGAGGAGCGATGATGTGGAGATGCCGTTTGAGAAAAATGATTATGTTGAGGGATGAAGACACAAGCATCACTAAAGACCTATTTTTTCAGGACTGCTGCAATGGTTGTGAGGAGGGTGTATGTGAGCTGTAGATGTGAGGGTTTACAACCTGAGTTGTTCAGAAGTTGTTGACATAGAAGATAAATTGAGTGACAGGGTGAACAAAAACTGGCTAGAGGAGAGTGATATGCCTTGTGTTTTGACTTGTAAATGTACCCATTGCAATCTATCAATTGTCAGTATTGTGTATTTGCCGGTTCTTACTGGACAGTGGTTTTCCCCTATAGTTGAAGAGGGGTTTTCCACGTAACTGGTGTGTTCTTTTCCTTGCTGTGTTTGTTTGTGCATGTGTATGTGTCTGTGTCTGTGGTCCTTCAGCAGCTTCCCTTGCCAGCAGTTGGTATTGCAAGGATTAATTTTCGAATACCAGGAAACCTGTTAAACTGGCAGCCAAACAATGAAACTGAACAGAACCAATTCTAATTTGGTCAGACTAGCTGGGAGTGGCCTTTCTTCTTTTGTCTTCTGATATGCTAGACTAGTTACATGTGATGTGATAAACTACTTAAATTGCGGAAAGTGTCTATTTTGTGGAGTAAAAGACTCGAACTGCTGTGAAACCAAAACAAATAAAAACGTTGGAATTTCTAACCCTACGTGGCACTGCTTTAGTCTTATGAAACCGTTGGACAAGCTGATTCGTTGACTCTCGGCTCATTTGACAAAGAACTGATTAATGGCAAATAGAACCATCAGCTCAAATAAAACTCACCCTCCCCACCAAAAAAATGAAGTAAAAGTTGGCCCATTTCTGGTAGTTGAAGAAATCAGTATTGGAAATTTTCATTGAGGCACACAGGAGACTGAAGCTAAGTGCCTCATTGAACTATCCACTACTTCTTTTGCTGTGAAGTAGTACGTATATAAAGTGTTTAAAATCTGAAGTCCGACTAAAGGAGTCTCTCTGCATTTCTCTGTAAGGCTATGTGCATCGAGCTCCCAACAGCATATTTCGGTGGACCTCCAGGGGTATCCATTTGATTCTCTGATAGTTGCTGATGTTGTTATTTGTTGATTATTTTATTTTTATTCTTAGAGCACTTTTGAAGCTCAATATTATGTTCGTTCACATATTCTAAAGAAATTTCCATCATTTAAAAAATCACTTTGTATCTTTTTCCCTCTTGTGATATTTGATAAAGCTTTATTATCTGTCCTGATGTTGACTGGATAACAATTTTCGCAGAGATATTAGTTTCAACAAGTTGACGGGAGAGATTGCAGATAACATAGGTGCCAAGGACCTGAAGTTCATGTGAGTAATGAATATTGATGCTTAAGCATATGATGGCAACAATATTTATCTGTGACGACCTTTTGCTATATTTGTTATGTGTGCCTGTGTATCAGCATATCACTAGAAGATACCTAATGAGATATATTTTGCCTCCACCCTTACCTCCTCCCCCAAGAAAAAAGAAAAAAAAATACTGAAAGAAAGCTCATGTTTGTGTGTTTATATGGCCTTTTCTCTCTAGTCAGAGTAACTTCCTCCGAGTAAGAACGAGGTTGACTTGATAGACCATGTCTTCAAGTGTAAAGTAGAAGAAAAATTCTTGTGCCTGTTTACTTGACCTAAGCTACATCTCATCCAATATCCAAACAGTCAACCAATGTCAACTCTAGCCTAAATGGACCTGATGCAAACCGACCCGGTTTAACCCAAACTCAAATCGTCAGGCCTAAGCTGACCTGGTCTGACCCGAAATTGCCTAGGTAATGATTCTTGTTTTCTCAAAAAGTGATAAATTCATTGGACCCGTTGGTGGTAGACTTGAAGTGTGCTAACCCCGGGAATTTCATCAATTTCATTGTGACCTGTCCTAAAACTAGTCCAACCTGAACTAGTCCTGAGTCTCCTGACCCAAGATTAACTCAAGCCAGACCCAAATAGAACGCATTGTTTGCCAAGTTGGCTTGTGTGTGATGCTGGAGTCCTTACACTCTGCTGCAGTTGGCCTTCATGGCATTTTCTCGATCAGATGCTCATTTAGATAGGATCACATTAACAAGGGACTTGCAACAGTTTTAGACAGCAATGGGTCAGCGTTGGTATTTGGTCAAAGTTTTCAGAGATGGAATGGAAGTTTCATTCTTCTATATAAATCCTAAGCCTTTAATTTCCCTTCTGTTCTAGAAAGATACATGCGATGTCTGTTGGATAGCCTACTTTCAATTTTCTTCCATCTAGAGGATGGGATGCTCAAGTATGCAACTCATTGTGTTTGGTCTCTGATCCATATTTTTAATGAAAAAAGAAAGAAAATATCTAGCTGATTAAATTAAAATGGATCCCATTTTGAAGTTCTAAAGGGTTAGGGTGCTGTACTTCTTTGAATCAGCCTGTTATGGAAGTCAGCTGCTTTATGGTCAGCTTGCTGTTTAGAGCATATCAACGTGGATGATTGGCATGGAATTCAATATCATTAATTAAGCTATTAATGCATTTGGAGATATTTTCGTGCTTTGATGGGTAATTGCTCGAGCCTGTATTGATATTTGATAAATCTTTAAGTTCCCTGATGTTTTGAAAAATCTAAGTACTTCAGTAGATGTGAGCATTTCATTTGACAGATTAGCACTCATTTTTCTCCATTGAGGTTAGTTTCAAGTTGAATAGTTGGTTGGGGCCTGAAGCTGTGCATTTGATTGCAATTCAGACAGGATCAACTTATATTGTGTCCCGTTGACCTATTCTGTTGTGAAATTGGGTATTTGAGCAGGTTAGATCTTGGGTGCTATATCGAATGGCTGCTTGCGTTACCTCGCTAATGAGTTTAATTAGCTCTTGTTTGCATGCATGAAGACTATATGAATAATCGGATATGAGTCTCTTGTGCCATAGCCTGCATACTGCTTGGATCCTTTAAAAAGTTTATTATATTGGGAAGGTCATTTCCTTGATGTAGACTCATGTTAATCCCAATTGGGTGTAGTATCCAGGAATCCATGGTAACCTTACCACGGCACATCCAAATTAACCTCTCCCCCTCGCGCCCTCCTCCCCAACCAAAAAAACAAATCTGGTTGGGATGGGCTTACTCTACCCTGGGGGATGTTGTGGGGCTTTCAAATAGGCCTAGTTGATGAGAGAATAATCAAGTATTACAAATCAAGGGAGAATATGCAGTAATGATCAGGTGATGGCTGTGGGGACAAGCATGATTATTAAACTCCCAATCCAAATCTTACGATCCTACAATTCCACGATCCATAAACCCTCCATCGATCCAACTCCCATTAAAATCATAAATGTATTAGAATCTACGATCCTAATTTAGTTCGAAAAATTGGTCGTAGGATACGATTCTACAATCCTACTATCTGATTCATTCTAAATAAATTTCATAAATTGTTGAAACATAATTTTATTCGAGAATTGATAACAATAGTATACTTTTGAAAAAGAAATCTTTGACAAAGTATAGTTGAATTGGATTTTTATAAATCTTTGTAAATGTTTGCTAAGATTTTTATTCCTGTAAAAAAATCACAATTATAAACAAATATTAGAATCTTACGATCCTCGATCCGATTCTATGATTCCGAATCTAACCACCCCGATCGATTCTAACTAGGATCCCAATTTTAACAACCTTAGGGATAAGGTCCTTATTTAAGCCAGCTAATCTGATTCTGATGTAATAGTACAGTTACGAACCAATTTTCAATAATTTATTGATCTTTTTTCCAATGATTTCTCTGTAAGGATTTAAAAGAATGGGCTATATATAATGAGTGGGAAAGTAAAGTTGATACATGAAAGATAATGTAGAATATCTCTTGGTGAGTGAATTACTGTCTCTAAATTTTAAATTTTCTTTTGTCCTATAAATAATAGGTATTATGGCTTCCATAGTCCTTGAGTGGCAGCCTAGCTTTTAGTCCTTGGGCAGTGGGCTCCAGCAACCCATTGGTTTATCTAAACTATCTTTTGCTTTTTCTCTTTTAATCTCCTTCTTAAGAATGGCAGGGAACGCCTTCATGTTGATCGTTGCCTTCGGATATGCATGCAGATGTTCCCTTTCTACTAACTATTCCTTGTTTTCGTTGTTGCCTAGAATCTGCTAACTTATGCAGGGAGCAACACTTTTTCCGTCCATTCACTAAGGGTTCCATTACCCATCTCTTATAGATGATTGGTTTCTCTGTCCCCTAAATTAAAGTTGATGGTAGCAGTTAGTAGCTAATGAATGCCCTCAACTAGTCAGATGGTTTTTTAGCTTCGAATTGACAATGCTCTTTTCTTCTTATGCTATAAATAGTCACTTTGCATTCTGTGAGTTCCATGCTCCCATCGGTCATTAGTGTCTGTTTTTCTTGGGCTCCAGTATGCATACTTACATGCTCTTTCTGAACAGATTTTTGACAGGCAACATTCTCAGTGGGAATATACCGGGTTCATTGTTGAAGGATGGAAGGAATATGTAAGTTGTCCTTGAAATATAACATCATATAGTACACTCTGTCTCCTCCTCTGTCACTAGCCCCCATTTTAGTTTATGGCATTTGTTATTGAGTTTGCTTCATTGGTATGCAATTATTCTGCCTCAACCTAATAAAAGTATGTGTATGGCCATCAATGCACCTTTTTTGCCAAATATTTTACTGTTTACCGTAACTGGGATTGCGTATGTCAATACCCAACTCAACATGTTAAATATCACGTGTGGGTACTTAAAAGTGAGGCAAAGAATCCTTGTGAGAATGCTTCGTTCTACCCTGGGACCATTAAGATTCTTGTGTTCTCATGTGTAAATCAAAAGTTGATCATCTTGATGTCCTGGGACCATTAAGATTCTTTATCCGCCTATAAGAAACTTGAAAATTGTTCATATTCTCTACCCTAGCCTTATTTTTGGTGAACTTTTCCCTATTGGATATCCTTTCTATCTTATTCCAGCTTTCACAATTCCTTAGCCCGTCATATATATGGATGCTGTTATGGATCGATACCTATAGCTGGTCACCTTATTTTCCCTTCTACCTAGCACTGATATGAAACTCATCGTCAGTTATTTCTTGTAATAACTTATATTAGCAGTACATTTCAGAAAGGCACGTCCTTGTGATGTAAAGCTTCAATTTACATTATTTTCCCCTTGCCATTCATTTCAAATTTCAGTAATTCGATTATGTTTTTGTAAGATTAAAAGGATGTCTTTTAGTTTTGTACTTTTGAAAACAGTAAACGTCAAGTTCAGGACTCAAGAATCAAAGTCATATATCATATGCATGACTATATCTTCCTTTACATCAAACTCAGGAGTCAACTACATCTCAATGCCACTGAAGTCCCTCTTATTCTCCAAATTTAAATACTTCAAAGTTGATAATTTGTGGTCTGAATTTAAATTAAGGACACTTGTAGGCTCCTAGTAGTAGTTTAGTGCGTGCAAGTTTCATATGCTCAATGGATTTACTGATGGACCCCAATGAACAGTGATTACGTGATGCATTACCCTCTCTCTCTCTCTCTCTCTCTTCAATATAAATAACTTGAACAGTGTTATCTGGACAAGAAGACTTTTCTAAAGTTAATATGGGCGTGTGGATTTTGCATAGGTTGTAAAAAATGGTTTCCGAGCTTTTCATGTCCCAACTGTGAAGTTATACTCTTATGGATGCTGTGTTGTGTAGCAAAATGCCTCGCGCAACTGTCCTATACTTCTTTTTTGTGGAGTGGCTGGAAATTAAAAGTTTTTTTAAAATATAAAAATCTAGGCTGCAAATGGTAACCTCTTTGTAATCTGGGGTAATTCTACTGCATGACCCCTAACCACCCCCCTAAAAAAAACCAACTTAGGCGGAACTATGGGCATGATCTGGATTTCGATGCTCTAATTGTATAGGCTGGCCCATTTTGACATCTGGGAACTAACTAGTTCCAACTTTAACGGGAATTGCTTCTGTGTCAGTTAGTTATATCATGTTCCTGAAGAAGATGACAGCCTTTTTATGCTTGCATACAGTGACCTGTCCTATAATAACTTTACATGGCAAGACTCTGCGCAGCCCACTTGTCGACAAAATATGTAAGTGTATTTCTACTCTGTTAATTTAATTGCTCTTGGCAATGGCCAATTTGTTTGCATTGTTTTTCACGCGGCATAACTTTCTTCTGATTCTTATTGTTAGGAATCTCAACATAAACCTGTTCAGGAGCTTTTCTACTGGTGTTAGTTTGTAAGATACTTCTACCAATAAACTTGTAGATTCATGCATTGACAAACGTTGGATATTGTAAGGGTTTTAAAGGCATCTGCTAATCACTCGGTGAACATCAAATTCTAATGTATGTTTTACCTTGTTTTTGCTGTAGAAAGGGGCTGCTTCCTTGCTCAAAGAGTGTCGATTGTCCACGATGTAAGTCTCATTTCCTGTGGATTTATTCCTTCCTTAGCTCATCTTCCATTCAGAATCCAACAGTGCTAGATGTTTCTAGGAAAGTAAACGAAGTATGGCCCTTAATCTGTGTGTTTGTTTGTTTTCCTCTAGCTGCATTTATGAGCAACCTGGTCTGGTGGTAGCAAATGCTTTGTTTCATGTCAAATGTTTCCAAAGTTTGTTCCATCCATAGGGATATATCTGAACCCCTGATATTAGTAGGGCATATGTCTGAAATCCTCACAAAAATTGCATCTCCTATAATGTGCAATATATTTTGCTATGCACGGCTGGCTGTTTGACAAACAACTTTTTGGCCCCAAAAAGCTCTTTTTGGGCCGATTAACTGTTTGACTTTAGTCAACAAGTTTGGTGAACAAATTTTTGAAAGAGCTTTTTATACCCAACAAACTCTTTTGTAAAAACCATTTGGATTAGTTTTTTGAGCAACTTTTTATGCTTAATGTCTAAAATTACCATATTGACCTTATGACTTCAATAAAGGTACAATAAATGCCATTAAAAAAGAAAACAATATTTAAGCTGATTTTTTTTTTAAATTACAAATAATTTCTTTTGATTAGTCTATCATAAGTTGGAAGAGCAATTGAACCCAAACCCATGGGTACCCGCCCCAACCTACCTCTAATAAGATGTATTTGGGTTACCTGTAAATAGGTTAGTATAGGTTTGGGAGTTATTATTAATAATTAGGTTGAGATAGGGTTAAAAGAGGGTTTTCCCATTGCCATCATAAAAAATAAATCGTTGTCCTAGAAGTTTAAAATATTTTATTAAAAATGAAATCAAGTCAATAGTAAACAAAAATAATTTTGTAATGGAAGTTGGGTAGAGGTACATATGTACTTTTATATATCACATAATATGGAGAAGAAGATAAATATGCAATATTAAAACTGAAATGTTTAAATAGATAATGAAATTGAGCTGTGGGCATAAATAGAATTTTACCAAACAGCTTTGTTATAAACAACTAATTGTACCAAACATTTTTTCCACAAATAGCTAATGCAAACAACTAAATTAAACAGCTAATATAGACAACTATCCTTGTTTCATTCCGTGAACTTTTTATTAACAAATATCCTTTTGGCATAGTTACTGCAATATGTTTGTCTAATTGCTCCCAACAAACAATCACCGCCACCACTCGGTAGGGGTCCCACTCAGGGGAGAGGTCTTGGTAGGTGCAGATTAGCTGTAAGTGAGACACAGCTGCTAAAAAGATTGAAAAGGGAGTTAAAATATTGAAAGCGAGTTTCAACTACACTCTATGCCTAAAAGCTAGTAAAAAGTTTCTGGATTTGATGATGAATGAAAATTACGTGTGTTGCATGGAGTTAAAGGTTCTGTAGAAGAGATTAAGGTGAGCAGGAAGCCGTTTAACCATTGTTGGGACAGACACATTGTAAGCATTCTTAACAACAATGTTCATAATGTGAACTGTGCCTAGAGTGAATCTGATTAAGCAACATTATGCCTGGTGAGCAGAGAGGCTGGTTTACTAACTTTTGGATTATTTTCAATATACTGTGAAGTATTGTAAGCATGAATATGGTTAAGGGATGTCCCTTTAATGAATGACATGTCTGAATTGCATGTCTAGCAAGAGAGATGCCCAAGAGACACAATTCTTTCAGGAAATGTCATGGCTTTCTTGAGAATGCTTCAAGGGGTGTGTATAAAAGTAAATACCTCTCACAACACACCATTGTATGAGGGAAAAACTCTTATGAAGAAGCCAAGTCCGAATGGTGATGATATAGGCAATGTGTTCAGCGGCTGAGTGGATCCTAAGTTATGGTGGTAGATTTGCTTTGGCAAAACTAATCCTGGAGAAGATGGAATTTACTAGCCATGCAATTGTTAGCTGCTTGATATTGCATAAGAGAATTGCAGTGAATAAATAAGAAGTTCAGGCCAGACATTGATGCTAGAAATAAGAAGTTCAGGGTTGAGGCCAGATATCAATAGCCGGTACACATGATGAAGAAATTGAGATGATAGATCCGATCCTTGCTGCCTCTTCCTCTCACTCTTCTTTCCCTAAAATACTTTTACTCATGCCCTTTCTTGCACAGCAGAATTACGTCGTGTGTAAGAAGATGGTATCAAGAGGGCCTGTGGTAAGAGGCAACCTAGTACTACATTTGACAAGAAAGGAAACAGGGGATAGATAGTTAGGGCTTCATTCTTCAAACTAAGAAACCCTCACAGGGAGGTTTTCTTTTATTAAGATGTGGAAAAAGATATAGGCAATAAAGATAACATGTTAAGGGTAGAAAGGGACGATAAGGCAGGCAAAAGTACACTGAGAAGCGCTGTAAAGGACAGAAAACAGTGACAAAGGGCCCACAAGGATAGCAGGAAAAGTAACTGGAGTATTGGAATTTCAATCAGATAACATTTGGTTTCTAGATATGGTCTGTATTGTTCTTTACAACATGAGTATAAAAAACTCAAGAGTTTGAAATTTATCTATGTCCCATATTTGAAGAAGTCTTAACAGGAAGTTAAGGAAAGTCAGCTCAATGATGATCTTCACTCAGAGACCTACTGTTTTTGAGAGACTTGAGTAGAGTTGAGACAGTTATATTTTCACTAGATAAGCAGTTGCATTTGTCCTTCTGTTGCAGATGCTTGCTCTGTGCATGTTAATTGCGGCGGAGAAGATCTGACAGTGTCTGATGACACTGGAAAGTCATTATATGAAGGGGATGCATCCGTTGGAGGAGGTGTAGCCACATATTTCAGTAGCAATCGTAATTACTGGGGATTCAGTAGCACTGGAGACTTCATGGATGACAATGATTCCCTAAATATACGTTACATTAAGACTTTGACTGGGAGCAACTTACCTGAATTATATTCCACAGCACGAATCGCCCCAGTTTCACTCACTTACTTTGCCTACTGCTTGGAGAATGGAAACTATACTGTTAAACTGCACTTTGCTGAGATTCTGTTTGCCAATGACAAGACATACAGCAGCCTTGGAAGGCGCTTTTCGATATCTACATCCAGGTAATTTGTCTTCTTAGCACCATGTTTACACACATGCGCGCACACACACACACACACACATATATATATATATATATTATCCTTAAATGAAAGCCTATGTTGGTAGAATCCATACTGGTCTTCTTGTTGTAGTAGATTTATTTACTTGTGGTTAGTGATTCTCTAATGGTATATTTATCTACAGGACATCTTAGTGAAAAAAGATTTCAACATTGAGGATGAGGCGCCTGGTGCTCAGAAGCCACTTGTCAAAGAGTTTAATTCAAGGGTAACAAATAATCGGTTAGAGATCCGGTTTCAGTGGGCTGGCAGAGGGACAACAAAGATTCCTTATAGAGGAGTTTACGGGCCTCTGATATCAGCTATTTCTGTGAATCCTAGTAAGTGGATTATAGAAAATATATCTCTGTGGAGAAAAATAGAATGTAGAAGATTATTTATTGTCGTAGCTGCAAAAAATTATGCCATATTGAAAATTATTTGATCCAAGCTATACCAACGCTCATCAAGATAATTTGTATTCTTGCTAAAAGAGCTGTGTTAAATTATCTTATCAACCAGTGCTCATTCAGACACACTAGAGGAAAATTATCTTATCAACCAGTGCTCATTCAGACACACTAGAGGAAGACATCAAGCACACTACTTCTTATGCTTTATCACTCAATTCAATCAAATATGTCATAAAGTCTCACTCGAATTAAATAAGCACATTATCATTTGCTATCTTCTTCTATAGGTCAATCCAAATTACTTGGACAGGGTAACCATTGATTGGCCCTACTTCGCCTGAATCAGATTGGTAGTTTTTGACTGTCATTCCAATCCCTGGCTGCCGCCAAAACAAGTTGGGCTTGAATAATGATATTTTTAAGTTAGCAATATGCAGAGAGAATTTTTCCATCATTTTGCCTCTGCAACTTATTCCCCGGGGAAAAGGAAATATCACTTCAAGGTTCAATGTTTAGTTGATAACTGAATGCTGCCGCAATGTGTACGTAGTATTACATATATGTTAGGAATAACTACATAACATTCCCCCATTATTCGAAACCAATTTTTCAAATTTGTTGGTTATTGCTTTCATTCTAATGTGTTGTTTCTCTGCAGATTTCAAACGCTGCTCGAGTGGCACTAGCAAGAGAAAAAGAATTGGTTATATAGCTGTAGGAGTGGTATCTTTTATCAGTGTTCTTCTAGCCTTGTTTATTCTCTGGTGGAAATACTGCATAGGGAGCAGAATTAGAAGAGAAGGTGAGTCTGTACTCTAGCAGCATACTACATAATTGACAGAAGTTATTTGTTGCACTGGCGTAACCCTTGAATATGAGCATCTACCGAAAAAGCTAGCTTGAGCTGTTCTGCTTATAGTGAGTCTATTCTCCTGTAGGAGACTACCACCCACATGATCCTCGAATTTCGATAAAAGCTATTCATTTGTTATGGATAAAACTCTAAATTTCTAGTGCAAATGGTTGTCTTCGTTCAGATTCATAAGGGCAATTGTGCATCACTACCATGAAAAATTCAGGCTTTGAAATCGGTTATGAGATTTTTCTGTTTTGGCTTAAAATCTGTAGGTATCATATGCGTACTTACGGTGTTTCTAATGTACTTGTTGTGATAGCACAACACAGCGTGGAAAACTAGTTATGTTCACCTATGTTAAGATGAAAAACTTTGGTCTTGCTATAATCTAATTATGCTTTTCGCCAGATCTTGGAGATCTACAGCTGCAAGCTGGTGGGTATACATTGAAACAAATCAAAATTGCTACTGACAACTTCAACCCGGTGAACAAAATAGGTGAAGGTGGTTTTGGCCCTGTTTATAAGGTATTTCTAGTTCATGGTGATTTATTTTATATATTTTGAAGTTGAGTCTGATGGAGATTTCTATGGCAGGGTCTACTGCCTAGTGGCACTCTTATCGCAGTGAAGCAGCTTTCTTCTAAATCGAAGCAGGGAAATCGTGAATTTTTGAATGAAATTGGCATGATTTCTTGTCTGCAACACCCAAACCTTGTTAAGCTTCATGGATTTTGTGTTGAAGGGGATCAGTTGTTGTTGGTATATGAATACATGGAAAATAATAGTCTCGCACGTGCTTTGTTCGGTAGGTTTAGGATTTGGTATTACCCCAAGTCAAATTATGAATACATGTGTCGTTTTTTGAGGGATTCTTGGTTTCTTTGAAAATGATCGCAGGTCCAGAGCGGAGTCAACAGAGTCAAGTTTTCTTGAACTGGCACACAAGGGTCAAGATATGTCTTGGGATTGCAAGAGGTTTAGCTTTCCTTCATGAGGACTCAAGACTGAAGATTGTTCATAGGGATATTAAAGCAACAAATGTACTGCTTGATAAAGACCTGAATCCAAAAATTTCTGACTTTGGATTGGCTAGGCTTGGTGAAGAAGAGAAGAGCCACATTAGTACCCGAGTTGCAGGAACAATGTTAGTCAATAAACAAACTGCACCCCTCCCCCGTCTCTCCATAAACTTGGCAAAATGACTTGACAAACACATTTTGGTTCGCAGTGGTTATATGGCACCTGAGTATGCAATATGGGGCCACCTTTCTTACAAGGTCGATGTCTATAGTTACGGCATTGTGGTTTTGGAAACTATTAGTGGAAGAAGCAATAGCACATACGTGCCTGCCGGTGATTGCTTCTGTCTTCTAGATTGGGTATGAATTTCCTTCTTCATACAACTCATCCTCTCCCCTCACCTCCCATTTTTTCCCTTCCTATATTATTTCACAATAGCACATACGTATATATTTTGTTCCTCTCTTATAATCAGTCTATCTGCTGGCAGGATATTTGCACAGGTAAGACTGTCTACGTCTGGGTCTCCTTACAATTACTAGTACTATCTCCTAAACGGATACAACTATCCTAATACCCCGCAAAAGCGGGACACAAACTGGGAGTTGTTGCTGTTGTGTATATATTTTTTTAATTTGTCAGGTTTTTCTGACAAATGCATTATCTACAATGTTGCAGGCATGTCATCTGCAGCTAAACGGGAACTCCATGGAGCTGGTTGATCAAAGGTTGGGGTCCAGTTTCAACATAGAAGAAGCCGAGAAGCTGGTTAAAGTGGGTCTTTTGTGCACCGATGTATCCCCAAATCGAAGACCGACCATGTCCGAGGTGTTCAACATGCTCGAAGGCAAGATGGAAGTTCCAGATGTGACTCCTGATCTTGCCAATGACTTCAGATTCAAAAGCATGAGAGGGCTACGAAAACAACAGGACCAGAGTGGGACTCAGTCTGAGATTTCGACGGCAATGCAAACTGATATCATCTCATCCTCTCTATCCTTTGATCGCATTAGCCCTTCCCAGAAGACCTCATAAATTTTTTGTTCCATTGTTCTGAATCCTCTGGAAGCAGCCCCCCTCCTCTCTAGTTGTTGTTAAGGCCTTAGACCGAAGGTCTATGCCTTTGGTGGTTATTCTTCCCTGTATATGTGTAATTTCCACTTTCTTCAGTGGTATGTGTAATTTCCTCTTGCTGATTATTTGGATAACAGCTTTTTGAACTGTTGTATTCAAATGTGTACATGTATATATTGTGAATGTATGGTAAGGTGATCGCCTGATGATCAGGAGCCTTGGCATAGTATTTTGTAATAAAGTACAAAGAGGAGTTTTGAGTTATAGAGCCTTTACAAAAATACAAGGATACTCTTAAATATTTGTATACTACATATATCTGTACTCAACATGAAGTCTCCACATTTTCTTTTGGCAAAGCCCAAAGGCATACAAGGCGCTGATATTTAGTTACTGAGGTATGGAAAGTCAATATAACAATGATGGAAGTGGGAGTATATACTCTCACGTTGATGTGGATAAGAATTGAATGTGTAATTTTTTTAATTAATAGAATTATTTTAGATATTAACTACTTATTTGGGTACCGTTAGGATTCCCTCCACGTTCTTTCCAAAATCTGCTTTTTCGGAACTCCGTCTTACTTCAAACTCTTCAACTTCTCTCTCATTTTTCTCTCTCGCTGTTTTCTCTCGCCGGTTTCTATCACCGCCGGTTTCTCTGAAGCCGGGAAGTGCTAGTCGTCGATCGCCGGTTTCGTTGGTCATCTTCATTGACGTCCGTTTTCCCTTGGCCGATGTCGTTGGCCGTCTTCATTGACGTTCGTTTTCCCTTGGCCGGTTTCCCTGGCCGTTTCCCTATTAGTCGATTACCATCGAAGAAGAATAACGAAGAAAACTACGAAGAAGAAGATAGTATTAATTATCACACCATTTGTTATTTTGTTTCATCTTGTGATAATTTGTTATGGAAGAAGTAAGAAAAACAAAAACAATATGCTACACGAAAAAGAAGGTATTGTTCTATTGCGTGATGAATTATACTACAATTTTATTGAATTTGCACCTATAAATTGGGTTAGATTCGATTATATTTACATTATAAGGTGTTTTCCATCACCGTTGGTTGATTCGTGGTATTTTACACTTGTTCATATGAATATATCATATTTATTCATGGATAATGTTTATTTGTTCAATTAAATAGAATAGTTTGTTCATGGTGATAATCTTATTGCTTATTATATTGTAGATTGGTTCATTAGGAATATAAATATACAATGTGATTGGTTATAATGTTTATTCGTTCACCGAATTCGAATGATTTGTTCATAATTATTGTTCCCATTTGTTAATATGCATGTCATCGTTGTTCAAGAATATTAAACTATCCGTTCAAAGATGTCAAACAATTTGTTCAAGGTCTGTCAAACTATTTGTTCAACGATGTCAAACTATTTGTTCAATATTGTCAAACTATTTGTTCATTACATAAAATGTGGTTGTTCGTTCTCGGTAGATAATTTTTTTCATTATATATTGCTTATTTGTTCATTTCTAAATATTCATTTGCATATTTGGCATATTGTGTATTCGTTCATAAGGTATTTGAATATTTCGATGTGATTGACTATAGTGTTTATTTGTTCACTATCATGGGATAGTTTGTTCTTTATTTGGACTAATTTATTCACAAATACAATTTATTAATTGTTCATGACAATAATTTCTTAATTTTTATTTGCAATAGAGAAAGAACTTCAAAAACGTAACGCGAGCCTACCGAAATTAGGGACTCGTGCGGAATTGAGGAAGATTGTGATGAGGAGCAACCATTGTTCTTGAGAAAGCTGTATATCCTTCAAAAAGAAAGAAACTTCATGAAGATGATGAGTCAAGGAAACAGGTGCATTTTACATCAAATAAAGATAAAGCAAACCTATCAAATGAACAAGTGAAGCGAGACAAACAAGTTATAAAACATTAAAAAGGGCAATTCTACAAACAAAAGAGTGGAATGGAAATTTGCTCCATAGGATGTCTCCTCAAAATTTGGTGTACCTAATTGAGAGGTTAGACTATCTCCAGTGGGAAGTTGCCATGGAAATCGGATTTAGGGGTTTTTTATCGGTGAGAACGGAAGCAATTCCAAAGGATTTAGCAACATGGTTGCTCGAAAATTTTGATCCAGCAAGAAACCTATTGAAAATTTCAAACAACAGAATGCTAGAGATAACCGAGGAAGACGTTCATGCAACACTAGCACTACCTATGGGTCTGTTGGATGTTAAAGTAGCACTGCAGTTGGAGCAGGACAATGAATATACACAACTATTAACCCAATGGAGGACTAGGCGGAATCGTGGAAGTTCAGGGGCACCAATAGTTGGGGGCATGGTTGATAATATTTTGCAAAGACATGATCATGGAGAAGAATTCAAAAGAGATTTTGTGGTATTTTTTATACATTGTGCATTGTTGGGAGCATGAATGAGGATTGCTACTTTAGAATATTGAAATCTTTGGGGATGTAAATGAGATTCAAAACTACAACTAGTGTGCCCATCTTCTTGATCGTCTTAACGAATCAATTGTTGAATGGAAAGCAAATAGGAATAGATATTTCGGAGGCCCGCTGTTGTTTCTAATGGTAAACATTCTATTAATTATTAAATATAGTATTATCTCACATTTGTATTGTAATATGTAAACTATAATTAATTATTTACTTGCTCTACAGACTCTTTTATTTAGATAGAGTGGAATTTAGGGGAAGAAGTGGAGGGATAGGTATTTCCCTACGGTTATTAATTGGACCACTAAATCAATCGAGGAAAAGAACAAAGATGAGAAAAAGTTCCCGGAGAATATGGAAGGGGAAAAATAATTGAAAGAATAGACTACAAAGGGATAGTAGATCTTGTTGAAATTGATTCCCAATCTATAACACATGTGGCTGATAATGAACAAGCTACCGACCATCATGTATCAGCTCAAGCACCACCACCACGTATGGCTAAAACTACCGACCATCATGTAGATAAGCATGACAAATCCAGCAACCGATACTATTGTATATGTTAGACAACTATTTTTAGTCAAGATGATGTAACGTCTCGTTGAGAGAAATATTATACCGCAAGTGCACGGCGTAGTTGTAGCTAGCCGGCAAGCACGGGTCATGTCCACAGAGAGTTGCGTTTCAAATACCAAAGCTAACCTAAACTTTCTATCTAGGCGAATCAATACGGATGAGGAAGATATGGTGATTAAACTAATCTAGAAAGTAACAAAAATAAAATACTCGAGGTTGTGATTTTACCACTTAATAAACTAACTAATCAAGACAAGCCTACACCTAACCAAGTCTATGCAAGCATTTAGGAGTGGTCGGTTGCACCATCAAAGGCCACTCAAGCCACACTTTCGAGGGTCATGAGCTAATCTAATTGTTCTAACCACCTACTTTCGTGGGGTTAATCCAATTCGACTACAAGAGAAGCAACCTATGGACCTAGGTAGGATTCGGGCTATTTTCATGCCAAAATCCCGACTATCCTCTTTACCCACGCTAGTAAATTGACTCCACCTTTCGGTGATAGACCAATTACCCAAAAATCAAGATGAAAATCCCTTTCGGGCATTTCATCGAACACGTGGTGGGCATGAGAAACAACCCCAAACAACAAGCATAAACTAGTTGGGTTAAGGCCTAAACAAAATTAATTATCCATTAGGAAGGCTAACCACAACCAAAGCAATCAACTTTAACAACTAATTGACATTAAAACATGAAACAAAAATAAAAACTACACTAAAGAACAAACTAACATAAACCGACTTGAACAAGAACATAAACTAGATAATTAAACTCAAACATGAAAACAAGTAACAAATCTGACTATAATTAACATCTAGACTAATAAAAATTGAATCTTGAAACTAAATAAAACAATCAAAGTATTAAACTAGAAGTAAAGAAGAAGAGAGAAAGAGAAAACTTATGCTTGAATTGAAATTGAAGGCTTGAATCCCAAAATCTTATACAAATCTCTATACTAATCCCCCTAATGGGGTTTTATTTTGGCTAAGTAAGAACCCTAAGAGGTCCCTAAAAACCCTAAAAACGCAGCCTTCCCAGAATTAGAACCAAAATTATCCTTTTATAACCTGTAAAACCGAGAAAAATCGAACCGGGAAGTTGCACGGCCGTGCAACTTCGCACGGCCCCCGTGCGACTTCGAATAGCTTCGGTCGGTTCGCACAACTGTGCGACTTCTGCACTGCCCCCGTGCACACCATTATCTTGCTCGTTTTGCTTCCTTTTTGGCTCAAACTTTTTGCTATTGTCTCGATTTGATTTATTACCTACAAAAGTAAGAAAAACAAGTAAAAATCCTAAAATTAAATTATTTTACAAGTCAAAAACTAAGTAAATAAGGGTATAAATGACGTAATATTTGTACCGAACAACGTCCCTCCTCCAAAGACTAGGGTAAACATTAAAATAGGATAACACGATAATTTTTTTAATTTGCATCAAGCACTGAAATTCAAAGCTTCATTACACCATAACCAATATTTACATAACTTAATGTAACATCCCCATACCCCATAATTACCAGCTTAGCTTTAATGACTAATTGAGTAATAATTAGCACAGATGGAAAAAAATATTAGAAGCTTTACCGCCGCTCCAAAACAAAGAGTAAGGCAACTCTCAAAATAAAATATGAACATCACTTGCTAAGTTAAAATTTAAAAGTTTTAAGACGTCCAACTTATAACAATATAAACAAGAAACATATTAACGAGTACCATCATGGTTACAATTTGTTAAACCATAAAATAGATAACTCCCAACCAACACTTCCTAGCTACCACTGTGAGCTTCTAAGTTTTGTTGATCAAAATAAACACGTTTACTTCTTTCTTCCATTAACGTTAGGCTCACCTAAAACAAAACAGAGAAAACATTTCACATTCGTGAGCCGAAGCTCAACACATTTATCATTGCATTGTAAATGAATATTATGTAAAGTTATTTGTGAGCGCAAACATTTCAATTCATTTATAAATAAAATAGGAAGAGAAATAGTAAAACAAGTCATTATTTAAGTGGAACCCTTATGATCATCGGTTTTCCTACATATGTGCACACCGGAACGATCGTAAAGTGCGGTTGATAATGGCTAAATATGAATGATATGATCATGACATGATATAATTGATAGGTTCGAGACATATGATTAGGTGACAAATATTATTTGAAGTAGTTCCTTTTTCATTATGTTAACGATTTTGGTATTAATATATATAAACATGTGAATTTTCATGAGACATAAGTAATAAATGTACCTTCGCTTGATATCCCTTATTAATATTTAATGATGTGCATTGTCTCAATAACCATTAGAGGATCATCTTCTGCCGCATCGGTAAATAGTTATATGGTCAATAATTTGATTAGATTATTCCTTACATGTTTTGAATCTTTTTATGCAATGTTCAATGTTTCATTCTTAGATTAATTGTTATAATATGATTTGCTTAGGAAATATTTTCCTCTTTATTTAGACCTGTCTTTTTAACCATCATATTAGCCCCTAATATATTTATAATTACTAGTAGGCTATACATTCGTAGTTTATGTGCTCTATGACTCCCTAAGAATTCATATCGGTACTTTTAATGTACATATCTATTTTTTTCTTTTAATAATATTATTATATTAATTTCACTCGTCAATATTTTTCACACACTTTCATTTACAACCTTTTTCCTATATATGTTATAGTTTTATACTTCTCACATCAATTAAAAAGTTATTCTTATGTAATCAATTTTATTTTGGCACATACTAACTAAAATCGACACAAAAATTATATAAAATAGAAGTGAACTCTTAACGTATCCAAGCGGTCATTTATCATGGTCTCTTATTATTGATTAAGAGCTAACTCAGGCAACTTATGCTAAATTGTCACAAAGCTAATAACAAAACCTTGAACGTTTTGACGAGATTTTTATGCTAACTTAGAAAATTCATATCTTTCTCTCCCGATGCGAATTAAGACACAAGACCCCAACTTAGAAAGATTGAAAAAGTGCTCTAAAACTTTCATTCAGATCATAAAGTGCAAAAATAACAACACGGACCTCAAAAACTAACTTTTATTGAATTACTCCCAATTTACGTAAAAATTGAATATTTTTGGTAAAATGGTTATAACTTGGGTTATATACCTCCAAATTAAGAAAAATTTAATTTATTGAAAAGATAACTTCCTGCACTACATTGTATCATGATTATGAACTTTTATGTATCCCAAATTATTCCATAGTATAATTTTATATTACTCCTTATTTTAGACCTTATTTAAAATTGCCTCTTCTCCTACCTTCCTTACTCCCTAATGGCATGCTTGGTTGGATATAATCAAAGTGTTAATAAAATCAAATTGGTAATGGTTATTACATTATCATGTTTGTTTATAATTTTGTAATGTAATCAAAATTACATTGTAATCACATTAACCTCTACCTATACAATTACAATTACTTAAGACATTCACTAAACAATCATGATCACATTTATACTTGTGATCAAATTTCAATACACTTATAATAGTTTTGTCTCTCTCTCTCTCTCTCTCTCTTCCATATCCTTTTTCTCTCTCATCATTCACAAACAAAAAACTCATCCATTTGAAAAAAAAAAATTGATTTTCTTTCTTATTTTATCTTAATGTATGATATGATCGGTTGGTCATCACAAGAAAAATTCAACTTCAACACTTTGGATTCAAAATTTGATCATTCGATTAAAAATATAAAAGAAGCTTAAATTTAAAGTTTGAGATCAAATTTTTTTCACCTATTAACATTTATCATTACTAAAATAATTCAGTTGATATTTTTTATCAATAAAAAATTTCAAAACTTGATTATATGATAAAAGAGATGAAAAAAGTTCAAATATAAATTTTACGTTTAAAATTTTTCATTTGGATAACATTTGTATAAATATTTATCACCACTAGAATAATCCAGTTGATATTTTTTGTCGCCAAAAAGTTTAAAATTCGAAAATATGATAGAAAAGATTAAGAAAATCTCAAATATGAGTTCGAATTTAAAATTCTTTCATTTGCATAACATTTATCTCCACTACAACAAATATTTATTGTCATTAGAATAATTCAATTGATATTTTTTTTTGTCACAAAAAAATTAAAACTTGATAATTTGATAGAAAAGATTAAAAAAATTAAATCTAAATATTTAGCTCAAAATTTATTTCTATAACATTTATCTCTAATACGATTATTTAATTACTATTTTTTAAAGGTGAAATAATTCATTAACTTTGTGATTACATTATACTTTTTATATAACAGAACATGACAATGTAATTATAGTCCCATTATATTGCATGCCTAATTAAATTACGTACTTGATTACATTACACTCCTATTACATCACATCCAACCAAATGTCCCATAAAGGTAACTTCTTGATTTTAACCCTTAAATATATCTCCACATATATTTTTAATCTATAATTTTAATAATACCTTTATTGCTTTAATACCGAAAGTTGCAGGCCCTTCCTCCACTTCGCATTATAAGCCAATCGGTTTGTGCGATACTCTTTACAAGATTATTTCGAAAATTCTAGTCAATAGGTTGAAGCCTATTTTACAAAGGATTGTCAATCTCTATCAGAGTGTCTTTGTGCCTAATAGAGATATCCATGATAATATTATCTTGGCACATGAAATCATTAACAAATTTGGGAATATTAAAGGTAAACAAGCATATATAGGATTGAAAATGGATGTGGAGAATGTTTATGATAGATTCGAAAGAGATTTTGTATTTGCTTATCTTAAGGACTTGGGTTTCCATTATATTTGGATTAATTGGATATGTGAATGTATTACTTCGATTACATATTTAATTATCATTAATGATGAGTCTTGTGGTTTTTTTTTCCGAGTATCTAGAGGACTAAGACAGGGTGACCCCTATTTGTTCATCCCGTGTATGGATGTTTTAGCGTATAGACTTCATCTCGCTGCTTTGAACTATAAGACGAGTTTGGAATTAAAATTTGTCCGTAAGCCTAGAAAATTCCTTGCTTGCTGTTTGTGATGGAAGTCTTCTGTTTTGTAAGGCTAATTTTAAAACATGTCTCGAGCTCCATAATATTTTGAATGATTTCGTAGTAAATCCGACCAACTTATTAATTTTCATAAGGCGGCGATTGTGTTTTTCTATGAATTCTTCGGTTGCGAGATATGAATACTATTTCCTCTATGTTTAATATTCCTCATTCGGATTCTTTAGGAAAATACCTAGGTTGTCTTGTTTTCAAAGGTAGAGCTAACAACTCTATTTTTGGATCTTTTTAACGAAAGTGGATTGTAAATTACAAAGCTGGAAAGTTAATTTGCTTTCTAAGGCAGGCAAGGTCTTGCTTCTACAAGTCCAATCTCAAATCCTTACCTGCTCATATGATGCAGAGTTTTAAACTACCTAAAAGCACGAGTAATTCTCTAGATAAAATTAATCATGAGTTTTTTTGGAAAAAATCTCAAGATGGCACTAGGTTACCAATGGTGGCTTGGGATAAAGTTTGTACTCCCAAGAAATTGAGGGGTTTAGGCCTTAGAAAAGCTGAGGAGGTCAACCAAGCCTTTTTATGTAAACTTATTTGGAAATACGTATATGAAGAAAATAATTTATGGGGTCAATTATGAGAAGCAAGTATCCGTTATCGGACGATTTTTCTTAAGGAAAATTAAAGCTTTTGACTTTCGGGCTTGGAAATGTTTGTTTAAAGAACATGATCTTTTTAAGATGGGGTTAAGATGGAAAATAGGCAATGGAAAAAGATGAAATTCTGGCATGATTTTTGGTGTGGTGATTTTAAGTTATTAAATTATTATGACATCAATCCTCCGAATATTCCTTCCTTGGATGCCAAAGTTAGTAAATTTATAACTCCGGGTAAAAAGTGGGATCTGCATTACGACTTAATTATTTTCTTCCAACTCACACCTGCTAAACTATTATGATCATCCCTCTTTCCACTCATGATATGGATGACATTGTTTGTTGGGGACTTTATAACAATGGGGGTTTTTTTTTTTACGATAAAGTCTCGCTACTTGTATATAATCTACCGGTTAATCTTTATAGATGGGACTATACGTGGATTTAGAATTTAGATTTGATGCCCAAATTGAAAATATTTTTGTGACAAATTGGTCAAACACATTATCCACGCGAGATAACCTCGCTAAAAAGGGGTTATTATTGTTTGTCCATTATGTCAAGTTCAAGGTGAATCAATCAATCATGTTTTCTCTCAATGTCCCCTGTTCGTAGATACTTGGGATGAGGTATTTCGTCACAAGTGCCTGAAGGTGAATATTAGCCATTTGCACAATCCCTCCCTTAATGATGTTATTAGTACATTCAGGAGGTTGAATAAACCAACTCGGTTTGTTCGAATAGTTCATCTTTTATGGAGTATATGGAAAAGTATGAATGATATTGTTTTCAATAATAGTGGCTATAACACCATTGCTATGATTCTACGAGCCAGGACTTCGTGGGCTGAATGGAGATCTCGATGCGGATTGGATCTCTACTTCAACTCATTTTCTTTTTCCTAGCCTTCGTCTCCCACTTCTTTGACTTAGTGGGTAAGTTAGTATAAGCCACCGGGAGGATATATCAAAATCAACTTTGATGAAGCAAAATCTTCTTCAAGCTGCGACGGGAGGTTTTGTGATTAGAAGTTGGGATGACGAGTTTATTCAGAGTTAGGGTAACAAATCTTGGGCCAACCTCTGTGTTAATTGCGAGGCCTCGCCATGAGAAATTGTGTTAAAGCGAGCAGTGCAAGTAGGTTTACGCTCAATTGTTCCGGAAGGAGATAATCAAACTGTTATTAAAGCTATTAAGGGTGAAATCCGGGTTCCATGAGAAATTCGGACTCTCATCTAGGATACCCATTGTTATCTTCAAAGGTGCAACTATGTCTTGATTTAGCATACGTTCGGAAAAGGGAATCAAAATGCAAATTGGGTGATTAAATTTGGTCTTTTTATCTCTTCTAATTTAGTTTGGATGTCGATTCCTTCTTCTTCTAATTTAATGGAGGACAACTGAGTAGAACCCTTGCGAAAAGAGTTACCGTCTAGTTGTTTTACTTATCCTTTTCCCAAAAAAAAAAAAAAACCACATGCAACACAATTCAAGATAATCTATCATATTTTAATGAGATGTTTCATAATCAAACACATTCTTTAACCACCCATAATAGTTCTCTCACAAATACATCACCAATAGTTTCATGGATCATAATCTCCAATTAGTACTATTTATAAACATAATAATTAACATAATTATTAGATAAATAATACATAACTTGGAAGATCCATTCTTGAATCAACACATTTTTTACATTTTTTGTAACCTTCACTACAAAAAACTCACTATTAGCGTCGAATTTAGAGACCACAACAAAATTCGACTCTAATATCGATGAAATTAGTGTCGGGTTTTAAAAAGACACTATTTGAGTCGGAAAAAATCGGACTCTATTAGCGTCCGATTTTAGAGTCGGATGAAGAATTCGTCGCTAATTGGAGTCCGAAATGGCGTCCGACGCTAACTTTGGACGCTAACTCCAAAAAACATAAGGTTTGAGTAGCTCACATTCACGGGACTCCAATTTGTCAATCCCTAACTCTCTCCCTCCTATCCCTTGCCTCCGGCGCACAAGGCTTCAAGCAACAGAGCATCCAGCACCGATGTCGTCGCTCTCCTCCGGCGCCAATGTCCTCGGTCATCGGCGTATCTATCGCCCTAAACACGAAGTTTGCTCCAGCTTCGCCTCGCCTTGCGCGACGTCTTCGCTCGTCTGCTGGCTTCTTCGCTCGTCTCGAGCGCCAGTGTCTTCGCTCCTCTTCGGCGCCGGTGTCTTCGGTCACCAGTGTTTCTTTCCGGTGAAGAGTGTTGCGTTCTTTGTTTACTACCGCTGCAAATTCCGGTACTATCTTCTCTGTCCCGGTAATTTGCGAATTTGAGCTCAATTTGTTCAATTTCGTGCCTTTGCTTTGAATTCATCGTTGATGTTTCGAATAAGGATGCAATTACCACTACTACTCAGGCTTGTTCCGTGAATTTTGAATTTTGTTTGGCTAAAAGCATTTCCAGTTCCACTATTAAACTTGGACAATCCTTAATGTAATTTTGTTTTCACGAGATTTACTTTCATGTATCAAATGATTCCTCTATCATCCAGAGTTTACAGAGTTGATATTTTGTGTATGTGCTTTAAAACCAAGATGGAGGGGTTGGTGTAAGACCTCTTTGTAAGGTGAATGATGCTCGAAGACCAAATGGCTTTGGAGGTTTGCAGAAAAGGAGGAAATTTTTTGAAAAATGTGGTCATTGCCCGATATGGGGTTGATAATTTAGGGTGGTGGAGAAGAAGAATTTGTTTGCTCATTAGTCGGGTTGTCTGGCAATGTGTTGTAGTGGGCTTGAAACTCTTCAAAGCCTTAGTGCATTTTGAGGTGAATAATAGCCGTTTATTTTGCTATGGGCTGATAACCCGGGTGCACGAGCCTTGTTAGATGGTTAATATGTAGCAGAGGAAGTGTTTGGCGGGGAGTGAGAATCTCATAGGGTAGAGGAGGAGGAGCAGCATCGGCAGGATGCATGCCATCATCTTGTAACATTATGCAAAGAGTGCCCTTTTTTTCCTTTTAAATTTTTCATATTTTTGTAAGTTGCCGGCTTGTGATCCCGTGCATAATTTCTTTGTGCAAGTGTTTTGAGATATAAATAGAGTGAGAGACAGTTGTGGAAGGAGGGAGACTATTGATTAGTAGTAGTTAATAATCTTGCCAAGGCCGAAGGTAAAGGCGGTTGGTTAACATCTTTTTGCAAGCATTGGTAGCTAAATGACAACTAGATGGGCCTAACTTGGATATAAATTGACAGGAAACTAGATAATAAAATATTAATTTGATATTGCTTCATCTATGTATTGTGGATCGAAATCCATGAGATGCCATTGGAATATGATGCTTCTATAGGAGTAAAGTTGGAGGGCTAACTAATCATATTTTTCCCTTGATTTTATTGCTTTTTAGCTATATATTAGCTCATTTTTCTGGTAGACCTAGCAACCGAGTTGTTTAAATCTTGTTCAAGTCTAGCTAATTCTAGATACCATCGAAATGGGTTGGGAGAATATTTATAGTTCTCATTAACAATTTTGTCGATGTACGAGTTTAATACGAGTAATAATACCACCTAATATATGCTTCATTAATGCGAGTGTTTGGGGGCTCCTGAATTGATTTCTACTCCTTCTTGTCTATCATCGAAAGCTTCACCTTTTCACTCTCTCTTGCCGTTTGAAGCTTGAGAATTCAGGTGTTTGTCTCTCTCCCTCCCCGATTGTTTCTCAATGCTTTGCCCTTTTGTATTATTTTCGGTGAATTTTTAAATGCATATGTTTGATGAAATGCCACAAAGAAATATAACAGAGATGAAGGTTTAATTCAATGGTCGAGATTAGTTTTATTGTTTATATGTGCCATGATTTTCGTATTAGTTGGGCCCAAAGTTTCATGTAAGCATACCTATGAACAATCATGTATATGCAGAATGTTAGCCTTTTCTTGCTATATTATGTAAGCTATGGAGCTTTTGCCCTGTGTGTTTAATCATACTTGTTCGAGCAATGTATATGTTGGCCTTTCTCCTACTTTTATTTTATTTTATTATCATTTTAACTTTTTAATCATCTATTATTAATAAAATATAGCTAAGTTTAAAAATTAAAATACTAAACGTCTAAAAATTTTAAATAGTAGCTAATATATATATATATATATATATATGCGCATTTCATAAAGCTTAGAAAACCCGTTTAAAAATTTGTACATAACAAGGTATATCGAGTAAGTTATACACATTCTCATGTGTATGGTGTTGATATAAAACTTTGTTATGTACAAGTTTTTGAATTGTCCGTGTTGGATAGTTTAAGAATAATATGGTATTAGGTTGTGTAGTTACTAAATCCTTGCATACACTTTGACATATTTAAGGCGACAATTTCCATATGTTCTCTAGGTACTATTATAAAGATGTGGCGCGTAATGTCTAGGTGAATTATTTTACCATAGACATTATTCATCTCATCTTTATAGATCGTACTTGGAGAAGTAAGGGAAATGCTTGCCAAAATTTTGTCAAAGTATGTAAGGATGTAGCTGCATAATCTAATATTATATTATTCTTGAATGGGTATAGGACCACTTATCCCTGTAGAAAGATGTAGGGCATGCAATTGTCATTATAAAAAATACAATGTAAAACATTACGCAAGTTTGATTGATTGGTAATTTTAAAAGATGAACATACTTAACTATTTTAAAATCGTATATATCTGCGAGTAATGGAGACAAATAGAGAGTGGATGTATAAAAGGTTTGATGGAAAATACTTGAATAAGGAGTTCGTTCGTAGGATAGAAGAGGAATTTATTCCATTTGCTAAACAAGAAGAAAGCTTCAAGAGGTCGAAGAAGATGAGGTGCCCTTGTAGTAAATGTGGCAACGTGCCTTTCTTAGATGAGGATACCATGAAATTACATTTGTATAAACATGGGTTTCGTGCTAATTATTTTCATTGGGTTAACCATGGACAGACTTACCCTGATATAGAAGTGAACAATCAAGGGTCGTCAAATCCACAAGTTGAATCAATGCATGAAATGTTGATGGATGCATTTGGGCCTATGTCCTCAACATGAATTGATGATGAAAGTGTGGATGAAGAACCAAATGAAGATGCAAAAAATTCTTTGAAATGTTGGAAGCGGCTAAGAGACCTTTGTACGAGGGGTGTGATTTGTCTTTATTATCAATAATCTCACGGCCCATTAACATCAAATGTGAGTTTAATCTCCCAAATTGAGCTGTTGACAATTTGTTGGCACTAATGAAGGAAATGTGTCCACCTAATACTGAGTTGACCGACACTTATTATTCTGCAATGAAGCCGCTTGCTGCTTTGAAACTTCCACATGAGAGAATTGATGTTTGTCCAAATGGATGTATGTTATATTGGAAAGATAAAATGAATTTGGATAGATGTGAGCATTGTGGGATCGATAGATATGAGAAGAAGACATTGAGGGGTCAAGGTATTGCAAAGAAAGTACTAATATACTTTCCAATTTGTCCGAGATTACAAAGATTGTATGCGACGAATGGCACAGCGGCCTAAATGAGGTGGCATTATGAAAATCCACGTGAAAGTGGCTCAATGGCACATCCATGTGATAGTGAAGCCTGGAAGCATTTCGATGTCACTTTCAAGGAATTTTCCGCTGAACCTCGCAATGTTCGATTAGGTTTATGTACCGATGGCTTCGCCCCATTTGGCAATTTTGGGCGGACGTATTCCTATTGGCCCGTAATTGCAACTCCATACAATTTACCACCTTGGTTGTGTATGAAGAGACAGTTCATGTTTCTTACTTTGTTGATTCCTGGCCCAAAAAGTCCTAAGGGGAAACTTGACGTTTATTTACAACCCCTCATTGAGGAATTGAAGCACTTGTGGGATATTGGCCTTCAAACGTATGATGTTTTGAAAAAGAATAACTTTACGTTGAAGGCAGCGATTATGTGGACAATAAGTGACTTTCCAAGCATATCGTATGCTTTCGGGTTGGATGACATCGGGAAATTAGCTTGTCCTTATTGCACGGAAAACACGAAGGCATTTAGACGAAAACATGGGAAGAAGACCACATGGTTTGATTGAGTTAGAGTATGTTGGGGATTCTCGTTCTTACAAGACGGTTTTGTTCAAATGTGAATGGTTTGATTCTATAAGGGGTATTAATATACACGAACAATATAAATTAGTGGATGTCAACCATACAAAGAAGTACCCAAAGTATGATCCATTTGTATTGGCATCCCAAGTTATGCAAGTGTATTTTACCCTTTATCCAAGTATAAGGAACGATAGAAACCAATGGTAGGCGATGATTAAGATAAAATCAAGATCAACCATTGAAGCACCACTCAATGATACAAGCATTCCAAGAGGATACTAATGAAAATCCTCCTACTTTGTGTGAGTTCGAAGGAGTCCAAGAAGGAGTTAAAAATGAACTTGAGGACATAATTGAAGAGGAAGCTAATGAAGTCGATTTCAATGCTGAAAACGAGGATGATAATTTTGAAGGGGAGGCAAATGATGACAGTCTTTTATTGTATAATAACATTGATGATGACATTGTAGCTAATGATGATGATGATTTTTGAAGTAATATTGTAATCTCGTGACATTGATAATCAAACGATCTATGTTATGATTTTGATTTATGTTTTGATTTTTTGTGTATATTAATTTATTTTTGAATATATATACTTAAATTTTCTTTGCATGACATTATTCGTTGTATATACAAGTATGCCTCGAACAAAAGGTTTTGCGCTAAATCATGGTGCGCCTACTTCTAGTTCCGATTCCAATGTTGGGGCCGATCAAGCTATAGTCCAGGCTCAATCATCATCATCACAGGGAGATAGCTCACAACAAGGGGCAACTTGCAGGAAAAGAGTTTTGGCAAAGGATGATGATAACCGGTGGTATGTCTCGGTAATTTGGTTTATTTTTCGTATTCTTTGGGTACTTTTAACTTAATAATTTTATTGCAGGTTTACTAAGTCGAAGTTGTCACGAGCTATATCGGATGATATCAAGAGTTTCTACAATGGCTAGTGCACATGTTTATCAAATCTCCCTAAAGAAGAGTTACAACTTTTGTGGAGGACTTTTGAGGTAAAAAACTTGAAAACAATTGGATATATATGAGTAGTTTTTAATATTTTGAATTTATGTTTGTTAATATTTGTGTAAAACAGGGCAAGTATACTTGGGCTCCAGAACTTTCTCAAGAAGTATATGCAGAGTGGAAGAAGAAAGTTGGTAAAAATTTGAGGAACTTAGCGAGCAAGGTCGGAAAAGGCCCGATGATGAACCAATAACTTGGTTGTCGGATGAGGGGCGAGAGAGGTTGAAGGGCCTAAGAAGTACCTCTGAATTTCAAAAAAATCTGCCCAATGCTTCAAGAATAGGACAGAAGGCCCAAAAGCGAGAACCTTACATAGCCAAGGGTCAGTCTTAACCGCAGATCTCGCAGATCCAAATGGTATAAACTCTAGTATTTTGGTTTTCTTTCATTTTATACACATAATTTAGTTTGTGTAACTTTATTGCATATTTTGTATACCTAGATCAAGGAAGGGAAGAATCCTACTCCATCTGCATTTTTGTGAGGAGTCGTAGTAAGGAAGATGCTCAACTCGGAAAGATTTTCGACGATGACCAGTCCAAATCTCTGTGGGTAAGAATATTATCTCCATAAACCTCTACAAGCAAATAGAGTGAAATGGACAATTGTAGGGGATATTCATATGGAATGGACAATGGATGCTTTCCCTTTTGCAGGAAAAATATGAAGCAATCGAGTCGAGCGTGGTATTCAGGAGGGGACAAAAGAGGCGAGACCCTCTACTATGGATTGGGTAATTCCGCAACAATGTTCTACGAGAAGCCTCACTGCCTCGACATCCTCTACGAGTGCTACCTACAATTCCTCGGCTTATTCTCGCCTACAATCACAACTTCAATCAAACCAAGAACAACTTGAACAAAGAAAGAATACTAGTCGAGAGTCAGCAAAAGGCCATGGAAGAAGCAATGAAACTCATTCAAAACCTCCAATCACAAGTTGACAGGATGCCTGGTGGTTCTAAATAATTTCTTAGCATGGTTTGTTTGTTGAACTTTCAACTTTCAAAATATAAATATCATAAAATACCTATAATTCTTATTATCAATATTTAAATTCAATTGAAAAATTCATGATTACATTTATTTTTATTTTTTCATGTGTCAATTTTTAGAATTATAAATCATGAATTTTGAATGGTTAAATAATTGTCGAAATTGAGGGATTTTACCTCACAAATATACAAAGAGGAAGAAGACAAAAGGTGAAGTAGTGGCGGTAGGCTGGGCAGCGGTGACTACCGGAGGTGACTAGGAGGCGACGACGGCGACCGGTGGACAACTTGTGGTGGAGGAAGAGGGAGTGGGAGAGAGAAAGTATACGAGGAAATGGGATTTTGAAGTTGTATATGATACTAAAGAAAAAAGGAAGAGATTGATCTTCATTTTTCTCTCCTCAAACTTAAACCCAAAGCTGATTTTTTTTTCTTTTAGTAGTAATATTGTTATTATTATGATTATTATTCTATTTTCTTTTTTTATTATTATTATTAATGTAAAGTCCTTCCCTAATTTTTCAAAGTCTACTACTTCTATCTATTATTCTAATTTGTTATTTAATTTTACTTAATTTTTATTAGAATCTACTATGATATATTATTTTTCTTTTGAGAAAGTTATCTTAATTTATCTTATTTATTATATTAATTTTACACCCTTTGTAGTCAGCATATGTATATGTTTCAGTGCTATACTGCACCTTCTTTAGTCATAAGGATATAATTCTATTTTTTATTTAGTATTTGACGTTTAATATTTAATTAGTTCATTTCATTAATAACTTATTTATCTAATACATATACAAATGTGTATGTTTGACCGAAGACCTCCAGCAGTAGTTCGAGCCTAGCACAAACAAACAATTATAAATTTCGAATTGAAGTATGCGTGCTTGATTTTGTTAGCTTAGTCGTTGTTTAAGGGAATTAATAATATTAATTAGGGTCGAGTTATTACTCTTAAACTACTTGCCATAAGTTTTTCTCCCCCAAAAGATAGTTTACCATTTTAACAAAGTACCCATCAACTTAGATAGACCTTTACAAGTGAATTAATTCCATATAAGCTTCTTGACGACAAGCTAACCATCAAAAGCTAATTATAATATACTCACGAGTGAGAGTTAAAGTACAGACCAATTGTCCGGGTCAACATTTTCTAATTCCTTTGCCCTTGTCTTCTTGCTAAACACTAACATGCTTTTCTTACCTTAAAAACAATTAAGAAAACATAAAAATAAGAATGAGTCGTAGGCACAATATGTTACCACTGCATCGTAAAAATATATTTATAAGAGCCAGTGAGTGCACACATATATTCAAAGTCGATTTCGAAGTTATTAATGTGCAAAACCGTAATAAAAAATTTATTAACTCACTTTTTGGCCTAGTTTAGGAATCATATGTACAAGCGGTTGTCATGACGATTATATAAGATCATTATATATATATATATATATATATATATATATATATATATATATATATATATATATATAAACAATTCATTTATCTTGATCGATCAAGGAGGACTCCTTGAACTCGTAACTATATCTCGTAATCAATTTACGAGTGAACTGTTTGTTGTGAGTCGTGAAGTGGGTCCCGATAGTTTCAAAATGATCATATTAAAATTTTAAACTAATTAATAAATCAAACATTTTAGAATGATACAAGAAATAACCTACTTTGAGATATTAGATACTCCCTTTTAGATTCCTGCTCGAATCCTTTCTTTTCATTAAATTTTAGTTTAGCCTTTGTGTTGCAAACTAACCTTTGTTAATTTTCATGCTCTTATAACAACATTCTTTTACAATTCTCAAAAACTTATGAATTAGTAAACTACAATTATAGATTCCTTTTATAAAATTAGATATTTTAATGAATTTTCTTCTCACTTCCTTCCTATCATACCATTTAAATTCATTTGAGCTTCTAATGCCATACAAGATCTTAGGAAGTTCCATTGTCCCTCTTTATCAAATTTAATTTATTTTTCAATCACCTAATTTACTCATTTCGACTCAATACTCTAATTTTCTTTTCAAACTCATGTCTCCTTTAGAATAATATCCCAAATTATTGTCAAGTTGTTACTCAATTCTTTTTGTTTCTCAATAACTTAGCATTCTTATAAACTTGTTTTCACCAAATCACAATTTACGTGATCAAAATCTCTAATAAAAATTTCAATTTCATATTATTTATATTTTCATTCATATTTCAATATTAGGTTAGCCCAATATAACTTCCACCAAACTAATATTCATGAGCCTTGATTCCTAATATCGCATGTTAACATTCTTTAGTACTATAATTTAATTTTTGCGCAAGCTCCACACATAACCTCATATGATTTTAAATTTCATCAATTCTCCAAAGTGTCACATTTTTTTTTTATTGTTTAACCCAATTTACATTCATATTCATATATCAGTTTTTCTCCTCTATTTAACTTTTAGTTTCACCATAAATAATCTCTGAATTCACATTTATTGCTTTAATTATTTATTTTAAATATAAATAATTAAACTTATTTAAAAATAAAAGTAAGAGAAAATACCTAATTTAAGAGGTGGGAAAAAGGTGGTGGAGGTGCTTGGGTCGCACGAGGCAGGTGGTCGACAAAAGCAGTGCCCGGTAGCTAGACGGCCGTAGGCTCGTGGGCCAGCAGCAACAAGAGAGAATGAGGGAGTTGGGAGAGTTGCTTTTGGGCCTTTCTTGCTCAGACAAACCCCTTTCCTCTTATTTCCATTATTTATAGGCCCAACATGTCAAATCCAATTTTATCTTTTTTCTCTTTTCTTTCGTTTTTGTCTAATCAAATTAATTCATAGTTATCCTATTAATTACATGACTAATTTTTAGCCATACAAATGGCATAGTTTAAATCACATATTTTCTTTTCTTTTTCTTTTTTTTTCTTAATCACTAAGGAAATTGATAAAATTTTCGACTCGAAATTTGTCTTGTTCGGATATTTGTATATCTATGTGAATTTAAATAATTATCTATGTTAAGAAAGATTTATAAAATTTATAACAAAATAAATTATTTAATTTTGTATATCTTGACATGTCTATATTTTCACGTGACTCACTACTCTACCAAATAATATAATCTACAATTAGTATAAAATTGAAAATAATTAAATAATTTAACTCAAATTAAATTGACGAGATGTTGTGCACTCTGTACAATTCTACTTTTCCATCCTCATGTGATTGGATCCTTTGTACGTTTTCTTTATCACCAGCTTTGCTAGGTTCCCGTAACCAAATCTGTTTGTCACTCCTTTTGGCTTGGAGATCTTGGCATGAAGGGATCCTTTGAAGTTGATAGATTCTACACTTCGAAATAATTTCTCGAGAGTTGAAGTTGCAAGATATATACATGCTGACTTGCTTATGCTTAACATAACAGTGAACCTCTCTCTAACTTTACCATCACATGTCCCCTCGGGCATTCCCTTTTAAAGGAGGGGAAACTCTAATTTCACATCACAACAACGATATTCCGGCGGACAATGTCATATATAGCTTCGCCCTTGGTAATGTCAAGCAAAAGTCTAGTGTTAAGGCTCCCGTTTTTAAGTTGTAAGAAGTTGTTTGTAAGACTGTATGTTAGAAGTTGTAAAGTTATAAGTGTTGTAAAGATGTATAAGTAATTGCGAGATACTTATAAAATATTGTAAAAAGTTGTAAGTTTAAACTAGAAAGAACAAGGATTTAATGAAATCGGTTGAAAGAGAATGTCGGATACATATATACATCATAAAGTTTTTTTGGGGGGGAAGGGAAGAGTAATTGAAGATCTTTTAGATAGTTTATTTACTTGAAAACATAAGACAAGAATGTTTACTAATATTGTAGAATAAGACTCTTTATTTTGACAAGCACAATTCTAAGAATTAATTTAAAAAGTGAAACGTTTAATCAAATTTGAATGGAACATGAAGTTGATAAAGTATTTCAAACTTAATTCAAAAGTAAGATCATACATTTTTTTTAAAAGGTAAGTACAAAGAATATTAGGTAATTCTTCTCTCGAGTGTTTTACCTATGTTATCCTCATCCAGGATACATGAAAATTCTTGTGAATTGAAGGAAGTAAAGGTAATTCTAGACCTCGTAACACATTCTAATTTGACAATACAATCGGATGCTATATTACCCTCTCTAAAAACATGATTAATTGAATAACATGAGAACAAAGAAAGCATACTATACGTATATCATGAACCAACGAATGAATCCTCTATGGAGTGTGAATGGTATCCTAAACCGCCCGAAAGTTATTGTCACCCTCCACTTGAATATGTGTGAACCCCGCATGTAATGCTCGCTTCAATATCGTCGCTTATCGCCATAGTTTCGGACACAAGTATAGGACCATTATACATGAATCTAGTGCCTACTTGAATGAGACCCCCTTTCCAATCATGTAAAACATAACTTGTTGCCGCTCCTGCTGAAGAAAGGGTAGCGTCAAAATTTATTTTAATGAAGCCGCCTCGGGAAAAAGTCCATCCGACTAAAGAGGTGGTCTTGATGATGGGAATCGAGTGAAATGGTGAAGATGATGATATGTGATGAGAAGAATTAGTGCATGCATTGCCTCCATTATGTCCAATTACGTTTGGCCCGGATGAGTGCACCTATAGGTTTGGGTAAATCATTATGAAAAATGATGTTATTACGAGATTTCCATATGCTCCATATAAGAACCGCAGTTCTGGACATATTGGCCCTCGATCAACAAAAATGTTATGCAAGGAGTCTCTAATCGTAATGTGATTATTAGAAAAGGGATGCTGATGAAGCCATCCTTATTAAATAGGTATATCCCAAACTCAACTACAAAAGGACAAGTTGCAAAAAGGTGTTCTATATCTTTAATTTGTGATAGACTTTCCAAGTAGCAGATTTAGTAGAAAATTCACCATTTTCCGTAAGTCTCCAATAGAACTTGTCTTCCATCTCTCGCCAAGGGAATGGGAACGACAAGAACATAAGGGGTAACATCATTAGGCAAAACCCGCGAAGCTTTGTTTCATCCCAATTTCTATTAGAAAAATAAATTCACAAACCTTAATTTGAGGATCATTAAGGGTTGAAAGGTCTACTTGCAATAAATCAGCCAAACTAGATTCATGACACCAAACATCAGTCCAAAAATTATTTTTTTCCATTCCCTAACCGCAATATGTGTCTTGTTAGCAAAACACTCCTTATTACCTCTCTTTTCTCTCCCTCATAAGAAAACCCTAGCCTCCACACTTTTTATGTTTGAAAGGGGCTGGTATCAATAATTTTTGTTGTTGGTAAGCCCGTTTCCAAGTAATTTATATATCAATTGTCAATTTGATTTTAGGTTTCTACTAATAAATTTTCGTTTTTTCATTTGTAAGATTTTTTTTACCCTTTGATGGGAGTATTAGTGTCTTTTTATATGAGAGTTATGATTAATTGGTATGGTTTAATACAATAGATAAAGATTGACTTTCAAATCACTATAGCACGAATTGTGAGGTTTTCAATTAATACAAAAGATGTCGAATCATAAAAAATTATCTATGAGAAGTTTTTCATGATTTCGAAGCCAAACGTTAGTAAGATTTATATTAGTTATTTAAAAGTTAAATTTTATATTTATGTTTTAAATCTACAATTATTCATCTATGGGTTTCATTATAAGTGACGTTTGACGTTTTATTAATGAAATCATGATCCTCCCTTCAAAAACAAAAGACACTCTTGAGATGTCTTGTCTCAACTTAAAAATTATATAATCATGCATTAAATTAAAAAATAATGGTATGATTAAATAGTATATTTATATGATAATTTATAACTAGATGTAAAATCATCTTTATATGCATGATTTTTCATATTTATAAAAATACGCATATGACGGACCTTCCGGACAAGGTGTTGTTCGGATTAGGCTATTATTTAATACTAATTGGCACAATAAATAAATATTAAAATTTTATATTCATAATTAATCGTAATTATTGAAAAAATAGTAACGTTAAACCATAAAATACATTAATATATGTTAAGATAAACCATAAAAAGTGTCGTAATACAAAACACATAGCATAACACATTTTTAAAACCAACGTTTAAAAGTAGCCTACACTTGTTTTTCTTTTTTTATTTTTATTTTTTTGGGAGAGGGGGGTGGTTTCACACTTATGACATAAGGATCTTGAGAGAATATGGAGTATTATACATAAGGAAAGATATTAACAGATAAACCAAAGAGATTCAATTACACACACATAAACACAAATCACAATCAAATCCAGGGAAGAGGGCCATGACCACATAAATATGAGAGATGGTTATTCACTTGAGCACAACTGGGTATATCTCTCCAAAAGGAAGCCACGTGGCAGGAACCCATTATTTGCTTATCTATCTACAAGCCTATTCTCTGACTTCCAACCAAGCTCAAGCCACTTCTTCTGTGCAAGAAGAGGAGAAAAAGGCCATCAAAATCTCTCTTCTTGCACATCATCTTGAATCAGAAATTAAGTTAAGCTTAATTAGCTTTCTATGGAGACAAGCATGGCTTGCTGTTCAAGGAGCTTGTTGCTCCCTAGAATCTCATCCCAGCATTCCACTGCCCTCTTGCCTCCATCTTCTCTCTCTCCATCCTTCAACCCCAAGGTATGTTCATTGTTTCAATAGACAATTTATATGTCGAAATTCCAAACTGGGAAGGAATGAATTTCGGCTCCCTCAATTGCCCGAGTAAGGACTTATACTCGTTATCTCATACATGTACACATATTGGATATGTGTGGATGCCTGTTTATATAACAAAAATCATATATCAATGAGATTTTGACCTAAAATTCAAATGTTAAGGTATTAAATACATTAGGTTTCATGTACTATTTTAGAAATTTTAATTATGTGGGTGGTTGTTGATAATTTTATTAGCATCTTTTTTAAAAAATTAGATAACTAAAATTATTATATATGTTAAATTTATTGAGTCTCATATTTAAAGTTTCCATTTCCATTATGATACATTATTTTATTGTGCATGTTTTTTTTTTTTGGGATTGATAAAGCCTTGAAGGCAGGGAGCATAGCTCCAAAACAAGCACAACCTTCTGTTACAATGCTCCTGCACTGGTGCTACTTCTATTGTGCGTGAAAGGGGGGCTGCTCGTAAGGTTTTGACATATTAAGTTTGTAAAGATGTGACTCCATCCTCGGTGCATGGGTTTGAGCTTGAGTAGCAGCAGAATTCTCACTTGTGAAAAAGCTATAGATAGGCTGTTGAGTTTAGGCTCCACCTCGGCTTTGAGAGTTTGCTTTCCTTTGACCATTGGTGGGTTGCCGTGAGATAGGCCAGTGGGCTGACTCACTTACCCAAAAGAAATATATAAGTTTACAATTATCTATTTAAAAATAATGGACGCATGCAGAGAACTATGATCCTAAGAAATATGTCATATACTGATTAGATAATTGATAAGAATGAGATATATAAATTATAAATCAAAATGGGCTACAAAATAGTGGGTCAATCCTCTGTTTTATTGATTGCTAAAATTCCCAGGTATAATCTCTCTTCAAAAAAGGCCAAGGATTAATCGTGGGAAGCTTAAAATGATTTTATTTAAATGTTGGATAATCAGCATCATCATTTCATCTCCACATTCACCAACTTTGACCGTCAACTCGTGAGCAATATTAGATTATATAACTTATCTTGAGTATTCAACCATTAATTTAAACTTTTAGTTGAGATAGTTTTTATATATGGGCTGCCAAGATGCATTCATCGTTGATGTTTTCATATTCATTGTAAAATGAACAAATAAGATATTTTTGCAGAGTTTAAAATCGAGCTCCCTCTTCGGGGATTCATTACGGATGACACCCAAGTCCTCAATCAGGGTGAACAAGGAAAAGAACTCTTCCCCTGTAACCAAGTGTGAACTCGGTGACAGTTTGGTAAGTTCATATATATATACATATGAACAAGTGTGGTTCATAAATTGTTGCTTTTATCACTAAGGCTTGTGTATTATAAACTGCAGGAAGAGTTCCTAACAAAGGCGACCCCAGACAAAGGGCTGATTAGATTGCTGATGTGCATGGGAGAAGCAATCAGGACCATCGCCTTCAAAGTCAGAACCGCCTCTTGTGGTGGAACTCAATGTGTTAATTCCTTTGGAGATGAGCAACTAGCTGTCGATTTGCTTGCCAACCAGCTTCTTTTCGAGGTCATTAATATACTTAGGAACAAAACTTTTTGTTTTATTCTTTTTACTGTTTTCATTCGATCTTCAATTTAATATAAACTTGTAATCCAATCAACTCACTTTGTAGTTATTGAGCTTTAAGAAAATATCTAATTCAATCAAGTTGTCAACTTTCAGCTAGTCAGGGACCTGTGACCTAACTCAGAAAGTAATTTGCGCCAAAAAAGGCCTTAGTTGAAGTTTTCCGCCTCGTAATTCTTAATACTATTTGCAAGCAACAATAACGTATTGATTGACCCTGATACATTGGTTAAGGTTCGATCAGTTAGCGATTTAGTGAATAATGTGTTTCTGATATGTGAACTTTTGGTCCATTTAGGGAAGAAAAGAGTTCATAACCTGGAATTCTTCACTAAGTATATACATTGAGTATTCTGTTAGCGATTTGCTGACATCTTCTTTGATACTACAGGCCTTGAGATACTCACACTTCTGCAAATATGCTTGCTCTGAAGAAGTCCCTGAACTTCAAGACATGGGAGGCCCTACAGAAGGTTTTCTCCGCTCTTCAACTTCCGTTAAAATCACTTCCTTAATCATATAGCCTTGTTTTTCCCTCTCCTAATCCTCTGAAAATAAATGGTATGTAGGTGGATTCAGTGTGGCATTCGACCCTCTCGATGGTTCAAGCATTGTGGACACAAACTTCACAGTGGGTACCATTTTCGGAGTTTGGCCAGGTGACAAGCTAACCGGAGTTACTGGTGGAGACCAAGTGGCTGCAGCAATGGGAATTTATGGTCCTAGGACCACTTATGTCATTGCTCTTAAGGGCTTCCCCGGCACCCATGAATTTCTTCTTCTTGATGAAGGTTATAATGAAAGACACACCAAACACATTAACATTATTTGAGTTTTTTTTTAAAATTATTACCATAATTTGGTGATGGGACCTTCTCTGGCATCCCTGTTTCCGTTCTATTTAGCTTGTCCTGCTTTGAAAGACAATTGACGTCGTAATTATTGGTGGTATTAGGGAAATGGCAGCATGTCAAGGAAACAACCGAAATTGGTGAAGGAAAACTGTTCTGCCCTGGGAATTTGAGAGCCACATTTGATAATCCTGCTTATGACAAGGTTTTTGAAGATCCAATGTCATTTCTTAGTTCTTATGTAACCTTGTGAACTCTTCATCTTGACCTTTTATTTTTTCCTCTTTTTGAAATTTCACAGTTGATCCAGTATTACGTGAGAGAGAAATACACATTAAGATACACTGGAGGAATGGTTCCAGATGTTAACCAGGTTTTGTTTCCTTTATATTATTTATATTTATTGGTGTGCTTTATCTTGATCTTTTGTTTTTCCTCTTTCTGAAAATTTCAAGATTCTACCTGTTTTTCTTTTTATTTTTGTGGATCTAACATATTCTCATAAACATATGTAGATCATAGTGAAGGAGAAGGGTATATTCACAAATGTAACATCACCATCAGCCAAAGCAAAACTTAGGCTGTTGTTCGAGGTGGCACCTTTAGGGCTCTTGATCGAGAATGCTGGAGGGTACAGCAGTGACGGTACACAGTCTGTGTTGGACAAGGTGATCAACAACCTTGATGAGAGAACCCAAGTGGCCTATGGATCCAAGAACGAGATCATCCGGTTCGAGAAGACCCTATATGGATCCTCCAGGCTAGAAGAACCTCTTCCAGTTGGAGCTGCTGCCTAATTAAATTTAGTTTTTCAGTTACATATTACTTTCTTCCCACCTCCCTCCTTTTTTTTTTTTTTTTTTTTTTTTGGTTTCCTTTTTTGTTTGAGCCATATGTGAGCTATTTGAATGTCAAGTTGCTTTTCCTAGAATGCATATGGATGTAATGAGAAATTCATGGTAATGGACACAAAGAAGACAAGCTGTTAACTTCAAACAGCTCATGAAAGAGAAAATGAAATGCAACATTCATATAGTTCCAAAATCTTCATCCCTTTCATCTTCCCCAAACATTTGATTCTTTTTTAGAAAAAGGAACCTTCCATGAATATAAGTGCATTTCCCTTTAATTTTGAAAGATATGCACTGGTTTGTTCAATCTGATCTCCATATTATTGAAAACCACTGCCCACCCATAAATAATGCCCTACCATCTCTTTCTGATCGAGTTCTATAAATCCAAACAAAATCAAGGGCATAAGAAGCTCAAGCAGCCTAATTATCCCCCTTTAGTCTTAAAATAAATAATGCTTACATGTAGCATCAAAGCAGAATTAGCAATTTAGCATATTCTGATAAAACTGTTCAAACTAAATATCCCTATTTTTTGTGCAACGCTCTATTTTCGAATCAATATTTTCTGTCTCTTTTCTTCTGAAGTGTTAGATCACAGCAGTTTCCAGCATGATCAAACAACTGAGTCCTCTTTAAAAAACAAAAACACAAAGAGATTCCCTTCTTAAAATACGCCATGTAAGGATTCTATAGATCCATGTTCTAATGTAAATAATCTTCTCCTTATCGGTTTCATTAATGGTCGTTCATTTAATATTTTTTTTTTGTGTTTATATATATATGTCACGAACTTGAGTTGGAGTGAAAGTCATCTGGCAACATATGGTGGATGTTCTTATTGAATTGCCCTCTATTTGTTCTTTATAGGGTATCTAATCAAAGTCCTAAAACCCGATATGAGTAATAAAAACAACCTCTCTACAAATAGAAGTAATTAGATTTTTAATTTAAACTAAATTATGCTTAGGCGAGAATCCAACGTACGGGTTTGGGTTTGATTATTATACATATCACCATGGTTACAACATGCATTTATGCGTATTTTTTATTTATTTTTTGTAATATGGCTAATTCATTGGGCCCCATCTCATGACAACTTAGTGGGGCACAACAAATCCAAAGAAAGACATAGGTATTGAATTGACAAGGACAAACCCGACCAGTCAACCCTATAATTATTTCACAATGAAATGTATTACTTCACCAAAGTTTTAACCTTAGTGAAAACCATGAAAGATGGACTGGAAGCAAATTAGACTATCTATGACCTCTTTGACATGTAATTTTATATATGGAACAAACTGGTTCTACGTCTAGTATAAAGAAGGCTATCGATACAAGTGCACTACAAGTGCTTCCCAGAAGCGGGACAAGCCCATAGGCCCCAGCCTCATCGACCTAAAGGGAAATGAAATGGTTTATCAAAATCTTCTACCACTTTCTTTTTCATTCATCTTAAATTAACATATAAAGCAACTTAGAATTTCCAAATGAGCAGAATTATACTTTGAATTGAAAACAATTACAAATATTGGTCATATTCTGTTTACATCCACCGGTTCAACGACTGAACTTCCAGAAAAGCAAGGCTGTTGTCAATTGAAGAAATAGGCGACAAGATGTTAATTTCCAGAAAATCTCTTGTAATACATTCTGTGTACAACAACTTTATGTAATATCCAAGGAAGCTCAAATGGCTTCTTCTCTCACCTAACTTAGTAAAATGACACTACATCACATATCTCTGACTATAAACTTGTATTAAGCTTTAACAAGCTAGTATATATCTATCACTTACCACCTAATTACTTCAGTAAGCTCCATAATTTAGGAGAAGATCACACAGATTAAGCAAGGAATATATAAGCACAGGGTCCAAACTAGCTGCAGTACTCATCATGGCAAGAAGGGAAGAGATGAAGACGTGGATTCGGGTGGTTGTCATACTTCTGATCCTTCCGGAATTAGCTCGGGCCATTCTCAGGCATTATGAATTCAAGGTATGGTTTAAGTTTTGAGGTACATTCATGGTGTTAGGGGTGGAACGTTATCTTGACAATGTCATGAGTGGTGGATATTTTTGCATGTGAATTTATTTTTTCCCAGGTGGTGACGAAGAACTTCACTAAGCTTTGCTCTAGCAAGCCCATTGTGGTTGTCAATGGAAGATTCCCAGGGCCAACGCTCCGTGCAAGAGAGGGTGATATAGTTCTTGTCAAGGTTGTCAATCAAGTCCAGTACAATGTCACTATACATTGGTGAGACCTGATGAAATATTAGTATAGAAAGATGCTATTAAAGTAGGCTGTTCTCCATCAGAACCATACACAGGGCATGATACTATTCACTAAGTGTCAAATACAAACATATCACAGTGGACACTTAGACCTAAAATGCAAGCATGACCCAAATATGCCATATCTATAGCTGGTCTAATTAGATATATAAGCTAGGCTTACCAAGTCTAGATACGCACATGGTGTTATGGATATGTAGAAATGCTATGACATTAGTATAGAAAGATGTTTCTAAAGTAGGTTGTTCTACACTAGAATCGTAGAATGTCTTTCATTGAGAATACGACGTTGCTTTGCACTTTTCAGGCATGGTGTCCGGCAATTGCGAACTGGGTGGTCAGATGGTCCAGCATACATAACACAATGCCCGATACAACCAGGACAAAGCTTCCTGTACAACTTCACCCTCACGGGACAGAGAGGCACACTTCTTTGGCATGGACATATCTCTTGGCTAAGAGCTACGGTTCATGGAGCCATTGTCATCCTTCCTAAGAAAGGCACCCCTTACCCTTTTCCTAAGCCTGACAAGGAAAAACTTATTATCTTAGGTGAGGCCTTCAACAGAACTTTTTCTTAAGGTTCATAACTTGTTGAGAGGGAATGTATGTGAGTTAAGTTTCGTTCTCGATCTATACCATGAATGCAGGGGAGTGGTGGAAAGCAGATACGGAAGCAGTGATTAATCAGGCAACTCAATCGGGGATGCCACCAAATGTGTCAGATGCACATACCATCAATGGTCAAATAGGACCAATTGATAACTGCTCTTCTTCTTCTCAAACTACTTACACCCTTCATGTTGAACAAAACAAAACATACCTTCTTCGAATAATCAATGCTGCAGTCAATGACGAGCTTTTCTTCAAAATTGCAAACCACCAATTTACAGTTGTCGAAGTAGATGCAAGCTACACCAAACCTTTCAAAACTGACACAATCTACATTGCCCCCGGGCAAACCACAAATGCCATCCTAAAGGCCGATCAAGCCCCAGGAAAATACTTGATCGCGATATCTCCCTTCATGGATGCTCCTGTTGCTGTAAACAACTTAACCAACTATGGCCTCGTGCGATACAAGACCAGCCAACTAGGCTCCCCACTTGTCCTCACTTCCATGCCAGCTTTGAATGCTACCAAATCTCAACTAAACTTCATCAATTCCCTCAGGAGCATAAACTCAAAGGAATACCCAGCTAGTGTGCCCTTCAGCATTGACCATTCGTTGTTCTTAACATTTGGTGTAGGGGTGAACCCGTGTTCCACATGCCTTAATGGGGGTAGGCTCGTGGGGGATATTAACAATCTCACCTTTGTCATGCCCACAATTCCGATCCTCCAAGCTCATTACTACAACATAAGTGGGGTTTTCACCGATGATTTCCCTGCAAATCCTCCTGCTAGTTTTAATTACACTGGAAATTTCACTGGTAGTTTGGCTACTCTAAATGGCACTAAGGTTTACAGGTTGCCTTTTAATGCCTCAGTCCAAGTTGTGATCCAAGACACTGCCATTATCGCCCCTGAAAGCCATCCTACCCACCTGCATGGGTTCGATTTCTACGTGGTGGGAATGGGGAGAGGAAATTATGATCCAATTAAGGATCCCAAGAATTTCAATCTTGTAGACCCTGTTGAACGGAACACAATTGACGTCCCTACTGGTGGATGGACTGCTATCAGATTCCGTGCAGATAATCCAGGTAAAATGATCGTATACCCAGAAATCGAAACTCCACAAGTTATTATAATCCGAGTATTTCAACTAATCAACAACTTAAATGTTGAATTGATTATGCAGGTGTGTGGTTCATGCATTGCCATCTAGAAGTACACACTTCATGGGGACTAAAGATGGCATTTTTAGTAGAGAATGGCAAAGGCCCGAATCAGTCCATCCTTCCTCCTCCAAAGGATCTTCCAAAATGCTGAGGCAAAGGGATCTCCGTGACAAGAATTCCATTGAATTTAATATGCCCATACAAAACTTTTTAGAAATTCTTTGAGAAGTGCTGTGCATTATTGGCTGAGGAAAAAGAAAAAAGGGGAAGAAATTGGTGACCAATCAATGCTTTTTCTTGGTTTGCTCATTTTGAGAGGTCCAGACTGGAGAGTGATGTCTGATAAGGAGTTTGAGAAAGCTTTAGGAGAGAGTAAAAAATGCAAGGCTTGAAAGTTCTTTTTTCCCTTCAATTTTCTTCCAATTTTTCTGTTTTAAGTTATAGTTTTGTCATTTTAACCCAGAAAAAGGGGTCATTTTAGGACTTCACAAGCCTCTTTTCCCTCAGGCCATGTACTCAATTAATCCTTGCAAAGTAATAAAACATCTTGTGTTAACATATAACCGGTTTAGGACTTCATAACGCACTAGTTGTTTTATAATTAAAATTATAAGATATATATTATATTATTTTTTAAAAATTTTTTAAAAAAATGTCTACTGGTTTCATAATAAAAATTAATATATTTTAATAGTTAGTTATATGCATCTTGACATCAAAAAATAATATAATTCAATTCTAAGCTATATGTAAAATGAGTGAGCTTACTCTTTTTAATTTAAAAAATTATTTATAGTAAGATATAATTATTTTTAAAAAATAATATTTTAATTTAAAGAGAGCTTCTTACTAATAGTAGATAATTTTAAATTATTAGATTAGATTATATAATAATTATATAACAACATTGTTACATTATTATTTTATAATAAATTATAATTTTGATTTATTTTACATTGGTTAAATAATGATTATTTATTTCTATTAATACAAACTTATTAATTTTGTAACATTTATATTTTTATTAATAATAATCCGTAAATACTCAATTAAAAAAGAGAAGAAAAAACCAACTGATGAATGTAACATTTAATAGCAACCTATGAGGCAATCTCAAAACTCAATATTAATCTTTGAAAATAGAAGATTATATATTATGCTCTATTTTTTTCTAGATTTATAGTGCATGCATTAATTTTTTAAGAAATACAATGAATAGGCTTCATGTACAATATATAATACTTTTTAATTAAATATTAATCAATCTGTCGGATTGTTTGTAATCTAAAAAAGCATATTGTTCGTTCTCAGTGGATTACCCGTCGAACTATTTCCATCACTATTTTAATGAATTTTTATAATTGTATAAACTATTGAATATTGCTTTAAATTACAAAAAATTGTTATCATCAATACCTTCAAGCTTATGCAACATGTGAATACTGTAATATTTACATTGGCTTCTTTAAAAAAAATTATTTATAATTTTTTAAGTCTTATATTTTGACTAGACTTGGCAAAAATTGACCCAACCCGAACCCGTCTCGAAATTTTTGGGTTTTGGACATGACTTTCTTGACCTGAACCCGAAAAAGACCGAACCCGAAAAACCCGCAAATCCGACCCAAACCTGTTCCACCCGTTGAGTCAAGGTAATAAAAACCAACAATTTTAACTTTGTGGCTTGTTGATTAAATGTTTTATGCACATTTTATGATTTTTCTTTCATTTTATCACTCTTTTAACAATGGTTTTTATCATATTACATCATTTGGAGAGACGTTACATAATTATCGCAATCATTTACAAACAAAGACTAATATTATTTCATTTCTCTAACTTCTTTCTCATAAAAAAATATTATATACAAAAATTATACATAGTTAATTCCAATAAAAATATGTTTGGATTCAAATAGCGTGATATATTAAAAATACTAAAAGTGCACAAGTTATACTATTGTATTTTTGGTGAAGTGAATATACGTAGTCACATCTTAAATAATATACTTTTGTTTTGTACAAATAATATTACTATAATGAAGTAAAAATTTGATGTTATAATTAAAAAATAATAATTTTAGTTTATAGTAAATTTCTAATTCTAATTTATTTGAAACTGTTTTAGCTGTACTTGAACCATAGCGCCTAGGATGGACAATAGGTTGGGTTAAAACAAACTCAAAATTTTGGTAGTGAAAAAATGGGCCGGTTATGCCCACACAGGTCAACAATTTCTTGATCTGTTTTAAAATGCAATAAATATGTATATAAATCTCCTTAATATAATAGAAGAAATGAAATAAAAACATCGGAATCTTAAACGAATCATTAACAAAACAAGTTATTATTATTAACCTCATTATTAACCAAACCTTTCATTGAACTTATTTAAATGGGTCAAGCGGTCAAATTGATTGACTTAATGAGGTCTTCACAAAAATATCATAATGAAAGTTTTTAATATTTCTTAACATTCTTTTCGGAAAATACAAATATGCTATACTTTTCGTAGAACTATGGACAATTTTAAGCAACAAACATGCTGGATTTTTATTATTAAAAAAGAAAAATAACCGATAAAAAGGCGGTCTCAACCCGTTGGGTCAACCCGAAACCCGTATAACCCGATATACGACCGTCCGTATTTTACCCGAACTCGAAATACACTCGACCCGTATTTTACCCGAACCCGAAATACACTCGACCCATATTTTACCCGAACCCGAATACACCCGACCCATATTTAACCCACCCGCCTAAATTGACTGGTTTAGGTTTGATTATCTCCTTTTTGTTCAAATTTATCGCATAAATTTATTTTTAAAATGATTTTATAATTTATAAGAGTATGCAAATAGATAATAAATAAATAAATATTATTTTTTAAAGGTATATATAAATATGATTACGAGAGAAAGAAAAATGATATCATGATCAATTAGCCAACATTAATGGAGTTGTAATACTGATACTTTCTTTACTTGATCTATTGATGTTAATGCATGATTTGATATGATATTGATTTATGATGATGATGATGATGATGATGATGATGATGATAATGATATTAAAAGGGGTGTACTAATATAGGGTTGAACTTCTTAGGCTATATTTATTAGATTTACAAAAGAATATTTTAAATTGATAATCACAACAAATTTTACATAAGAATACAATGGCTTTTTTCAGAAGGAGATTTTTTAATTATTAATAATAAAGAAGAAAATCAATTGGCATACTAAAAAAAATAATAAGATACTTTAATAGTCTTTTACTAAATTATTTATTTGCTTGCTCATGAATAAAGTCTACCTTAATATTCTCAAATTAAAAAAAAAAAAACTACTTAAATACAAAAAACCATAACAAATCCATAAATATAAAAAGAGAAAAGTAAATAACGATTTTAATGCATCTTCTAAATTCAACTTTAAAACCCAAATATAAATATATTCATATTCATTAATGAGTTTAAATAGAATTCTCTAGAGAGAAGTTTCGAAACATCTAGTAAGAGAAAGCCTTTTCATCTGCCTAAATAGATTACTCCCTAGCTCCACCTCCAAAGCCTCCTGACATAGCGTGCCTTACTTTCTCGAACTTCCCTATTTTTTTTCATAGCTCATATCCACCTCTTGCCTTTAATCGATGAATTTTTAGAAATTCAATACCCAGCCTTTCCACCTTCTTCACCGATTTACCGTGCCCAGTACCTATTTTGCTGCTTCATATCTCGACTCATCGGAAATATGATTTTCAACAGGTGGATGACAATTATGACCATGCTCGCTACCTAAGTCGAGGTTATCTTCCCCCTTTTAGATACTCCAAAATCTACTTTTCCTCACCTCTTTTCGACTCTTCATTCCCAGATCCCTTTTATGGGTTTGATTTGTCAATCTACTTCGAAATTGTTGGGTTTCTCTCAACCGCATTCTGAATCGTCTAAGCTCGGTTACCAAGTTTTGATGGTGATGCATCTTCAGGCCACAGCGGAATCGTCCAGATCTAAAAGGTTGTCTTCCATTTTGGGGAGTAAAACCTCTGAAGCTCAACGAAAGGTGAGATGGGTTTATTTATCAGCATGTATTTCCTCTTAACTCTATTCTTATTTTTGCTCTCTGACTGGGTTGATTAGTATGTGTCTTGTTTGGTTGTTGGGTGTGGATCTGTACCTGAATCGTTGTGTGGTCAATTTTCCTTGGTTCATGCCCGTTTGTGGTTGGGATAGTCCTAACTGTTTTGTTTCTAAGGGTCTAGTTCTCTTAATAGATGGTCTCCTATATATACCGACCTTCTTCTTTGACCCTTGGCACCGCCTTCTCTTTGGCTTTTCTAACTTCTACTTTAATCTCTATCTTATGTCTCCTAATCCTAATTCATCCAACCTTTCTCAAAATACCGACCTTCACCACGACGACCACCTTTCCGATGATATCGCTGTACCCAAGTGGGTACACGTACATCTGTTGGATGGTCGTCAAGATATTAGTCCAAGCTCGCCCAGTCCGACCTTCAAATTTTCTTACTCGAAATCGGTTGTCTTCGGTGTGGGAACTAAAAGTTAGAAAATCAAGATGCCTCTTTTTCCTAAGGAACTAGTCTTGAATCTTCCCCCTGCTACTAACCAAGAGGAGAAACATGAGGAGGCACCACTAATACCCCCAGTGGTTAACCTCAACTACCCTGGGTCTTTTGGCAGTGTTGTCCCTCCCTACTCCTCCCTCTGACCATCTGGAGGAGCTTAATGCTTTGTGTCTTTTAGGAAAAATCTAGGGGAATTCCTTCCTCTCCATGTGATTATAGCTAGAACCCAATCTGACTGGTGTTGTGCCAAGGGTCAAATATAGACTTTACTAATCTTGAGAATGGGTGGACCTTATTTAGATTTGCGAATCTTGAGGACAAACAAATTGTATTTCTGGGTAGACCGTGGTTTTTCAATGGCTTGAACCTTGTCTTGATTCCTTGGGTGCCTTTCTTTGACCCTTTCGCTGCTTCTATCAGGAGAGTTGATCAATGGATGGCGGGTTCCACGACTTCCTTTGGGAGTTTTGGAACAAGGACTCATTAACCCATCTCCTCAAACATGTGGGGGAAGTGATCAAGCTCAACCAAAATACATTACTCAGACAAAAAGGTCGTTTTGCTAGAGTTTGCCTTAATATTAACATCACTAGGCCCCTGAGAGGTAGCCTTGTGTCTTGTGTGGTAGTGAGGCGCACGCTCTTGAGGCCTTCCCCAAATTCCCTGTCGAAGTTAAAATAGAAGTGGTAGTAGAGAAATTTGGTAGTCAGTCTCTGTCCTCTCCTACTAACAATAGTCCTAAGATTCCCCAGACTAACCCTTCTTTGGTAGATAGATGGATTACCATTCACCCTAGTAAGAAAACCAAAGCTGTTGTTGACCATCGTTTGCCTAACTCGAGTACTAATATCCAAAAATAAGCTCCTCATATGGCTTATGCTTCTTCGAAGGTGAATATGCCTCCTATTAAACCCTTATCTACCCATGGTCAGGGTCAGGGTCAGGGTCAGTCTCAACTTATTCTACAGCAACCTAATGTTGCTTCTCCTTTTCAGGTTCAACCCAAATCGTCTCTAGTTGCCAAAAATATCTCTCCTCCTGTTCATTCCGAACCTAATAAAACTTTCTCTTCATCCTACCTCAATGTGAATGTTCTGCCTCTTCAGACCCTGCAACCCGTTGTTTCAGCCCCCTTTCTTCTTACTTTTGAGAACATAAAAGCTTTACCTACGAAGTTTGAAAGGAAGTTTCTGGAAGGTTCTGTTGAGAATGATGGCTCCTTCACAACGATGGAGGAAAGTGCTGAGGATTTTAAGGATCACTTAGGTGATGACTTGAATGATGTATTTCTTGAACTTGAACAAATTGAGGATACCTCCATGTTCACCAAATATACTAAAAAAGAAAGATTGTTGAGGATGGTGAGGAGTTTTCCTCTCACCCCACCATCTAGCGACATTAGTAATCAACCAAATCCTTTTATGCGACGGTGGCCAGGCAGCAAGGGGTTGGCAGTAGCAAGGCTAGACACATAATCGAAATTCAATCAAAATTCAATCAAGAAAACCTAGAATATGATCCCATCCTCAACACAAATAAGAACCTAGAAAAAAATTGTACATAAACATGAAAAAATGCTTAACAAAGTACCCTTTCAAATTCTGAACTTCATATTGCCCAAAAAGCAGTATGCACGGCGATAGAAGCTGGCGGCGAGGCAGCATGGGGGTAGTGGCAAGGCTTTTGGCGGCCAGCGATTGAGCGTCGGAGAGATAGAGAGATAGACCATATGAATGAGGATGGTAGAGGTAGGATTGCCGATGGCCGACAATTTGGAGATTGAGCGTTATAGTGAGAGAGAAGGGTTGGGCTTTGGGTTGGGGGATGAACAAACAACAAAGAAAATACTTCATCAGTTTTTTTATCATTGATTAATTCGTTTATCGGTTTTGTTTTCTTTTTTATAGTAGTTCATTCGGTTTTCACTTGGTAAGAAATTATCCCCTTGAATCACTCTTTTTTCACGACTAGATTTGCTGTTTCATTATCGTTTCCACAGGTTTGACTCTGTTGGTCTCCTGGAAAGACTTGATTTTCATAGTCGTATTATGTGGTCAAGGTGTATGACTTTTACTACTCATTGTATGTATTATTATAGCCATGATTGTAAGAAATATTCACCCAGGCTGTGTACAAGACCTTATAGTTTGGATGGAGATTATTGTATTTACTATTTCAATTGTGTTGGAACATGAATTATGCAACTGGTTTAATAACCATTAATGTACGAAAATTACTTATAGAAGTTTATCGCCCATATTGCTTGTCGAGGCTAACTTAGCTAGCTAAACAAACAATGTACGCTACAAGCCAATCTCCTCTCTGGTGAGTGAGGTTACATCTCTGTATGTAACCTCCAAGACCATCTTTTTGGCTGAAACAGATGGGTTTCATCGCTTTTTATGTTTGTTTATTTCTTCAATAGTGAGTAACGTCACTATGAAAATTGTTACCTTCAATGCTTTATTATTTACCTATCTTTTTGGGCATGATCAATTTATAGATCTTCCTCGGTTGCATTCTGAGGTGGCTGAGTCATTTATAGAAACTTATCCTTTACTTTCAAATAATTATGAAAATAATTAGGTGGAGTGTTCGAGGGGCCAAAAGGCATAAAATTATTGAAGAAATCAAATTGATTAAGAGCACATATTGACCTGACCTGTTATTTCTAATTAAAACAATGGTTAATGACGCTCATACGGAAATTATAATTAAACAGCTCAAGTTTAGTGAATCATTTAAAGTACCCTATTAACCACTTGGGTGGTATTTGGGCCCTATGGGATACCCAAAATAACTCCATTCATGTAGTAGCTTCTGACGATGGAGCCATCCATTTATACGTTAAAGATATCCACATTAATTTGGAAACCATTGTATCTGGAATTTATGGACCTGCTCAAGAATTGCACAAAAATGCTTTTTGGAATAAACTCTCGTTACTTAATCACGCTTTCTGCCTTCCATGGTGCATTATAGGTGACTTTGATGAATTGCTTCATTCTAATTAAAAGATTGGAGGGACACCTATTATCAGGAGAGAACTTATAGATTGTAGTATTCAGGGTGAATGTCTTACACCAGAAGGTAGACAATTCACTAGGAAAAAACATACTAAAGGATGCTTTATATTTCAAAGACTTGATCGAGTTGTGGTTAGAAAGGACTGGAGGAGTTCTTATCCTTCGTCTAAAAGTCTCCCATGACCCATTTTCATTTTCTGATCATTGCTTCCTATTACTTGATACTAATTCTAGCAAGCCGAGTGTAAAGAACAGAAGTTTTCGATTCCAACAAAATTGGGGCTTATACCCTAAGGTATTGGATATCATCAAAACGGAATGGTCTAATCGAATTATTGGTACTAAAATGTATCAATCAGTAACTAAGCTTAAAAGAATAAAGAAAAAATTACGCAAGTGGAGTAGAGAGACTTTCTCTAATTTTAGTATCAAAATTCAGAATAATTCTGACAAGTTGAAATATCTTGAAGAACGCCTTTTAATGACCCCATGAGCCATAGATTTAATCAATGATATGAAAGACTTGTTAGACAAAGAGAAAAATGCTAATGTTTAACCAACGATTCTGGGGAAAATATAATAGGAAAAAATGGCTTACGAAGGAGATCGCAACTTCCGATTCCGTAATAGGGCGGTCAATTATAGAAAGAAGAAAAGTACCATACTAAGAATTAAAGATCCTTTGGGTATCCGGATTGAGGATATCCAACATATCCAGAATACATTTATTCATGATTTCACGAATAGATTCAAGACCTCTAAGGAGGTTTTTCTAATGAAAAATCATTTCAAAGAGATTAAGCGAGTCTTAAAGTGCTGAGCTTATGCGTCACATCACTAATGAAGAAATACAGCAGGCTATATCTCAAATAGAACCTTCAAAGGCTTCACGTCCTGGTGGATTCGGGGCTTGCTTCTATCGAAATACTTGGGATATTTTAGGCCCTTGAATGCGTGATACGACTCAAGAATTTTTAACCGTAACAACCCGACCCTAAACCAAATTGTTTATCTTATTAATTACAAGATTTATATGATCGAGCGCGTGCACTTCAATTCGATATTTTATATTTAAATTATTTTTATACATGCGTTATGCGACTAAGGCGACGAAGTGACCCTAATAAAAATCTCATAATAAGGTCACAATTTGTGAACATCATTATTAAAATAAAATTAAAAAGTAACAATAATAATAATAACAATAATAATAAATAAATAAATAAGTAAATAAATAAATATATAAAAATAAAGGTAAAAATGAAATAAATAAACTGGATTTTTTTAGGAAAAATCCAGACCTAGATTTATCTCGGAATTATTTATAAAAAAAAAAAGAAAGGCGGTTAAGATCAAAATAATCGGGCAAGTTCAATTTCAATTTCCTCACTTGCTTCCTTCCTCTCGCTCTTCCCGTTCCTCCGCCTCCCGTCCTCCCCTGCTTCTTCTTCCTCGCGGGCACCTTCTCCGGCCATCGAGTTAGCGATGCCGGCGGGAGACCAGCGCCGGCCGTCCCTCATCTCTCTCTCGTCTCGCTTCCTCCCTCTCTTGCGCTCTCGCCGCCTCTCTCTTCCTCCCGCTAGGCGCTACAGGACTCCCCTGCTGCGGCCATCCGACGGCCAACCACCGGACGCAGCCGCCGCCAAGGCCCTCACCGGTACTCGCCGGTACCACCGGGTCCTAGAAGAACCGTCACCACCTCATCTTCTTCTTGGTTTCCATATCTCGAGTTTTGAAGGTAATATCTCAAACCCTATATTACACGCTTGTTATTTGTTAGTGATTGTAGTTGTAAAAGCGAATCATATGATCTAGAAACATATTTGTGAAGTGAATTTGAGGATAGATTTAGGAAAATTCAGATTGGTATGGATGACCGAGGTGTGGCGGTTGGTGGAGTGATTGTGTATAGATGTAATTTCCATTAGGAAATTATAATTTAGAGAATGAAATTAGGAATGTTTTGTTATATAATTGAGTAATTGGATGGATTCCGAGATTTTGAGGAGTGACTATACCGAGCGGACGTAGGGCGAGTATATGTATGAGTCGAACTAGCTAATTGCAAAGGTGTGAGAAGGTAGTTCAAATATTAAGCATGCTTAATCGTGATTACGAATGTGAATTTTGTGGTAAGAATAATGCTCATGACTTTAAGTTGGTATATGTGTGAATTTTGAGCAATTTGGTTAATTGTGAAACCTTTCTCTGGAAAGGCATTGGTAGATTAAGTAATAACTTAGCTATGGGTTTGAATTCGATGAGATGAGGAATAAAGAAATTACGTTAGGAAAGAGGATCGAACGATAAATCGGGCTTGGCAAGTTAATTAAATTAGTTGTATCTAATAATGATAATAATAATAATAATAATGATAATGATAATGATAATGATAACAACAATGTGGGTAACAATAATTTTAGGAGAATGTTTCACGTCTTTTTAATGAATGAAATGAAGATAAGCGATTGATTATACATATAGATACATGTACATATACCTTTTCAATTCATGCCAACAAATGAATCGAATTACACAAATAACATTAGTTATTTGATTAGCTTAATCGACTTCTTTAATTAATAGACGTTGTTGCCCATGATCGAAACGGAATTAATGCAGTGAAGTTATGTAAGAGAAACGTAGTTTACCTGATTGTGTAACAAATATAGAAGATGAAATAACTCGTCAATGCTCATACAAATTCAAGTATTAAAACTCAAGAAAAACATTATTAACAATAGAAATCTATTTGAAACGTAAGCTGAGACCACTTTAGTTGCTTGGATAGCTGGTAACTTAGATTCTTATAAAAAGGGGAGAAAACAAACACTCTCGGTTTAGGTACGTTCATTGCCTCGTACCTTTCGAAAACTCACATGTTTCATCAAATCTCAACATTTCTCAAGTATACAACTAATAATGAATCATTTGCAAATCAAGTTTTGCCACCTAATTAAGTGGTCCCCGCCCAATTATCAATTATCAATTATCGGGGCTTATGCCCACCAATTCCACCGCGCGCAGCATCAACTCGGGTTCTCGGTCGGCCCTAGGGGTGAGCACCTTACTAAGATCATATCAATTACCAAGGGGTTCCACTTCCGGATAATAACCTAGCAAGCAAGTTTTACTCATATTCTCTTCCCTAATTTCAAACTAAAATGAATTGAAATGCGCGCGCTTAATCAATGCGTTTCAAAATTATTTGACTCGTGCAGGAATGTTCGTATCGAGTTTCGACTCATGCTTCGAATTATATTGATGTTTTTGTTTTTAGGAAAAGCATATGTGAACAGACCCTTCGCCTAAGAAGCCTGACGGAGCAAGACTTATCCGGATATCTCATTTTCATTGCTTTGTGATGGATTAGATGCTCACAGATGATTCTCATCCTCGCTAATTTTGGGTTTGACCTTGGGTTGTAATTAAATATGGTGTATTTCCTATCGCAGACTTTTGTATTGGCCGTAATTTCGTAAATATGTAGCTGAACCGTACTTTGGGGTGGATTTATTTAAGTCGTCGACATGACACCTGCGACGTAGCATTTATTGTTTCCCGACTTATCGAACCATAACTAATAGACACGAGTTATTATGGTATTTCAAATTCAGCCTTGTCCTTTTGTTAGGGCGGCGGTAACGCCTTCGATCGTTAACTTCCGCTGCGACCTTACCTAATATTCTCGAATTAGAGAATTATTAAGTAATGGTAACTCGGGGCGTTACGGATGTGATATCGAGCGAGGTTTAGAGGTCACTATGAGCAATAGGATTTTAAAGTGTCGCGATTTGATGTTATGGACAATTATATGATCTGTTGATTCTATTATTTGTTGAAATTTGTAAATCCCGATCCGATTTAGGCAATTTTCTTTGCTTGTTTAGATGAATCATGTAGGAGCTCCTTTGGACCCCTATGTCTGTCTAAATGTTACCGAGGCACCCCTGTGGCTGCACACATATCTCATCTTTATGCTAGCATGCTAGAACACATGCAGGACCCTTTATCGAGTTTCACGACTCACTTGTGCGTGCGCTTCGGCTTCGTGGTCCCCGCCACCTGTAGCCCCGTGGCATGAGGTTAGATTTCGATATCATGACTTTATGGTGACAGGGGACCCCGGAGCCGACACAGCCTAGGTTTCGGATACGAAGGATTTGGGCCACTATTACCAATGAACTCCTAGTTAGAGAGAATTTGGAGCATAGGGGGTTAATTACGGGACATTACAGCTTTTCTTTCCCATGTTGCACGTTCCACCACCTCCTCCTTTACCCGAACCAGCCCGGGGATCACCATCACGCGCACCCGCACCCGCACCCGCACCTGGCCCCCAGGAGCTACCAGCTTTCCCTCTATAGTCGGACTCGAGGATAGCCTGGGGTTGAGCCCATGCATGACCCATTTGACGGTTCCGAGGATTCCGGAGGAGTTCATGTCACTATAAACATACTAGAATCGCCCGAGCTTGTCATATTGAGCTCGGACGAGGAGGAGGATGAAGCTGATATGGAAGAGGACCCCGAGATACAGGAGTATGAGAGTGGAGGAGAGGAGCAAGGTGAAGTAGAGTTGATTTATATCGGTTCCGATTCGAGCCGAGGAAGACCAGTGGAACCCGAGTATGGCCCCGCACAGGGTCATTAGTGTCGTATAACTCGTTGTTTCATTTTTTTTGGAAATTTGTATATATAGGGCAGCTTAGCCTAGGGTTGGTATAATTTTTGGATATGTTTGTATAAATGATGTATGTACATATGGCAGGCCAACCAACCTAACTTAAATAGTGGTATCGCCTGATTTTGGGTTTACCGGCGACTTCGATTAGGGCTAACTATGATCTCTTTTGTATAGAAGAGGGACAAGAAGGGGGAGAAGAGTACAAAACTTAATCTATGGTGGATGTTTGCAGGGGTGAAACCTAACATGTAATTTTGGTGCTATTTGTGTATGTAAGTGCAATGAGAATAGTTTTAACTAATTGTTGTGATGTTTTAAGTAGGTAACATTTTGTTTTGAAGGAAAAACATGTATATATATATATACATATATGTGGACATTATTAAGCAAACTTGCATTTATGTGATTCAAGCATGTCCGAGGCAGAAAGTAACAACATCACTCGGAATGTGGCGGTAGACGTGGGCAACGATCAAGGTATCGAAGAACCAGCGTTAGAAACTCCTCCCAACCCACAACAAAGCCGTGGTGAGACCCAACCTGTGTCCTTAGGGGTTCCACCGACACTATTGACCCAGATTACTAGAAAAACTTAGTAACAGAATTAATGAAAAGGATTCCCCTATGCCTATTGAATCCACTTCCAAGCCCGACAAGTTAGCTGATAGAGTTGCTCGATGCAATCCTAAGACTTACGACGGGAAAATCGAACCAAGTGGAGTTAGAAGAATGGATTAGAGAGATGGAAAAGATATTTGCAATCGTTGAGGTCCCCGAAGAAAAAAAGGTCAATATAGGGACTTATTACCTGACCGGTGAAGCGGATATTTGGTGGAGCACAACGAAGAACAAATTTCAAGGTTGTGAGTTAACTTGGGAGAAATTTCTAGAAGAGCCGAGAGCAAAGTTCTACCCAACCTCAGTCCAACGTCGAAAGAAAAAGAGTTTCGGAGTTGAGAATGAATAATAATATGACAGATGATGCAAGACGCGAGTCAATTCATGAAGCTATCCAAATTTGCCCTAGATTTTGTGGCTACCGAACGGATGAAGATGTTAAGATTTGAGGAGGGCTTGGCCCACTATATTCGACATCAACTTGCTGGTCAACCTATCAAAGATTAACAAGAACTATATGAGAGAGCTGCTGAGGTTGAACAAGTTAAGAGTGAATTGAGGGCCTCAAACCTTGGGAACCCGAAAAGGAAGGGGGACAATACAAGTGAGAGTGTAGCTCAAAAGAAACCTCGTTATCGGCTTTAGCAATAGTCGCACCGTAGCTGTCCCGCAACCTTGTGGCAAGTGCGGCCGGACCAATCATACCACATCGGAATGTCGAGTTGGCACCAATAAATGTGTTTGGTGCGGTAGCCCTGAACATCTAGTAAACACTTGCCCAAAAAGGCACAAAGCTGTAGAAAAAGGAGCTGCGAAGCCCCCGATGCCGCTACGTCGGGGACCCGCGCCATCACCAAAACCAGTGACCGTAGGACGAGCATACGTGATGAACAAGAGGGAAGCGGCAGCCTCGGGAACGATTGTTACTGGTACACTCTTTCTAAACTCAAAACCTTTTTATGTTTTATTTGATTCGGGTGCTACCCATTCATTTATATCTACCCAGGCTGCCTCCCAGCTACACTTAGAAAATCATAAGACTCCAATTGAGTGCCACATTGGATTACCAAACGGAAAGGTGGTAGAATGTCCGATTCTCTACCAACACGTGCCCCTAGTTATAAGCGGAGAGTTTTTTCCTGTAGACTTAATCCAATTTGATATTTTGGAATTTGACATGATTTTAGGAATGGATTGATTGGCAACTCATGAAGCGAAAATAGATTGCAAGGGTGGCACGGTTGTTTTAAAGGGGCAAAAAGGGGATGAAGTATGCTTTCACGGTGAAAAAGATACAAAGAAGTATTCTATAATTTCGGTTATGAAGGTTAACAAGCTATTGAGACATGGTTGTACGGGATACTTATGTTATGTTACCGAGGATAGGAAAGACAAGATAAACATAGAAGACACACCTATAGTATGTGAATTTCCGGATGTATTTCCCGAGGATTTACCTGGCCTACCTCCTCAAAGGGAGATTGATTTTGAAATTGAACTAATCCCCGGCGCACAACCTATTTCTAAAGTGCCATATAGAATGGCTCCGGAAGAACTTAAAGAGTTGAAGGCCCAACTTGATGAATTGTTACAAAAAGGATTCATTAGGCCGAGTGTGTCACCTTGGGGAGCTCCAGTCCTATTTGTGAAAAAGAAAAGGATGGAACTTTGAGACTATGTGTGGATTATAGAGAGTTAAACAAGATAACTGTCAAGAATAAATATCCCCTACCTAGAATTGATGATTTGTTTGACTAACTGCAAGGGGTCGGAGTATTTTCGAAAATAGACCTGAAATCTAGGTATTACCAACTTAGAATTAAACAAGAAGATATCCCCAAAACTGCCTTTAGAACCAGGTATGGGCATTATGAATATACGGTGATGCCCTTTGGACTTATCAATGCCCCTGCAGCATTCATGGATCTCATGAACAGAATTTTCAGTGCCTTATCTGGATAAATTTGTGGTGTTATTTATTGATGACATTCTCATATACTCTAAGGATAAGGGAGAACATGCCGAGCATCTAAGGATAGCATTACAAACTTTGAGAGAACACCAATTGTATGCCAAATTACAAAAATGTGAATTTTGGTTAGAAGAAGCGGCATTTTTAGGGCACATTGTGTCTAAAGAAGGGATTAAAGTCGACCCTGCACAAAGTGAAGGCAATGAATCGAATGGCCTAGACCAACCAATGTTATAGAGGTGAGAAGTTTTCTTGGGTTGGCAGGATATTATAGGAGATTTGTACAGGATTTTTCAAAGATAGTCTGCACCATTGACCAATTTATTGAAGAAAACAACAAAATTTCGTGGTCGGATAAATGTGAAGAGGCCCTTCAGGAGTTAAAGAAAAGGTTAACCACAGCCCCTATTCTTACCTTACCAGTCGAAGGTAAAGAGTATACTGTCTATAGTGATGCCTCTAAAAATGGGTTAGGATGCGTGTTAATGCAAGATGACAAAGTCATAGCTTATGCATCCCGACAACTCAAACCGTACGAAAAGAATTATCCTACCCATGACCTGGAATTGGCTGCCGTTGTGTTTGCGCTAAAAATTTGGAGGCACTACCTGTATGGGGCGAACTGTAAGATTTATACCGATCATCGTAGTTTGAAGTACATTTTCACCCAAAAGGACATCAATTTAAGGCAACGCTGCCGGTTAGAGTTTCTTAAGGATTATGATTTACAAATACAATACCATCCCAGGAAAGCGAATGTCGTGGCCGATGCATTAAGTAGGAAGATACAACATAGTTTGAATGCAGTAATAGTAACCCAACCCAAGTATATTACAGGACCTTCAGAATATGGGTGTTGAGTTAACCTCAGACGGACACATGGATGGATTTCTGGCAGCAATAGAGGTACAACCTACTATAATGGAAGAAATCCAAGTAGGTCAGAATGAGGATGTTGAGTTGGAAAAGATTAAACAAAATATTAAAAAGGGAAAATCCCCGGGTTTGAAATACATGAAGATGGAACCTTAAGGTTTCGGAACCGATTATGTGTACCGAATAAAGAAGAATTAAAAAGAAAGATTCTTAAAGAAGCCCACAACACACGATATTCGATACACCCGGGAGGAACAAAAATGTACAGGGACTTGAGGCAATATTTTTGGTGGAAAAACATGAAAAAGGACATCGCAGAATATGTGGATAAGTGCTTAACTTGCCAAATGGTTAAGGCCGAACATCAACGCCCGTGGGCGAGTTGAGACCCTTAGAGATGCCTACTTGGAAATGGGACTCGATTTCAATGGACTTTGCCATGGGGTTACCCCTTACTGCTTCGAAGAAAAATGCTATTTGGGTTATTGTCGACCGGCTTACTAAATCTGCGCATTTTATACCAATACATGACACCTGGAATATAGAGAGATTAGCGCAGCTTATATGTCAAGGAAGTGGTAAGATTACATGGAATACATAAGGATATCATATCCGATAGGGACAAAAGGTTCCAAGCACGTTTTTGGCAAGCTTTACAACGAGCTTTTGGAACTAAATTAAATTTCAGCAGTTCGTACCACCCGAAACAGATGGACAGATCGAAAGGGTGAATCAAATCTTAGAAGATATGTTGAGAGCATGTGTACTTGATTTTCGGGGAAGATGGGAAGATGATTTACCATTGGTGGAATTCTCCTACAATAACGAGTTATCGGGCCACTATTAAAATGGCTCCATTTGAAGCATTATATGGAAGGAAGTGCACAACTTCATTATGTTGGAGCGAGTTGGATGAAGCATTGATTTTAGGTCCTAAATTGATCCAAGAAACAATCGAAAAGGTTAGGAAGATTCAGGAACACATCAAGGCAGCCCAAAGCCGACAAAAGAGCTATGCAGATAAAAGAAGAAGACCATTGGAATTTGAGGTAGGAGATAAAGTATTTCGAAAGTGTCCCCTGTGAAAGGAGTCGGACGGTTCAACGTTAAAGGAAAACTAAGTCCCGGATATATTGGACCGTACGAAATTATAGAGAAGTTGAGTCCAAGTGGCTTATAAGTTAACCTTACCATCGAACTTGAACATGTGCACGATGTCTTCCATGTTTCACAGCTTAAAGTATGTGCCCGACCCAAGCCATAATATTGTGACAGAACCCCTCGAAATTGCTGAAAACTTGATATATGAGGAGCAACCAAGTGCAAATATTGGATTATAGGGTCAAGAAACTCCGCAATAAAAACATTCCTTTGGTGAAAGTATCGTGGACTAATCATACATCCTCGGAAGCCACGTGGGAAACCGAGGAAGATATGAGAAATAAATACCCTTACTTATTTTAAGGTAAGTCTACAAGCCTTATTGTCGAATGCTCAAGTTTCGAGGACGAAACTTATTTTAAGGGGGAAGACTGTAACAACCTGGCCCTAAACCAAATTGTTTATCTTATTAATTACAAGATTTATATGATCGAGCGCGTGCACTTCAATTCGATATTTTATATTTAAATTATTTTTATACATGCGTTATGCAGCTAAGGCAACGAAGTGGCCCTAATAAAATTCCCATAATAAGGTTATAATTTGTGAACATCATTATTAAAATAAAATTAAAAAGTAACAATAATAATAATAACAAAAATAATAAATAAATAAGTAAATAAATAAATATATAAAAATAAAGGTAAAAATGAAATAAATAAACTGGATTTTTTAGGAAAAATCCAGACCTAGATTTATCTCGGAATTATTTATATAAAAAAAAAAAAGAAGGCGGTTAAGATCAAAATAATCGGGCAAGTTCAATTTCAATTTCCTCACTTGCTTCTTTCCTCTCGCTCTTCCCGTCCCTCTCGTCTCCCGTCCTCCCTGCTTCTTCTTCCTCGCGGGCACCTTCTCCCGCCATCGAGCTAGCGACGCCGGCGGGAGACCAGCGCCGGCCGTCCCTCATCTCTCTCTCGTCTCACTTCCTCCCTCTCTCGCGCTCTCGCCGTCTCTCTTCCTCCCGCTAGGCGCTACGGGAGTCCCCGCCGCGGCCATCCGATGGCCAACCACCGGACGCAGCCGCCGCCAAGGCCTTCACCGGTACTCGCCAGTACCGCCGGGTCCCAGAGGAACCGTCACCACCTCATCTTCTTCTTGTTTCCATCTCTCGAGTTTTGAAGGTAATATCCCAAACCCTATATTGCACGCTTGTTATTTGTTAGTGATTGTAGTTGTAAAATCGAATCATATGATCTAGAAACATATTTGTGAAGTGAATTTGAGGATCGATTTGGGAAAATTCAGATTGGTATGGATGACTCGAGGTGTGGCGGTTGGTGGAGTGATTGTGTATAGATGTAATTTCCTTTAGGAAATTATAATTTAGAAGAATGAAATTAGGAATGTTTTGTTATATAATTGAGTAATTGGATGGATTCCGAGATTTTGAGGAGTGACTATAATGAGCAAACATAGGCCGAGTATATGTATGAGTCGAACTAGCTAATTGCAAAGGTGTGAGAAGGTAGTTCAAATATTAAGCATGCTTAATGGTTATTACGAATGTGAATTTTGTGGTAAGAATAATGCTCATGACTTTAAGTTGGTATATGTGTTAATTTTGAGCAATTTGGTTAATTGTGAAACCTTTCTCTAGAAAGGCATTGGTAGATTAAGTAATCACTTAGCTATGGGTTTGAATTCGATGAGATAAGGAATAAAGAAATTACGTTAGGAAGGAGGATCGAAAGATAAATTGGGCTTGGCAAGTTAATTAAATTAGTTGTATCTAATAATGATAATAATAATAATAATGATAATGATAATGATAACGATAACAACAATGTGGGTAACAATAATTTTAGGAGCATGTTTCATGTCTTTTTAATGAATGAAATGAAGATAAGCGATTGATTATACATATATATACATGTACATATACCTTTTCAATTCATGCCAACAAATGAACTGAATTACACGAGATAACCTTAGTTATTTGATTAGCTTAATCGACTTCTTTAATTAATAGACGTTGTTGCCCATGATCGAAACGGAATTAATGCAGTGAAGTTATGTAAGAGAAACGTAGTTTACCCGATTGCGTAACAATTATAGACGATGAAATAAGTAGTCAATGCTCATACAAATTCAAGTATTAAAACTCAAGAAAAACATTATTAACAATAGAAATCTATTTGAAACGAACCGAGGCCACTTCGGTTGCTTGGGTAGCTGGTAACTTAGATTCTTATAGAAAGGGGAGAAAACAAACACTCTCAATTTAGGTACATTCATTGCTCGTACCTTTCGAAAACTTACATGTTTCATCAAATCTCAACATTTCTCATATATACAACTAACAATGAATCATTTGCAAATCAAGTTTTGCCACCTAATTAAGTGGTCCCCGCCCAATTATCAATTATCAATTATCGGGGCTTATGCCCACCAATTCCACCCGCGCGGCGTCAACTCGGGTTCTCGGTCGGCCCGAGGGGTGAGCACCTTACTAAGATCGTATCAATTACCAAGGGGTTCCACTTCCGGATAATAACCGGCGAGCAAGTTTTACTCATATTCTCTCCCCCGATTTCAAACTAAAATGAATTGAAATGCGCACGCTCAATCAATGCGTTTCAAAATTATTTGATCTGTGCAGGAATGTTCGTGTCGAGTTTCGACTCATGCTTCGAATTATTTTGATATTTTTGTTTTTAGGAAAAGCATATGTGAATAGCCCTTCGCCTAATAAGCTCGACGGGAGCAAGACTTATCCAAATATCTCATTTTCATTGCTTTGTGATGGGTTAGATGCTCACAGTGATTCTCATCCTCGCTAATTTTGGGTTTGACCTTGGTTTGTAATTAAATATTGCGTATTTCCTATCGCGAGACTTTTGTATTGGCCGTTAATTTACGTAAATATGTAGCTGAACCGTACTTTGGGGTGGATTTATTTAAGTCGTCGGCATGACACCCTGCGACATAGCATTTATTGTTTCCCGACTTATCGAACCATAACTAATAGACACGAGGTTATTATGGTATTTCAAATTCAGCCTTGTCCTTTTGTTAGGGCGGCGGTAATGCCTTCGATCGTTAACTTCCGCTACGACCTTACCTAGTATTCTCGAATTAGAGAATTATTAAGTAATGGTAACTGGGGCGTTATATTAACAAAGGAAAACTCTTGAAAGAAATTAATCACACTTTTATAGCCCTTATTCCAAAGGCTACTCGACCCACATATTATGAACCACTACGGACCTATCAATTTATGCAACATTGTAAATAAGATCATTTCAAAAGTTATGGCCAATAGAGTAAGACCTTATTTACATCGCATTATCAACCCTTTTCAGAGTGCCTTCGTCCCAGGAAGACATATTCACGATAACATCTTGCTTGCCCATGATGTTTTTAGCAAATTTAAAAATTTGAAAAGAAAAATTCCTTGGGTTGCTCGAAGCTAGATATGGAAAAGGCATATGATAGAGTTGAATGGGACTTTATTATTCGAGTGTCTTACACAACTCTGTTCCCCTCTCCTCCCGGATTTAGTGGGTATGGCAATGCATATCATCGATTACGTATTCCTTGATCATTAATGATCAGCCTTATGGTTTCATCAAACCGAGTAGGAGATTATAATAGGGTGACCCTCCATCATCCTATCTTTTCCTTATTTGTATGGAAATTCTCACCTACAACCTCACTAACCTTTCGACTAATAAGAAAAATGGTATAGGCAATAATATTTTCCCTCAAGGAATGAAAATTCCATGTCTCCTTTTTACAAATGATAGCCTCCTTTTCGGTAAAGCTATAGCTAATTCGCTCCAAACTCTTAAAAATGTTTTAGATAGATTTTGTGCATTATCCGGGCAAAAAGTAAATTTTCACATATCTCGCCGTGGTTTTCTCGCCTAATGATATTGCCAACGATAAGAATATGGCTAAAGGTATATTTCACATACCGGTAACAAACTCTTTGGGCAAATATTTGAGATGCCCAATAGTTTAAGGTAGGAAAAAGTACCTTTTTCTCTCCCTTAATTGAGAGTGCCAATAGTAAGTTATCGAGTTGGAGGGCCAACTCGCTATCAAAAGCGGGAAGAAAGGTACTTATCCAGTTCAACTTGGAATCATTACTTGCTCATACAATGCAATGTTTTCAAATGCCTAAATTTATGTGTCACTAACTTGATAAAATCAATAGAGATTTTTTTAAAAGTCATCTACATCTCGAAAGGAATGCCATTAATAGCCTCGGAATAAAATTTGTAGCCAAAGTCTTTAGGAGGACTTGGACTGCGCAAGACCGAAGTAGTCAACTTGGCATTCCAATGCAAGCTAGTTTGGAGAATTATCAATGAACCGCACAATCCAGTTCAATGAGAATTAAGTACTTTAACCAATATGGATCTTTCCAAAACCGGATCAAACGATCACATTCTTTGGTCCGGAGGAACTTGACCAAATGCTATTTTAGCTTCCGTAAAGGAATTCATTGGAAAATTGGGGATGGAAAAAGTTTTAAGTTCCGGACAGATATTTGGTGCGCTGAAGTTAGTCTCGCTGATCTAACTAAAGATGACCCAAATATCTACCCGAATCCTTACACTCGTGTTCGTGATTTTTTTTTGGTGGGAGCGACAATTGGGATCGGGGTAAGCTTGAATCGATTCTCCCCATAAATATAGTTCAAACGATTACTTGTATCCTGATTCCAATCCATTCGTTTCCTGATTCTTCTTGCTAGGGACCTTCGGGCAGTGGGCATTTTACTACTAAGATCGCCACCTGGTTATGTCATGATCTCAAGCATAACCGGGTTTGGGAAGGGTATTGGATTTGGAAACCGAGTGTCCCACCTAAAGTTAGAGCATTCATGTGGCAATTGTTCCATGATAGTTTACCCATAAGAGGTATATTAAGTAAAAGGGGATTATAAATTGATCCCAATTGCCCGTTATGCCATTGTTCTCCAGTAATCACATGTTCACCTTTCTTTATAATTGCAACCACATTAAGGATACGTGGGAGACAACAATTTTACATAGATGGCTATCTTTTACGCCCGCGGATGCACACTCGATAGCACTTGAAAAGAGCTTCTCCTCACTTCAAAGTTATTATTGATTCAACACAACTTCGGTTCGCCTCATTTCTTCTTTAGAGCATTTGGAAAGAGCGCAATGTGGTGGTATTAAAAAATGATACTTTTACAAAGGTTAAAGTTATTATCCGCGCAAAAAAATAAAGGCATTTGCTGAATGGAAAGCTAGGCTTACATCATCCCTCTTCTCCACCAAAACAACCTTTCATTGTCAAGTGGGAGCGACCTGATCTAGGATACATCAAACTTAATTTTAATGGATCCAAAAACCTCTCTTCCGCCGCTGCAAGTTTTATACTATGTGATCACTTGGGAAGATTCATCAGAGAAGAAGCATATAATTTGGGGAAGACATCAATCCTAGTAGCAAAAGCCATAACATTAAGAAATGGTCTATATGAAGCATCAAAATTAGGGCTTAAAAATATCTAGGTTGAAGGAGATAACATCATCATCCAAGCACTTAAAGGTCACATCCGAGTGTCCGTGGCAAGATTAATTACATTATCCAAGACATCATCAAATTCAGCACAAAGGTCAACAAGGTTTCTTTCAACCATATTTTTCAAGAGGCTAACTAAGCAGCTGATTGGACAGACACGTCAAGGCCATTCATATCTATCCCCTATAATTTGGGACACTTGTACTAATCTTGAACTCTCATCCATTCTTGCTAATGATAACTTAGGTAGATCTCTTGTGGAAAGAGGTACCTAAGTTTTTGTATGTGAATTTACCCATTCTAAAAAGAAATATAAATGCTTCAATTATCAAAGATGGACTCTTCTTTAGTAAATAGTTTCTTTTCATAATACTATTATTCGTCTAATACCGGAAGACATTACAACTCATAGTTTAAACATATTTTCAAATGAAATGGACCATATCCCATATTTGAAGAGCAACTTCTACTGCACATGCTTATAAACAAATTGTCAACGAGTGGGTTACTGTTCTTTGACCTTAAAAATGGTTGGTTGATGGCCCAAAATTAAGTACAAGTTCAAGGCAGCCTTAAGTTTCACTCTGCATCAAGTTGTTAGCGTCATGACATCATCTCAGCTCAACCAGCGAGTCAACACGGGAAGCCCGTGTTGGGGGACATTGTTCGAGTTCGACGTAATCGGCCCGGCTTTATGGGGTAGAAGGCAACACGGATGGCCCATGTCGGTGGACACGGTTGTGATGGCCGTGTCCCTTCACTTACAACCCAATTTGTCTGTTTTGGGCGGTTTCTTGCGTTGATGGCGTTGGATTATGATTATGTGTAATTGTTGTGGGCGTTGAGGTAGATTTAGGTGTGTTTACTTTTATATTTAAAGGAGGACTTTGTACACCTTGAATGTGGTCGGTGAAAAATGTAAGGGAGCAAATAAAAGTGGGGTGGAAGGATCACCCGAGTGAGAGCCATTTGGGGACATCTCTTAGTAAGCCTAGTTAGATGAAAGATATTTCATTGAAGTCTAATTAGATGGTAAATCTCATCAAAAAAGTGAGTTCTAATTAGAGAAGATTTTAATTAGGAAAAGCTGATTGGATAGAATCAAATTGAAGAATGGTACTCGTGAGGAAAGTGATGTGAGATTGGGATATTTCGGATTTGAGTTTATTCTTGTACTCTCTCATTAGTAGTTGATTTGTTGTGTTTGTGCTGCCCATGGTTTTTCCCGAGTTGAATTTCCACGTTAAAATCATTGTCTTATCTCTATTTGACAATTTTCATTGAATTCTTAATATTTTTTTGTCATACTAAAACATTTTCACATTATTTACTTTAATTTCACCTAATAAGTGAGTATTAAAATGGGGCTTAATTTCTAAAAAAACATGAAAAGACGAAACATAAAAGAAGGTATAGGGGACTAACTTACAGCCTCCTGCTCAGGAAAGAGATGCTCTATCTCTGGCTTTTAATTACTAACAAATATGTCAGACATCTCTCCTAATACTTCATAATGAGCCCATCGCTTTCCAACCATACTATTTACATGTGTTTTTTTCTATACTTTGCGAAGATGATTTGTTCAATAATTTCATTTACATAATACGACAACTATACGTTCTAAGAATATTATTAATTTCTTTTTTTTCTATATTTTATGAAGAGGTAATTTAATAATTTTATTTACATAACAAAATTGATATATGTCTAATACAAGACACAAAAATATGTGCCTTGTGTCGTACGTCAATTGTCACATGGCCGCACCCATGCCTTCCATTGCAACTCACTCACACATACATTTCCATAAATATGAGAAATTTTTAGTGGCATTCCTAGAATTAAAGAAACATTAGGAAAATTCTTAAATATTAAATTTAAGTGGTGAAAAAAATTATAAAAAAATGGTAAAAAAATCCAAAACAAATTATTTACATATATAGTCAGTTCTTTTCTTATTTATTTTTTATTTTGATAATTTTTTTCACCACTTAAATTTAAAGAAATAACATAAATTTCTTTTTTATCATCAGATAATATAATTTTTTGTAAAATTTAACATATATTTTATCAAAGAAAAATTATAGTAATATATATTTGGTATTTAAATTAAGATATTTTCGAAAATAAAAAATATATTTTTAAAAAATAAATAGTAAAAATAAATAATATTTTAACCAAACATTAACCATCAATACATATTTTTTTCAAAATTAAGAAATTGTTAACTAGAATTTATAATCCTACTAGATTTTTTAAAGTATATTTTTATTTAACAACAATAATAAATTTTAAATTTACATTAATTATTTAAATAACTAAGAATATGGTTGCAAAATATATCAATCCAACTCGCGAGCCCTCCTTGTGTTTTCATTATTCAATCATTGAAATTTTTTTTTAAAAAAAAAACTTTTTATAGAAAAAATTTATTTATTTTTTAACAAAGGCAAAAGTTTTCATTCCAATATCAAATTACCTATAATAAGGTATTTAAAAAGGGTGGAAGAGCTCTTAAAGGTGAAGCCACCTTCTACGAAGGGTTCTTCACATTTTTAAGGCCTACATCATTCTTCGATACAATATCTTGTCCAATTTTGATAACCCTTTTTGTGTAGGATTAGGTAATTGAACTTGTCTTCCAACACGCTTTTTATTTTCCTATATGAGCTTTCTACTAAGACCTTTTGTTGTTGAAAGATAACAACATTTCTGTCTATAAGAGTTTGGTAAAATACTGCAGCACTAGCACCCTTTAACATGCTACTATAAACTCTTTTGTGCTTAGTTTGCGTCTACCATTTGTGCCACTGATTTAAGGTGCTTGGTTAGTAATTATATAAGATTATTTTAATTCGTAAAATATATTGTCTGTAAAATATCTAGGTTTATGATTTGTTTTATCTGAAAAAAGTCCCAACATTTTTTCAAAAGAAAATCATGAATTATACGCACAACAAATGATAAAATAAATCATATAAAAATATCACACATAATTTTTATAACATTGAACTATATATATCTCCAGTTTCTTTTTTAAAAATACTATAAATATATTTCTTTGAATATAAGTAGCGAAAAAACTTCATACAAAAAATTATTTACATGGATATAGTACTTTCCTTCACCTTTCTTTAAAGCCTATCCCAAAAATTTTGCTTATTTTTAAGGCCGAATGTTGATATAATAGTTAATTTTTTAATAGGAATTGTTGAATCATCGAAAAAAAACACAACGTGTGTCTTCAAGACGTGTTCGATGTATCACCTCCCTTAATTGGATACTTATATTCCATTAATGCTTGTCTTTTGTTATTTTCTTATCATTGTTGTATACATTTTAAGTGCTCACATTTTTTTATAATAATTTTCGAAGACAAGAAAACAAAGTGGGAGAAAAATTTTCTTAACCGAAAAAAACCGAACGAAATAGATAAGCGTATAAGAATGGCAAGTAAGGGGAGATAGATAAGCTCCAAGTGTCCAAAAAGAAAAAGAAAGTGCAAAATGTCCCCCAAAACATAAAGCCACCTTGTTCTCTTCTCTCTCATCTTTTTACATACATGCACTGCTCACACGTGTACCTTCTGCAACCTTCCCACATAATATCATCTCCGCCCCCTTCTTTAACAATATCTTCCAAACCACCGGTTGAGGGGAGAGAAAAAGAGACACCACCAAAGGGAGAAAGTTCACGAGAGAGAGAGATGGCGTCGGGGGCAAGACACCAGGAGAGCCGATGACGATGATGCAACACATAATAGACAAAGGAGCGGAGATGATGCAATCCTTGAAGCCCATCAAGCAGTTCAGCCAGCACGTTTGCACATTTGCCCTCTACAGCCACGACATGAACCGCCAGATCGAGACCCACCACTTCGTCCACCGCCTCAACCAGGACTTCTGCCAGTGCGCCGTCTACGACACCGACGACCGACACGGCCGCCTCATCGGGGTCGAATATATCATCTCCGATAGGCTCTTTGACGCCCTCCCGCCCGACGAACAGAAGCTCTGGCACTCCCACGCCTTTGAGGTGCCTTCGACTTGTCCTCTTTAATATTTGCAAGTTAATTAGCGTAAAACTTCAACTTTATGTAGATACCTTCTTTCTTGTAGTATTGTTAGTATACAAATATAAATCTCCAGGATGATAGAATGTTAATTATATTTGTATCAACAGAGAACAATGGCCTTATACAGAGTTGTGTTACACTTGGAACAGTTTAAAATTGAAGAAAATAATGATGGAAATTTTGATTGCTATGTTCAGATTAAATCAGGGCTGTGGGTGACTCCTCGGGTTCCTGAAACTGTTGTTAAGACAGAACTCGATAGCCTGGCAAAGACCTACGGAAAGTTCTGGTGCACCTGGCAGGTTGACAGAGGCGACTTGCTTCCGGTGGGAGAGCCGGCACTGATGATGTCCCCACAAGCAGAACCGCCGGGTCTGGTGAAGCCGGCTTTGGTAAGGCAAAGGGACGAAAAGTACAATTTATCGAGTGAGAGGCTGTCGGATGTGAGGGTGGACATCACTGGCCCAACTTTGATAAACCCGAATGCAGATTACTGGCGGAAGCATGGCAAGGGTTTCGCCATTGATGTGCTCACTGCTGAGATGAAGAAAATAACTCCTTTCCCGTAAGTAGTATATATGAGGAATATATATAGGAATGATCCTGCATCATCTATACTAGTCTAGTAGTATGGCAAAAGATAGATACGTAGACACTGGAAGGTTTTCAAGGTCCTCTTTTTTGTTTTTGTTTTTGTTTTTTTTTTTTAAAGTTCTCCCTCCCGTTTTCAGTAAATAAAGTAGTAGATGGTGTTCTTGTACATCTGTAGTTAAACCTTTATGCAGATATATGGCAGTAGTATGTTGTTTCAATGTTGGATATGAGTTGATGAGGATTACAGCAATGTTGGATTGGTGATGTAAATAATAATGTGATGAAATGACTAACCTATCTGGGACCTCAAGCGTTCTATATATACTTGAATAATACAAGAGTTTGATAAACGATAGAATTTCGTTTATTCCTAGCTCTATTATGCCCTATCAGGGGAACTGATTGGACTTAAATACAGACATGTTGTACGTAAGATAAAGAATTTAAAGAAATTGTAGTGAAGATAATTGAATCACTAAAAGCAACATGTTCATGAACAAAATGATAATAAAGAAATTGTAGTGAAGATAATTGAATCACTAAAAGCAACATGTTCATGAACAAAGTGATAATCGAATCACCACAAGAACAAAATGATACTAAAAGCAACCTGTATACAATCAAATCACCAAAGAACAAAATGATAATCAAATCACCAAAGAACAAAATGATAATCAAATCACCAGAATCAAATCACCAAAGAACAAAATGATAATCAAATCACCAGAATCAAATCACCAAAGAACAAAATGATAATCAAATCACCAGAAGCAACCGTTCACGAGTAAAATATAATCCAGAACAATGTTTATGCTGACAAGGATTACAGTCATATATGTGGTAAATAACCGAATCACAATATATGAGGTAAATAACCGAATCACAAGAAGCAATTCGCTCACGAACAAAATCATAATTCAGAACAATATGCTTGCTATGATCAATACGCTCACAAACAAAATCATAATTCAGTTCAGAACAATATGTTTGCTATGATCATGTTGAAGAGGATTGACAGTTATATATGTTATATTGACGACTCTATGTTTGCTATGATCATGATGAACATGATTGACAGTTATATATGTTTCATTGACGGTCCTGACGTTGTCAAAATACAGACACACAGGATTGTGGAGATGTCAAGATCAGGATTGACAGACATTCACAATATGGACAAAATGATAATCTACGACATTGTACTTGCTATGATCATGATTAATAGGATTGACAGTCGTACATGTGGCACTGACGTTGTTACAATACGAATGCACAAGATTGTGGAGAACGATGCCAAAATACACACTCACAATACAGACGCACTAGATCGTGGAGAAGGATGTCAACATACATTAACAACTTGCGAATTATTTCAACTCAGCTTCCATGGAAGATTTTGAAAGCGTGGGTTGCTTTTTGGAATATCAAGAGATAAGATTGGGACCAAAATATACCACATAGCTAGTGGTGACAGCCAGCCTAGTCCGCATGAGAGTAAGCCATAACAACGAAAAAGATGCAGAGGGGAGTAACAAGATACTATGACCCAGAGTGCCTCTAATTACCTAAATATACTCTTTACAACATGTAGATGAGCAGTAGAAGGAGCATGCATAAATTAGAAAATCACATGGACTGTATAAGCAATATCAGGTCAACTCATAGTCTACCTTACTGCGATACTTAGAAGGATCAGGCAGTTCAACATCTGTAAGGGATAAGGTGATACGAGCAACAGAAGGGATTCTCACGGGTTTACATGTGTATAAATGAAATTTGTGAATTAAATAATCACCATACTTCTGTTATGAAAAATATTCCACAAGGACTACGTGCCACCTGGATGCCAACAAAGTAATGTAGCTTCCTAAGACGGCAAATTGGCTAGAAAGAAGATAAATGGAACTTTGTCGATGGGAGGAAGGACTCACTGTTAGTATGATATTATCAATATATAGTAGAACCAAAGTATTACCACCAATGTGAAGAACAAATACGGAGGGATCAAAAGTGCTACAAGTAAATCCATGAAATAGTAAAAAACTATTGAAATGATGAAACCAAGCTCGAGGAGCTCATATCAGACCATACAAAGCTTTATGAAGCTTGCATACATGATGGCAAAATCAGGATGAGCAAACCCTGGGGTTGTTTCATGTAAAATTCCTCAGCGAGATGTCCATGCGGGAAGCCATTTTTGACATCCAACTAAAGATGGACCAGTGAGATGTAATAGCCAAAGATAGCACAAGGAAAATAGTAGGGGATTTAACAACTGGACATAAAGTTTCACGGTAATTAATGCCAGCCTATTGGCAAAAACCTTGGGCAACTAACCGAGCCTTGGGCTTTTGTATAGTACAATCAGAATGATACTTTATTCAATAAACCATCTACTTCCAACCACATTCTGAGAAGAATGAGATGGGACCAAATCCTAGGTCTTGTTAGCCATAAGAGCATTATATTCCTCAGCCATTGCAACTCTCTCCAATGTGAAAGTTTTGATGCTTTAGAAAAACAAGTAGGTTCAACTTCAGCAAGGGAAGTAGATAGAGATAATATTGTCCTGGGTTTGGAAATTCGAAACTTGGACTGTGTGCGCATATGATGGACATGGGCTGGGTTTGGTTTGGAGGTGGCACCAGCTGAGTAGAAACCAATCGGGCTAGGTTAGAGGGTAGGATGTTTGGTTGGGTCGGGCAGTCAGGACAAAGAGTGTGGGTCTGGGCTGGGTTAGATACAAAGGAACATGTAGGCATGGGCTGGGCTTGTTTTGGAATTGACACGGGCTTCGCAGAACCGACTGGACCGGGTTAGAGGGAAGGACGTTGGAATGGGCCGGTACCAGTTGGTCAGGAGTAGACGCAAAGGAATGCGGCTGGGCTGGACCTAGCAAACAAAGAGACAGCTGATGGACCGGGGATGTGCTAACGCAGCGAGGGAGCCTAGAGGAGCTGGGCTGGGTGGGAGAGGGGGCAACAACACATGAAACATATTCGAGAGATACGGGGATGAGACACAGCAGCGGCGGGAGTAAAACGAAAAATTTCCTCTAACTTAACCTCCATGGACCGAATGGTAAGGGGGTCATGAGAAGAACAGGGTGTCAATTTATTTGCAGGAATAGCAAAATATTTTGAAAACCAAGAACACCTAAATAGTTTTAAAAAGACAATTCTTTGTACTCTGTTTAGTAAGCCATTAGTTTTTTCTTCTACAGGTTGGTTTGCAAATTCGTAATATATTAGTAGTACCCCATGATAATTGTTGACCCTTGAATGTCATTCACTCTATTTTGCCAATTAGAAGTTCCAAAAAGAAATAGAAAGAGTCCCTTCTGTACGTGAGAAAAATAATTTTACAGATGGAGAATATAAGGAAATTTAATGACAGGTAATTTGTGCCCTTGCAAAAGTAGTACTCAGTTGTAATACACTTGTAAGCACACTTTAGCAGCTTTTGCAGAGATACTATGATTTCTCTTAGACACTAATTTTTGCTTGGGTGCATAATTATAAATTACTACCCATTAATTTCCCTTTTGGACAAAGAAATTTTCCCATATTTGAAAACAGCTGTGCGTTTGGTTTTATTTGTGAGAAGAGCCGGGAGGGGGTTGTGATAATGAGTTAGTAAGAGAACAGTCTAGGTGAATATACAACGAGACTTTTGCAAGTAGGTGAAACTGGTGTTCGTAACAGAACCTCCCTTAATGTCACTTTGATCTCAGTGGATGATGAGTAATGTACGTTTTCTTTGCTTGCATATCAAAGTTCACGAATATGGATGTGTATGTAACACCACAATTGGCATATGCCTTTCTAGTGTTCTAGAACTGATGGATGCATTTGGCATTGTTATTTCAAGTTCATGCTGAGTTTTATTTGTAATAGATAAAAGACCCTGCGTTTTGTATCTTGTTAGTCATAGAGTATGTCTGACCTCAGTTTATGTGTATTTGAAATCCATATTTGCTCTATCATGGAAGAAGTGATTGCATTGTGGTTAAATTCTGAAACAGTGGCTTCATTTTAGCGGTCAACATTTCGAGAATTAGATTGGTATAGCAGAAAGAAGAACATAATAAGGAAGCTAAAAGTATCCATCCTTGTTTACAGTTTCTCATTGAGTACGTTATTCAATCCTTGGCTCTTGAATCCTATATTAAATCCTCACGTGGTCAATAGGCAATGTGTTTTCAGGTGAATAATTGACTAACTGCGACTAGCATTAGTTGTGTTTGTAATTCCTGCACTTATAACTCGAAGTGGGCTCCCAGTATATGCTCTAGTTGTGTATATGTAAGGCTTTAGGCACATGAAGGAACACATGGACTGGAGTGGCTTTCATTGTTTGAGTTCCTCAGGTTCGTAAAGGCACATTGTGAGACTGCAAGAGAACTTCTTTGATCTGTCGAGACCTATGTGAAAATGAAACTACTAGGTAATAGTCTACAATAGCTTTCTTCGTATGCTGCTCGCATTTTCCATCCTTATTGACTTATCCTTTCTAGTTTCTATGAATAGTTATTTGTGGAAGCGCGCCCTCAGATTGACCCACCCGCTAGGCTTGAATCTTGGTCGGATTTCAGTAGAGTGACGGTAGGGAGGTGGCCAATGAAAGAGGAAACAGAAGTCCCTTTTGTGATGATTTAGACATGGAATTGAGAGTGAGTGGGGAGATAAGAGGGAAGTAATTGGGAGAGAGTTTCAGTAGCCTAAGGGCACAAATAAGGGCTAGAACTTGGTGTAGAATAAGGGGGCGATCCCCTATTCATAATAAATTTTAGGGTTTAGGAAACCCTAAAATTGGCATTTAGCCGTCGATTATAGGATACAATCAGTGTCTAAAAATATCGGAAATAGATAAAGATAAAACTAGAAAACTAAACTAGCCAAAACAACGTTGTTTAGAGAATCCTAGGGGTTGGCACCAAACCACAATGACCTCGTTTTGTGGTGTGGGAAAGCGCGCCAAGCACGGACACGTAAAGAAAGGAAAACTCGCGGTTTAAGAAGGTTAGAGGTCTGGTACCGGTTCAACTCCAAGCTTAGGAGTTCGTGGGGTCTGCCGAGATATTGATTTGTGGGCTAGCCCAGCTCTAGAAAAATTGGTTTGAGTTGTTTTGTGGTTTTGGTTGATTTTTTGTTGAAAAAGTTACTTACGGGTCCATCTAGATTTGGGTAAATTTTTAAGCGATTTTTGCTAATTTTGGATAAATATTTATGGGTCCATTAGGCTCTATTTGATTCTAAGAAAATTAGAAGGAAAGAAAAAAATGTGGAAAATGAATTTCTTTCCCTTGTTTGAATTGAAGAAAAAGGAGAGAAAAAAAGTTTGATGGAAAAACTCATGGAAAATTTTATCAATTTGGTCAATGATAATTTCCTTCCAAAATTGAGAGGAAAATGGAAGAAAAAATTCACAAAGAGAGAGAATGGAGAAAAGAGAGAGAATTCTATTAAGAAAGGTCATTAATATTTTCTCTCTCCTCTCAGCTTAATCAATGTTATTGAGTATTTTTCTCTCCTCTCCATGACAATGTAGTGATGGATAAGAAATTGGAAAATGATTATACTTTTTTCCCTCTATTTTTCCTTGAACCAAACACAAAAAAAAAAAAACTAATTTTCCCTTAACTTTTTTTCCTCATTATTTTTTTCCATTTAAATTTTCTTTCCAACCTATTTTTTTAAAATCAAATAGAGCCAATGTTCTTTTTTTAATTAAGAATTTATCTTGTGCATAAAAACTTAGCTAGCAACTAGTTGTACGTCTATTGATATTTGAAGGTTTGCTCGGGAGAGTCCGAGTCACCCTAGAGGGGGTGAATAGGGTGATAGAAGTTTTTCGTGGAAACTTCCCTCTTCTGTCAAAAACAAGACAGAGACAGATTCCGAGTCTATCAACGAGGTCGAAAAGATTGGACTCGAAGGCTATCAAGCGTAAAGAGCAAGAGCGAGAAAACTGTCCGAGTCTAGAATGAACTCGTAACGATAACACTTAGAATTTACGTGGAAACCCTCCTGGGGCAAAAACCACGGACCGTGTCAATCCGGACACGAAGTCAAATTCACTATTTTGAGTCCACAAAATACCGTGAACCGATCGAACCCGAGTTGTTCCCTTAAACAACTCTATACAAGTTTTCCTAGACTCGAAATTCCCTTGTCTAATCTAGTACTTCCTAACCGAGATAACCCTTACAGCTTAGGGACAACTAAGCTGAGTTAACCCTTACAGACTTAGTCAAGGGACCTTACAGAGAATGTAAGAAAGAGTTCGTAATCGAGTACAAGACCTTACAACTCGAAAGTAAAGAATTACAGAGTGGGAGTTGTAAGTAGAAGATTGAAAGTAAGTACAACGACTTTGAGCAAGTATGTGTATTCGCAATATGTTCATCTATCTTCAAGTCTTGTGAGATGACTTCTATTTATAGATGACCAGGCAGAATAGCCGTTATCTTCGTCTCGCTGACCGAGAGTCCTCTCGTGACCGTTGATAGAAGCTTTCGAGTCACTCGAAAGTATCCGTTGTAATATGAACGTTGGACAACGGTTTAACTCTTCTTGGAAGTCCCAAAACCATTAGCGGTGTCTTGAAAGATAAGGTGGAAACCACCGTTAAGCTTGGCGTTTCAGTTTTCCAGATTTGGAAACATACAACTCGACACAATCTTCCGGGACTGGAGCAGGGAAGGTAAAGAGCCATGTCTGCTGGTGATTTGACGTTACGAATCCGGTTACTTTTGTAGTTTGAAAAGTCTATCCTCGATTGAATAAGCTACAAAAGTAAAACAATTTTGGTTCTCAAAGTATAAAATACTTTGGCCCAAGATTAGACACAGATAATAAAATAATTACGATAAATAAAGCAACCGATTATCTAAGTCGAACCGAAATGAAATTTTCCGAGTCTAATAACAATGATACTCGGAATTCCATTGGACTTAGTCTAAGCGAAGAATCAAGTTCGAGTAAAGAACATCGAGTGAATTAACTTGATATAGACTAAGCATAAAACAAGCTAAAAATACTGATTATTACAAAATAGGGCTTATAACCACAAGTCGATTCCGAGTGAGAAAAGACGAAATACCGATCTATTCAATCTGCGATAAACTGAGTGATGCTGGACTCGGAACAAAGAACCAGTTTTCGAGTTGCTTACGGATAAGCAAGAAATATAATAAGTAAGAGCTGTATCACTTAGAAAAGATACTATTTTACTCAAATAAGTTTCGAGATACGAGAGAATGCCTTGGAATCAAAACTCTATAGGTATGAAATTGTTATACTCGATTCCATTTATACAACTCGGAAAAGTATTGAGCGAGTGTCCGAGTCTTCAATCTCCCCTTTTTGATGAAAGGCATTCCATACTTAAACAAAAACTTTGTTAGTAAAAAAAATTGATTACGAGTGGTTGCGCATGAGATGAGATGAGTAAGGCATACTCAATGTATCGGAGCAATACTTAATCTAACAGAGCAAAAAGTAAAGTATGCTTTATTAAGTAATTAACATTAACTCGAAAAGAAAAAAATGTGCAAGCAATAATGAACTCGAAATTAATAATGAAATGCATTAGTCCATTAAAATTCAAAAGGGCGGAAAAACTCCCCTAAACAGGACAACAAGTTTTTTTGACTCTATTTCTCTATTTCTCCCCCTTGCCTTTCAGCAAAAACAATCAAGAAAAAGAAGGGAAGAAAAGAGCAAGTAGTACAACTTAGATGTCCGGACAAAAAGAAAAAAAAAATTTCAAAAAGAAGAAGACTCGGCAGACCGAGGAATTGTGACTCGGTGCGTGGCGCCTAAGAGGGAGAGGGAGATTTCGAGTGGAGGCGGAGGGAGCGGAGGTTCGCCGGCGCCGATATGATCTTGACGATGTGCTTGAGCGCGGCGAAGGGAGAACCGAGATTATCGTCGGGGGCTCAGCTCCGAGTGGCTGACCCGGAGTGAGTGGATCGAGGGGTTCTTCCCTTGGAACCTCAGTAGCTGGAGGGGCCGCTCCGTCCGACCCACCGGAGTAGCGAGGTCTTCGACCCACCCAGGCTCGCTGTCCGAGCCGAGTACAGACTATTTGAGCTTGTGGAGCGATCGACCCTCGGCAGTTCCCACTCGCTTCTTCTTGGTGTTCCTCCCCTTGCCCGGAAGGACTCGCCTCAGCCCGCAAATTCCTTGGCGTCTGCAGCTTCTTCATCTCGTAGCTTCTTCTTCTTCATCCCCGCTGTCCGAGGAGGTCGGACTCGAGCTCGAAGACGCTTCGATGCGTCCGAGTCATCGTGGTCCCGAGCCACCTTGGACCGTCTCTCTCTAAGGAGCTCGACCAACTCCTTCTCGCTCCTTTACCAGTTCCCTCATCTCAAGAACTAGAGACTCGCTGCTCTCGGATTTGGGATTGACCAGTCTTTTGGTTGATGGTCGAGTTTGGAGAACAGATTTGAAAGATCGGAGCATGTCTCCGAAATCGGAAGACACGGAGCCGATCTTGTCCATAAAAACAGGGGACAAGAGAGCAGAGAGAGATTTTGAGGCACCTGAGGTGGAGGCACCACCAGGTGGAGAGGGGAGAGAGAGAGGGTTGATTTCCGAGTCCGAGGTGGAGAAGGAGGCCTCGGCTACGAGTTGTGAACCCGCACAACGAGGTCGGTTTCCGGTATCCGTACCCTCGCAGCTTTCTTCTTGCCGACAACAACGACGACCTCGGACACGGCGTTTGGGTCCGAGGGGAGAGGAACTTGGAATTGTTTGAAAACAAGGGTTAGAAGAGCACCGAAAGGAAGGGAGGTGTTCTTCTTGGGTTGGAGTTGAGCTGGCACAGCGACCATCCGCTCAATGATGGAAGGGAAGAGGTCTACTTCGTATCCCTCAAGGATGTCGAAGAGAGCTTTGAGATGCTTGGAGTTGGGGTTCTCCTTGCTGGAATGCTTGTGAGAAAAAGGTTCTCATCAGCAGAAAGCACGTAAGACGAGCTTCGACTTCAACCGAGTCACGAAAAGTTTTTCCGGGACTCGGGGAATTCTTTGGCGTATTTTTCAAAGAAGTCATCGGCGACTTCGAGTGAAAGGAATGGGATTGCTGTTCAAGAAAAGAGAGGAGACCTTGAACAAGTGGTGGAGGAGAGAGGTGTTTAGACGAATAGTGATGTTACGAACCCTAGAGGTTAGAACATTTTCGGAGTGGGTGAGGTGAGTGTAGAACTCGAAACGAGTTCGGGATAGATGAACTCGCTGAAGCACATGAAGTTGTATGCTCCGGTGGTTTGTATGTGGGACAACCAAGAGAATTTGGTTGTTGGAAAGAACTTGTCGTCCAGCACAAGGTGCTTGGGTGACAATAGGTTTGGAAGGGGTTGAGCTTTCCGGCTTATTGGTGCGAGGCTTTTGGAAGATGAGGAGACCCGGAAGTCGGGATGGTTTCATCTTTTAGGCATATTGAAAGAAGGAAGGAAAGATGAAACTTTCGAGTAAGAAAGAGAAAGAGAGGTAGAAGAGAAGAAATGAAAAAGATATAGAAGAAAAGGATGAGAGCAGTCGAAACTTAGGAGAGATGGCTTCTTCGACGCTTGCGGACGTTCAAGGATGACTTGTTCACATAGTAATCTTCTGCGAGAGGTTTCGTTTAAGAGAGATGGAGTTTAGAGTACCGAGACGAAGATGAATAGACGCTATTTATAGAAAATAAGCGCGCCCGTCAACTATTCGTTAAGTATAACTCCGTTCGACTCGGCTTGTCCATCGGTCACCAAAGACCGGTGTGACGGTTCTCTTCAACGGTTAAGATTCCAACGGTTAAAAATCCATGGCTAAAATCCGATCACGGGGCTCGAGAGAGAGAAAGAAAGATTTTGAAAATATGATCCGAAACTCTCCACTGTTCTAGAGATAGTTTCGGAAAATCTGAAGTCCAAGTTTCTCTACGTCCGAGTTTGACTCGGAATGGTTTCGAGTGACTCGAAACACGAAATAACTACCATCCCAAGTATCACCTGAATCAGCTGAGCTAATGGTTATTAAAAGTGAAAACACATAACACGGAATTATGCAATGGATAGCATATGATTAAGCATTTAACATACCAAGCTCATTCCGAATAAAACAAAGCTGATCTTCACCAAGAGGCTTAGTAAAGATATCAACCAATTGAAGGTTAGTAGGAATGAACTCAAGTTCAATATCACCTTTTTCGAGTGATCGCGTAGGAAGTGATATCCGACTTTGATATGCTTTGTTTTCGAGTGGTGGACAGGAGTCTTGGTGATGCTGATTGCGCTTTAGTTGTCACACTTGATTGGAACCGAGTTGAGGAATAGTCCAAGATCCTTCAAGTGTTGCTTAATCCATAGAATTTGAGCGCAACGAGGCTTCAGCTGCAATATATTCAGCTTCAGCAGTTGATAGAGCTACTGAGTTCCGCTTCTTTGAGTGCCAAGATATTAGGGATTGACCCGGAAATTTGCAAGCTCCGGATGTGCTCTTTCGATCAACTTTGTATCCTACGTAGTCTGCGTCCGAGTATCCGAGTAAGAGTCGGTTCCGAGTCTCCGGAATACCATAGACCTAAATTCGAGTACTGCAAGATATCCGAATATTCTTTTCACCACGAGTGAGATGTGATTCTTTTGGGTTAGCTTGAAATCTTGTGCATAGGCAAACACTCGAACATTATATACGGCTCGTTGGAAGTAAGGTATAGCAAAGATCCAATCATACCTCGATAGAGTTTCGATCTATTGCTTTACCTTTCTCATCCGAATCAAGCTTTATACTGCTTGCTCATAGGGGTAGATGCGTGCTTTGCATCTTGAAGTTTGTATTTCTTCAGCAGTTCCTTGGTGTACTTTGATTGATGAACAAAGATTCCATCTTTGTCTTGTTTGATTTGTAACCCAAGGAAGAAATTGAGTTCTCCTATCATACTCATTTGGAATTCTTGACTCATCAACTCGAGAAAATTCTCGGCACGAAACTCATTAGTAGCACCGAAAATAATATCATCAACATAGATTTGAACAATAAGGAAATCTTTCCCTTTGGTCTTTATGAAGAGAGTCTTGTTGATCTGACCTCTTTTAAAATCATTTTGGACCAAGAAGCTACTCGGTCTTTCATACCAAGCTCGAGGTGCTTGTTTAAGACCATAGAGAGCCTTTTGAAGTTTGAAAACATGATTTGGAAATTCTGAGTTTTCAAAACCAGGAGGCTGCTCGACATAGACTTCTTCTTCAATAAAACCATTGAGAAACGCACACTTAACATCCATTTGATATAGTTTAATATGCATCGTTGGATGCAAATGCCAACGAGTATTCTAATGGCTTCAATTCAGCTACTTGGTGCAAAGGTTTCCCCACGATCAATTCCTTCTTCTTGATTGTAACCTTGAGCCACAAGTCTAGCCTTGTTTCGACTACCACTCCACCCTCATCTAGCTTGTTCTTGAAAACCCATTTGGTTCCTATAACTGGGTGGTTAGATGGTCGTTTGGTCGAGTCCGGACTTGGTTTCTCTCGAATTGATTGAGTTCCTCTTGCATGGCCTCTACCCATTCAGGTTCATTAAGGGCTTCTAGTGCATTTTTGGGTTCAGTTAATGAAATGAATGCGGTGAATGCACATAGATTATGTAGAGAGGAACGAGTTCTTACCCCACTGTTGATATCGAAATGATGTTTTCTTGGGGATGACTAGAAGTAAATTTGAATGCTTTACCAGTTCTTTGATTCACCAGGTTTGTGGGTTGAACCACTTGATCTTGTTCTGAGTGATCTTCTTCATTGGCTTGTTCATTACTGAGTGAGCTCTTGAGTTGTCGCATTACGAGTTTCCTCGTTACGAGTGACCTCATTTTGAGCAGGTTGAGTCCGAGTCTTTGTAGTCTCGGCTTCGTCATCATCTCTACTGAGCTTCAGTTCTGAGTATGATGACTCACTTGGCTTCTCCTGTTCAAACTCATCAAATACTACGTAGATGCTTTCTTCCACTTTGTTAGTGCTTTTGTTAAAGACACGATAAGCTTTACTATGAGAAGAGTAACCCAGAAAAATACCTTCATCCGACCTGGCATCAAACTTGGTCGAGTGATTCTTACCATTATTGTGAATAAAACACTTGCAACCAAAGGGCTTAAAGTATGAGATGTTTGGCTTCTTCCCTTTGTAGAGCTCGTAGGGTGTTTTCTTCAGAATGGGTCCGATGAGGCATCCTGTTCAAAGTGTAGTTAGTTGTGTTGACTGCCTCGGCCCGGAAATAGTAAGGCAAATTGTGTTCAATCATCATTGTCCTTGCTATTTCTTCAAAGGTTCTGTTCTTTCTCTCTACTACTCCATTCTGTTGAGGAGTTCTTGGTGCTGAGAAGTTGTGAGAGATTCCATTCCGATCGCGGAACTCGAGAATTCGAGTAGTCGAACTCCCTTCCATGGTCGGTTCGAATCTTTTGAATCTGAGTCCGAGACTCAACTTGAATCTTTCTACAGAGCTTGCTGAACTCTTTGAAGGCTTCATTTTTATGCTTGAGAAAACACATCCAGGTAAATCTTGAAAAGTCATCAATAATGACAAAAATGTAGGATTTACCTCCGAGGCTTTTCACTGGAATTTCACCACATAAATCCATATGTAGCAGTTCAAGCACCTTTGATGTCGAAACAGTCTTGAGAGATTTGAATGAGGATCCGACCTGTTTCCCCCTTGTACATGCTTCACAAACTTTGTCTTTCTCAAAGACACGGTTAGGTAAACCTCTAACCGGACTATGAGATGCCGGCTTTTTGATAGTATGCATGCTAATATGACCTAATCTACGATGCCAAGACCATGAATCATCATGAAGAGATGCTTTTAAGCGAGGATAAATTCTGGCTTGGGTCGGAAAGAGGAATGATATAAGTGTTACCGGATCTCTTACCTGAGAGCTTTATCTCTTTGGTGGTCTCATCCGAGATGTAGCACTTAGATTGAGTGAATCTTACCTCCCGACCTTTGTCGCATAGCTGGGAGATGCTAAGTAGATTGTATTTTAGTCCTTTGACAAGGTAGACTGGGCTCACCGGATTGCTTCCATTTCCAATCTTGCCAATACCCACTATCTTGCCTTTGTTGTCATCTCCAAAAGTCACTTTTCCTCCTTTGTATGATTCTAGCTCAAAAAGAGTCCTTGGTCACTTGACATGTGTCGTGAACATCCGCTGTCCAGTACCAATGTCCTTTTGATCTTCTCTGAGTGACCTGCAAAAACAGAGAGAATCTAACCCTTCTCACTTCCTCTAACGAACCCAGTAACATTCCTTACTTGTGGTCCTTTTCGAGGAAGAAGGTGTTTCGGAACCCAGATTTGAATGACTTTGGGTTTTGTCGGATTTTGAGTCTTCTTCTCGAGAAGCCGAGTCTGTGTCTCTTTCTTTTTGAAAACCTTTCCTTTTAAAACGAGGAGAGAATGGTTTCTTTTTGTAAATAGTTCTGGGCTTAGTCCTCCCTTCATTTACGTAAATGGGACCGTGCTCGGCTTTCCCGAACTTTACGGCTTTGGAATCCTTTTGAACAATTCTCGAGTAGGAAAAAGAGACACATTGTGATCCTAAGAGCATGTCAAGGTTCTTCGACCTTGAGTAAACTTTAAAACCAGATCTTGAGACTCAATGAGCGTCCTTTTTAGTTGCTCATTTTCTTTCCTGAGCAGCTCGGACTCGGTCTCATTAGATTGAACACTAGTCTTGAGTTCTCTCGAATGAAAGTCTCGGCTTTTCTAATTCATTTTTCAAAGAAGTGCTCTCGAAGTGATTGACTCAAGTTGTTCTTTGAATTGAGAAGAATCGGAATTGGACTTTTTTCCAAAGTAAAAATATACTTAGCTAAATCAACTTTGGAGAATTTAAGAAAGTATTCGATTACCTCCCGAGGATTTGTTTCTTCATTGTCCGAGTCCGAGTCCGACTCTGTTCGGCTTCGAATCAGAAATTGCCATCGGACATTTCGAGTCATCCGAGTCCTCATCATCTTCGATGAATCCTCATCGTTCCATGTTGCCATCATGGCTTTCTTCTTTTTTCTGTCCCTTTTCCTTTTTGGACGAGTCCTTGACTATGTGGTCTTTGTCTGCCACATTCGAAACAACCAGAATTCTTAGTCAAAGAAAATTTAGACGGGAAGTAAACTTACCTTTTCTGTCTTTCTTATCTTTCTTGTAGAATTCCTCTTTTGGCCTTTTGTCCCATCTTTTGTGCTTCATCATTCTCTTGAAGCCTCTTGCAATGAGTGCCATGGGATCGTCTTCGAGTCGGAAGAGCTCGGATTTGCTTTTTGGATTCCGAGGCTTTCGGTGCTAAGTTTCGTTTGGTACTGCCCTCGGCATCCTCTTCTTCTAGATGTATCTCATGAGTTAGAAGCTTTCCGATGAGCTCGTCCGGCTTTAAGAGTGAAAGGTTCCGAGCCTCCTCTATGGCGAGTCACCTTCGGACCCCATCGTCTCTTGGGTAGGCTTCGAGAATTTTTCGGCACATTTCTTCATGGGAAATTTTCTTTCCCGGAGATTTGAGATTGTTGGTAATCTCGGTGAAGCGAATGAACATCCGAGTAATGTTGTCCTCCGGCTCCATTTTGAAAAGCTCATATTTATGAAGATACTGACCGATCTTTGCTTGTCTTACCCGACTTGTACCTTCGTAGGTGTTGACTAAAGTATCCCACACCTCTTTAGCAAAGTCACGAGCAGAGACTCGATTATATTCTTCCGAGCTTATGGCGCACATAAGGATGTTCATTGCTTTGAAATTCTTTCCGAACTTCTCTGCTTCTCCTGGTGTGAACTCAGCCTTTGTCTTGGGAAGGATTCCGAATTCATCTGTGTTCATTGGAATGTAGTTTCCTTGTTGTATGATTTCCCATACCTCTTCATCATGATCCATAAAAAACATTCCATAAGCTTCTTCCGAGTGCCCAAAGTTTGATCCTTTGAATTTTGGTGGCTTGTTGGAAGATCTTCCTTCGTCGAACTCTCCGGTGTTTTGAGCCATTTGATCTTTAAACCTTTGGATTGTTAGATCCTTTCCGAAAGGATAGGCTCGATACCAATTGAAGGTTTGCTCGGGGAGAGTCCGAGTCACCCTAGAGGGGGTGAATAGGGTGATAGAAGTTTTTCATGGAAACTTCCTCTCTTCGTCAAAAACAAGACAGAGACAGATTCCGAGTCTATCAACGAGGTCGAAAAGATTGGACTCGAAGGCTATCAGCGAAAGAGCAAGAGCGATGAAAGCTGTCCGAGTCTAGAATGAACTCGGAACGATAACACTTAGAATTTACGTGGAAACCCTCCTGGGGCAGAAAACTACGGACCGTGTCAATCCGGACACGAAGTCAAATTCACTATTTTGAGTCCACAAAATACCATGAACTGATCGAACCCGAGTTGTTCCCTTAGACAACTCTATACAAGTTTTCCTAGACTCGAAATTCCCTTATTTGATCTAGTACTTCCTAGCTAAGATAACCCTTACGAGTTAGGGACAACTAAGCTGAGTTAACCCTTACGGCTTAGTCAAGGGACCTTACAGAGAATGTAAGAAAGAGTTCGTAACTGAGTACAAGACCTTACAACTCGGAAAGTAAAGAATTATAGAGTGGGAGTTGTAAGTAGAAGATTGAAAGTAAGTACAATGACTTTGAGCAAGTATGTGTATTAGCTATATGTTCGTCTATCTTCAAGTCTTGTGAGATGACTTCTATTTATAGATGACCGGGCGGAATAGCCGTTATCTTCGTCTGCTGACCGAGAGTCCTCTGTGACCGTTGATAGAAGCTTTCGAGTCACTTAGAAAGTATCCGTTGTAATATGAACGTTGGACAACGGTTTAACTCTTCTTGGAAGTCCCAAAACCATTAGCGGTGTCTTGAAAGATAAGGTGGAAACCACCGTTAAGCTTGGCATTTCAGTTTTCCAGATTTGGAAACGGACAACTCGACACAATCTTCCGGGACTGGAGCAGGGAAGGTAAAGAGCCATGTCTGCTGGTGATTTGACGTTACGAATCCAGGTTACTTTTGTAGTTTGAAAAGTCTATCCTCGATTGAATAAGCTACAAAAGTAAAACAATTTTGGTTCTCAAAGTATAAAATACTTTGGCCCAAGATTAGACACGGATAATAAAATAATTACGATAAATAAAGCAACTGATTATCTAAGTCGAACCGAAATGAAATTTTCCGAGTTTAATAACAATGATACTCGGAATTCCATCGGACTTAGTCTAAGCGAAGAATCAAGTTCAAGTAAAGAACATCAAAGTGAATTAACTTGATATAGACTAAGCATAAAACAAGCTAAAAATACTGATTATTACGAAATAGGGCTTATAACCACAAGTCGGATTCCGAGTGAGAAAAGACGAAATACTGATCTATTCAATCTGCGATAAATCTGAGTGATGCTTGGACTCGGAACAAAGAACCGGTTTTCGAGTCAGCTACGGATAAGCAAGAAATATAATAAGTAAGAGTTGTATCACTTAGAAAAGATACTATTTTACTCAAATAAGTTTCGAGATACGAGAGAATGCCTTGGAATCAAAACTCTATAGGTATGAAATTGTTATACCCGATTCCATTTATACAACTCAGAAAAGTATTGAGCAAGATCTCGAGTCTTCAATATTGAAAGTTAAGATATCAACAATTTATCATTTTTCAATGGTATCTTTTAAAAATAACTTTTAAAAATTGATCACATTCAATATTATAAATTTATTTTCCCATTTGTGATGATAAATTTATCATATATGTCATATTTGATATTAAAATTTTATGATATACAAGTAACTTTTATCATATTTGATATTAAATATTTACCTTCCATATTAAAGTGTATTTCAAATGTTTTGTGTTTTATTTTTTACTCTTTAAACTTTAAGATGGTGTTGATATACAATTTTTTTATTCTTTAAATTTTTCTATTGAAATAAGCTTAATGCACTATAATTTTTACTTTAAATAAAATTTAAAAAATATCTAGAATTTCTCCAATTAATTGAATACTTTGTCCTGCGATGAATTATTTCAATTATTCTACTTATAGAATTTTTCTACTATTTCATAATTTTCTTCTTTCACTTAAAGTTGATAATTTTAATGTTTTTTGTGGTTAAATTGATTTTTTTAACTGTTGTACTTGAAGAATTGTGTCTATCGAAATTCTTTAACTATTCTATCTAAATAATTTTAGCCTCGTGTTTAACTTAAAGAAGTATGGCAACATATTTTTTTTTAAATTTAACTTAACTTGAATTTTATCCTTTTATATTAAGGGTGTGTTTGGTTGGAGGGAAAATATTTTCCTAGGAAATTATTTTCCATGGGAAAATGATTTCCAAGGAAAATCATTTTCCACCCATATTTTCCTTTGTTTGGTAGAAGGAAAATAATTTTCTAAAAAATTATTTTCCTTTGTTTGGTAGGAAGGAATATAATTTATTTTCAAGGAAAATAAACTCTAACCCTAAACCCTAAATCCGATACCCTAACCCTAAACCCTAAACCTCATACCCTAATCCTAAACCCTAAACCCTAAACCCCATACCCTAACCCTAAACCCTAAACCCTAAAACAAAATAAAAAATGTGGTAAAATTAACAAATTAACCCATGTAAGTTCTCCAAAAACATAGCGAAATAGAAGTAAAGGAAGAAAGAAAAGACAATGCAACCGATGTAAGTTCACCAAATACAAGTTGAAGATAGTTAAACATTCTAACTGAACTAAAAAATAAAATCAACTTTTCTCTCATACCATACGTAAAACACCAACATAAGCATAAATCCATGTGGTCCCACTCGACAATTCAAGAACCTCAATTTAACTTAACAAGCATTCAAAAGGCTAACACTAATAAGTCAACATAATCCAACAACTTCCTCATAAGTCATATCCAAACCACATAAACATAACAAACATAAAAAGTCCGAAAGGAAAAATACAATACTATCAAGTTGTGTTGTTCTTCTTCATGAATTTTGAAGCCAAATTTTGCGAAGCTTCTCATTTTTCACAAGAAAGCTTCGCCTTGAATATTATTTGCAATCGGATAATCGAATGCGTAAGCCAAAAACTCATCTTCAAAACCTTCAGTCTTCATAACTTCTTCAAAGAGTACCTCAACATCGAGCTTGGACTTAGAGAATTTTTCAAGAGCCGTTGCAACTTGACCAAGCTGGGAAGAAATTACTTGTATATCCGGGTCAACCTCACGAGCTCTCTTTCGATTTTTGTTGACCCCGATGGTACACCAATAGAAGAAACCGATGGATTGTCATTTGCTTTCACGGTTTCACTTTCATCATTACTCTTCTCTTCTAAATTTATCGCATTATCACAAGACTCTACTTCAACATCATCAAATGATTTAGCTGAACTTCCTCTAGCTACATCCTTCCCAATAACGATTGCCATTTCATCATACATCTCAATTTTTTTATTCAAATACTTGTCATGAGCAGGATTTGCCTAATCAGAAAAAAATATATAAAATAAACATCACAAATTGAGCCATCATCTAGCATCATCGAAAAACTACGGGTAATAAACACGGAATACTAAGAAAACCAACTGCCGAATAAAAAAGTCATTCAATGCTTAGCTAGAGAACTATCACAGTCCTAAACTTTGAATCAACCCAATCATCTAGCATCTCATGAATGACCCATTTTATAGGCCAAATTTGATAATTGGCCAATTTTACCATACCTCTCAATTCTCAAAGTACTTTACACCTCTAAACATATCTAAACCTATCAGTTAGATAAGATAATAAAGCTAACACAGCCACCACATTACACTAAAGACAATAAAGCCACGTAAATAAGAAAAATCATTGACATTTGCCCCACAGGTAGTGACAACCGAAAATATCATCGGATCTTATATTCCAATAATACGTGCAAATATCAATACATGATTGGCAAACTAACCACAAGCTACATACAAAACAAAACAGCAAGATAAATAAGAAACAGAAAAGACAGGTGCATAAGAGAGATTCCCATTTTAGACAAATCATCATACTCCATAGAGATCTAATGTCCCCTGTCTAGGCTTATCTTCACTTGCACCAATTAATTAATCTTACAAAAAGAATGAAAGAAAAAAGAACAATGAAATAATTGGAAATAGCCCAGCCTCATAATGAAATTGTTTTCATAGCAAATGACTACTCAAAGTATATTTATCCCATTTCATCGTTGGCACAAGGTAAAAGAAAAATTCCCATTTTAAAAGCAAAAAACGGGAAGAGGATTTTACCATACCTCAATGTATGCATCATACACAGTAAGTGATGCTTGGATCATCTTAAGGTTTTCATCCCACCCAAAGCCGGAATCTTTATTTCGAAGCTTTGATATCACTCCTCATGTAACTTTGACTGTCTTCAAATGATTTTTAACATGCTCGGATAAGCATTTGACATTGTACTTCTTTGATATGAACTCGCTACAAGCAGCAAACGAGATAGAGTTGAAAGTATTATTTGGTTTATTGCCATTCTTCACTTCATTAGCCAAAAATTTCAAGTAACTCCTTTGACATTGCCTTTGGCCGCGGAATTGAGTTCTTTTCTTATCAACTTCCTTATTCTTCCCTTTGTCCATGCTGCATAAATCGGTTTATCAAAATTCAACACAAGGCAAAGATTGAAAATAACACTTGAAAAAGAAAATTAAACTTACAAGTACACATTATTATGAAAAACATTTCATCTTCTTCTTGATAATTTTGCCACATTGCATTCGCTATAGCATCCCTTTTGTTTTCCGAACTTGGTTTTCTTCCCTCGCTTCTCTTTGTGAGAATTGAGATCTTTCTGTATAACTTGAAAATTCTTGATCAACTTCTCTCATAATATAGGCATTTGGATCAACATCCCTAAGAAAGTTGTGTAACACACAACATACAAGAACGACATCCACTTGAGTTTTAAAATCCCAAAATGGCTCTGCGTCTAGCACACGAAAGCGCTTTTTCAAGACGCCAAATGCCCTTTCTATACTAATTCTCAAGGAAGAATGGCGTAGGTTAAACAACTCCTTGGCAATTGTTGGAGGTGAGTTCTCATCAAACTCTTTCAGGTGATATCAAACTTTCCTATAAGGTGGTACAAAATCTTTCCGAAGAGCATAACCTGAATGTAGCGTGAAAATATTTCCCTACAAGAGATCAAAAATTTCATTACTATCTAGGTGGTATTACTTTAAGGGGGAAAAGACAAGTTATCAAGTGATACCTTCGGGGTATGGAAGCCTCTTGAAACCGCATCATTTAACACCCTAGAATCATGTGCTGATCCTTCCCACCCGGCTAGTACATATGTGAACTTGAGGTCATCAAAAGATATGGCAGCCAGCACATTTTGGGACAACCCACCTTTTCTATTCCTATACCTATCTTGATCTTCGACGGTATAGATGTACGCACATGAGTGCTGTCTAAAGCTCCTATACAATCCTCAAACCATGGATAAAGCCTAGAGTTGTTTACAATTTTCGGAGGGGTAGAGGAGCTAGGAGGGTTAACAAACTCTGGATATAATTTAAGCATAGCTTTAAGTACCTTGTGAAAATAGATATGAACGGTCCAAGTAGAACGGAAGAATCTTCCTCCTATTGCCCTAAATCTTACATTATGGCCTAATAGGTGTAGAAACATCACAACTTGTTCTCTAACACTCATATGTACGAGTGTTAGCAAGAAGTCCCCTCCTTTCAAGACTTTCACACAATGTAAAAAAGGTCATAGGGCTCATTCGAATTTGATCAATACAATGTCTATCCCCACATAACAATACACTATTTATATAATTTTCTCTCTCAAGATCTCTATTGACATGTGGTTGACGTGGGATTGGAATAAATTCATCACCATTTGTTTTCTTATACTTTTTAAGAAAGGCTAATGTGCCTCCTACAAAAGCAATAGTAGCATCGGTGACCACAACTTTTTCTTCTTTTAATTCATCCGTCATCTAAAGAATATAATTAAAGTTAAATGCATCAGCTTATACTCCACAATTGACTTAACAGAGGTAAATTATTATGAGAAAACTAATGTTCAAGATCTTGGACATGAATGTTCTAATTGACTTAATAACAATTGGCCAAGCTCTATTAAAATAAAATGAAAGTATGTTCTCGTATGCAGTTTATGATTAGTTAAATGTTACCAACGTGAATAGAAAATCGCAAAAACTCACCCTTACTAGTCTCCTCGCCACTGTTTGCTTCTTCGAATTGACAAGAACTCATAAAGCTTCCTTGCTGGTCTCCTGCCACCTTTAAGAATCACCTTTGTCCGACATGAAATCAAGAAAATCTTAATGGTCATACTGACCGATATCTCCCTTAGATATACAAACAGAACCAAAAGAAAACAACCGAAAAAATCAATCAAGGCACGGAAGGACGAGAGAAAATTTTAAATGACATGGAACCGGAAATCATAAAATCCTATAGGCTAACAAGTAGCTTATGATAAGATCTACTTAGCAAGCAAATAATGACTAGTACTACATTACTTACTATGATTAATTAAAATCAAAAGACGAGCAATGTAGAAAATGATAATAAGAAAAACAGAAGAGTAAGGCGAGAGAAGAAAAGCAGAGTTAGAGAAATTTTACATTACTTACTATGATTAAAAACAACCTAAAGGAGGCAATCACAAAATAACAAGAACAAAGACCATAGTGACTCCTATAAAAATTTTACAAGCAAAAGCTAATAAAGTATAGTTGTTTATGGTACCAAAGCGAGTCATAAGCATTCATGGTACCCTGTTTCTTCCTTTGCTATCTACGACTAGAAGAGATCCACTTTTTCTTAAAGTTGTTTCGAAAAGAAGTTTCTCATAAGTGATAAGTAGTTTTTGGGGTAACTGAACTCATTTAGTCATTTGGCTGACAAACCTCCACAAGCACCGATGCACTAGCAATTTCGGAAACTTTCCATATTATTTTCTATGGGATGCTAGCTTTACATCCATTCTTTTCATGATAATATATATTCTTTTTTTTTCTTAACCTCCCCCCACCCAAAAAAAAAAGGAGGAACTTACATGGACTACTTGCAACTCGCATAGGTTAACCAACCAGCTTCGTCCAACCTCTACAATATCAGCAATTTGGGATAGCATGTATCAAACTAGAGTCAAATTCCAAACAATTTCACTAAAGACTTCAAGGACCCAAGCTGAAGACACCCATTGCTCTCCTCATCATGAGTTTTATAACCTTAAAACTAAAGTCCAAAGGAAGAAGAAAGATACTAAAGTCCGAGAGGAAGAAGAAAGATAATAGTGGCACACACTTGTTCCCGGGCAGAGTGCGGTTTGAAATTACCTCGCTTGAGGGGTACAGGCAACCGAATGTAATCAAAGGCTTCAAGAATAAGTTCGACATTCTCCAACAAGACCTCCTCTGCAGGGGGAAAAGCACAAAACAATACAACAATTTAGTCCATTAACCTTGTAAACCAATGAGATTGAAAGGAAATAAAACAAGACCTCCTCTCGCAGAGGTCGAACCAGTTCATAGTCCTATTTTTCGAAAAGAAGACAATAGACTTTTAAAATCAAATCGATTTACGAATTGAGAATAATATAGAAAGAAATGTACCGTAAATCAGCAGCGCAAACAATGCCGGAGAGGTTAAAGGAGAGAGAACAAAGGCCAGCAACGATGAAGGTCGACAATGGTGGAAAGAAAGAGAATCCAATCGGATATCGTACCACCAAAGAGAGGAAGCTAGGGTTTGAGAATCGCAGAAATTGACGAAAGCGAACCGAACACCATTGTTGAACGAGCGAGCAAGTGAGAGGAAAGAGAAAGCGAGGAGGAGAGAGAAAGCTGCGAGAGGGAAAGGCTTAGGGTTCTGCGAGAGGGAGAGGTCGTGAGAGGGAGGGGGTCGCGAGAGGGAGGGCTGAGTGAGAAGAGAGAACCTGAAAATTAATTTCCTCCCAAAAATACAAGAAAACATTTTCTCCTAATCAAAGGAAAATATTTTACTTCAGAAAATTATTTTCAAATTTTTATTTGCCAAACACCAGAAAATATAATGTTAATTTTTCAATAAAATATTTTCCTTCCAAACAAACACTGCCTAAAAATATTTCTCCTATTCTACTATTATATAAAGAATTTTTCTACCATTCTATATAGTTTTCTACTTTAATTAAATGTTGATAGTTTTAAATTTTATTTTTTAACACCATATTTGCAAAAAGATGAATTATTACTTATAGAATTTTTCTACTATTTTATAGTTTTCTTCTTTCACTTAAAATTAATATTTTTTGTGATTAGGTCGAAGTTTTTTAATCATTGTAGTTGATGGATTGTATTGATTAAATTTCTTTGACTATTCTATTTAAATAATTTTAGCCTCGTGTTTGACTTAAAGAAGTATAGCAACATTTTTGCTTTAGTTTAACTTTAACTTAAATTTTATCCATTTATCTAAAAGAATATTTCTCCTATTCTACTATTATATAAAGAATTTTTCTACTATTCTGTATAGTTTTCTACTTTAACTAAATATTAATAATTTTAAATTTATATTTTTAGCATCATATTTGCAAAAAACGTAGGAAAACAAATGACTAAGTATGATAGAAATTTAGGAAGAGAACAAGTACTTTCATTAATCTATACTATATATAATAGCAATCTTTTCAAAAAGATGACATGGCGGTCCGGAAGTGAATTTAGGAGTTTCGTCCAATAAGAAAATAATAATTTATCATTAAAAAAAAGGTTTCCACTCATATATGGACTCTTTTTTACTCCATGCCAAAAAAAAAAATAATAATAATAATATTTCAGAAAAATTAAACAAAATTAAAAATAATAAAATAAAAACATAATCTTAAACAAAAAGTTAAACAAATAATAAAATGCACTAAATAAATACAAAAATAAATAATTAAATTACCAAAATATTAAAACTATTTTCTGGACCTAATAGCCTAAAACCTAAAATAAAAATGAAAAAACTAAATTTATAAATTTATTAAATTAAAAAACATGCTTTAACCTAAATTAGTAAATAAGTCTGAAAAATTATCAAATCATTTATATATTATAAAATTATCTAATCATAATATAAAAATTAAATAATAATTAATCATCCTAATTAATTCATAAAAATATAAAACAGAAAATAAAAACAAAACTAAGTAGAAAATTAATAAATAACAAATATACAATATTATATAACAAATTAAATCAAAAATCTGAAAAAATATAAAAGTAACCTAAAATCCAAAAATATTTTTTATAGTTTTCCAGAAAAATTAAACAGAATTAAAAATAATAAAATAAAAATATAATCTTAAAAATAAAGTAAAACAAATAATAAACTGCACTAAGTAAATGAGAAAATAAATAATTAAATTACCAGAATATTAAAATTATTTTTTGGACCTGAATATATCCTAAACACCTAAAATCAAAATGAAAAAACTAAATTAGAAATTAAAGACCTGCTTTAACCTAAATTAGAAAAAAATCTAAAAATCATCAAATCAGTTATAAAAACTAAGAAAATTAATACTAATAGATTAAAAAGACTCTAACTAATTCCTATAATAATATAAAAATAAAATTAACCGAAGAAGAATAATTTTATTTTAACTTCTAACAAATTGGATAAAAAATAACAAAAACGAATAGAAAAGCAATCTGAAAATTAAAATATATTAAGACATAAAATAAAATTAATATATATAGTTATGTATGTATTTATTTAGGGTTTGAATTTTATATTAGCTCTCATTTATTTTTATGTATATTGATATGCAATATTATTTTGGGCCTGAAATATAATAATTTTGTCTAACATTATTAATTTTTCATTATTGATGGTGTTTTTTGACTTGGTGCTATAAAATTTTATTAGTTCAAAATATGTTTATTATAAGATTTTTAAAATTAAAATCAATAGGAGCATGTTATAAAAATAATATTTAAACATTTAACTATCCGAGGTAGTAATTTGGTTATCTATGTAAGAATGATTAATAAAGCTTAAGAAATCATAAATTAATATAATAAAAATATAACAACTATATATATACTTGATATTAGTAATTAAAAATGCCTACAAGATAGAAAGTTATGATTCAAATATGTTGTGGAATAAAACGTAATGAATAAAAAGTTAGGAATTATATTGATTCGGATTGTAATTTGTGAACTTTAAGTTTTTAATTTGTGTTATGTTTAAAGGATTGCAAACTTAATATGCCAACTTCTATTAAGCCTATATGACTTCGAATAAATTCATTTGTCTCAAAATTTTTACACAACATACGAGATCATTTTTTTTTTTTACAAATACAGTTTATTTTAGTTTCTTCCTAACATGTCTATCTCGTGACTTATTATTGATAAACATATTTAAATCATATATTTTACTATTGTAAGTTTTCTAAATTATTAAAAAATGAGTATTTGTCATCAAACCTCCCCGTCATCTTGAAATAGAACTTCATATTACTCTTATTGTGTTAATTAATTGAGAGGAAGAGTTGTGTCTCGAGGAAGCAATTGTTCGTTAATCGAGTAAAACATATATTTATAAAACATCAATTGTATCAATATTTTTGCCCCATTGATTTGCTACTAAAATCGCGATCAATTTTCAATATAAGTACAAAACACATATGATTTTATTATCCTATGTCGCGAATTGACCTATCATGCCATTTATTATGATACAAATTACCTATTATTGTTAAATATATTTGGATCACTTTTATCATATAATATTTTTCACTATTAATCTCAATATAAGTAGTTATTATATGCTTAATTATCTTTGTGTGCAAAGGTAAGAATGGATAAATCATTATATTCACCTTATAATTTTAAAAAAAAAAAGAGATCCCATTATGGGTATATGTATACTTTTTAAGAGTTCGTGTAATATTTAAATCAATGATGTTTTAGTAGGTTGGTAGCATATAAATATTTATTTAGGCGTCTATTAAGTTAAATTAGTATTGACTTTATAAATAGTTATGAGTTATAAGTTTGATATTCTTTTATTGATTTGATGTGCTTTGTGTTGTAATATTAATTCGTGATGTAATGATATTTATTGTCATCTATAGGTTATCTAACTCAACATCTACCAATCATATATTATTCATTTTCCTACTAATATTTACCTTTTGATATCCAAACATATTGTCATACTATTTCTATAACTCGTATAAGGTAGGATTATTTAAATTGTTTGATTCTTAGAGGGATTGACTTCTTAATATTCTAAATCGCGAGTATAATCTTAAAACCCAAATGATAGTTTTTAACATTTTTTTATTTATTATTTTAGATTATTTATTTATTCTTTTGAAATTTAGAATGATTGTAAGATGAATGTGTGTAGGGCTCTAATGATTTTTATGTGTTGGGTTCGATAACTTTGACGAGTCACGAAAGCGTGTTCGCTATAAGGGGATAACATGTACAAGAATGTTGTTGAAAGTGAAATCACTCAATAAAATCAAATGATCGAGAAAAAGAAACTCACACGTACAATATTGCTCCGTAATTTAATAATTTCTTAAGTTATGCATTATATAACATTGTCTCGTGCATAGCACGGGTCCAGACGAGTATTAAAAAATATGATAGGTAGATAACAAGTATAAATGAAAAGATAGAAAATAGACAACATATTGAAATTAAGTTAAGTTAAACATGTTAACTTAGACTTCAACTTCTTGATGCGCTCTAACCTTCTTGGCTGAACTTCGATACCGGGATCATCACCTACACGTTTTCTATTGATATTTCGATGAATCCACTTGTATGTGTAACCGACAAATTATTCATAATTATATTCTTCCTCTCTCATAATGTACATATCAACCCTAGGCTCTACTTCTTCCTCCGCACAATGCTCATCTCAACATCAAAACGAGCAACTACAGGATATGTATGTAAAGTAGCTTATATATATTACCCAAAAACTCTTGATGAAGATTGTATTCTTCTTTAAAAATTCTTTCGAGAGTGTCGAGCTGTTCATATCTCATCAGGAGATTTTCCGAGGACTTGTGAACCAACAATTGTACTTTCAATTAGAGCTCGTATCAATAAACGAATTTCGATCAAGTCTCTAACATTGTTTTTCTTCCCTTCATGAACCATTTTGAATGATAAAAATTAAAATAGATATGTTTTTTAATTAACTAATACCAAATGGTGGAAGAATGCAACAATATATATAGTTAAAATTTCCCACTAAAACTTCCAAAATTATTGTCCTGCCCTTTTAGATTCTAGGGTTAATTAATATCCCTCTAGAATCGTTACCCTACCCCTTTAGGTTCTAGGATTAATCAATGTCCCTCCAAAATTGTTACCCTGCCCTTTTAGATTCTGGGATTAATTAATATTGCAGCCAATATCCCTCCAAAATTGTTGCTCTGCCTCTTTAGATTCTATGATTTATTTTACACACTATTAGTCCGAACTCGTGTTATGCATGAAGTAATGTTGTACAATGTATAACTTAAGAAATTATTAAATTACGCAGCGATGTTTTACTTGTAAGTTTCTTTTTTCGATCATTTGATTTTATTGAATGATTTCACTTTCAACAACATTCTTATACATGTTATCCCCTCATAACGAAAACGCTTTCGTGACTCATCAAAGTTATCGAACCCAACACATAAAAATCATTAGAGCCCAACACACATTCATTTTCCAATCATTCTAAGTTTTCAAAAGAAAGAATAAATAATCTAAAATAATAAATAAAAAAGAATGTTAAAAAATATCATCAAAGTTTTAAGATTACATACGTGATTTGGAATATTAAGAAGTGAGGCCCCTCTAAGAATCAAACAATTTAAATAATCCGAACTCATACAGTTATAGAAATAGTGTGACAATATTTTTGGGTATCAAAAGGTAAATATTAGTGGGAAAAGGAACAATATATGATTGATAGATATTGAGTTAGATGACCTATAGATGACAATAAATATCATTATGTCACAAATTAATATTAGAATACAAAGTACATCAAATCAATAAAAGAATATCAAACTTATAACTCATAACTCTTTACAAAGTCAATACTAATTTAACTTAATAGACGCCTATATAAATATTTATATGCAACCAACCCGCTAAAATATCATTGACTTAAATATTACACGAACTCTTAAAAAGTATACATATACCTATAATGGGATCTAATTTTTTACAATTATAAGGTGAATACAATGATTTACCCATTCTTGCCTACCTCTGCACACAAAGATAGTTATATTGAAAATTGATCGCGATTTTAGTAATGAATCAATGGGGCAAAAATATTGATACAGTTGAGATTTTATAAATACATATTTTACTCGATTAACAACCAATTGCTTCGCTCGAGACACAACTCTTCCTCTCAATTAATTAACATAATAAGAGTAACATGAAATTCTATTTCAAGATGGCGGGGAGGTTTGATGGCAAATACTTATCTTTTAATAATTTAGAAAACTTATAATAGTAAAAGATATGATTTAAATGTGTTTGTGAATAATAAGTCACGAGATAGACATGTTAGGAAGAAACTAAAATAAACTGTTTTGTAACAACAAAAAAATGATCCGTATGTTGTGCAAAAATTTTGAGACAAATGAATTTATTCGAAGTCCTATAGGCTTAATAGAAGTTGGCATATTAAGTTTGAAATCCTTTAAACATAACACAAATTACGAATTTAAAGTACACAAATTACGAACTGAAGTAATATAGTTCCTAACTTTTATTCATTACGTTTTACTTGCACAACATATTTGAATCATAATTTTCTATCTTGTAAGTATTTTTAATTATTAATATCAAGTATATATGTAGTTGTTATATTTTTATTATATTAATTTATGATTTATTAAGGTTTATTAAATCATTATGTACATAGGATGAAGGTAATAACCAAATTGCTATTTTATCCGATGTAAAGAATGATTGTCACAAACTAACGACGGCACCATGAGAGAAGTCTGCTCTCAGCGCGAACGGCAATTGATCGACTTACCTCGGTGCTAGGTGCTTGGAAAATGGGAAAACGCGGTCGCCCGACAAAGCAACAGCAGCGCAGTTGGTTGAGCAACAGAATCCGCAAGCCGAGACTCGGCCGGCAATGTCGGAGGTAAACCCTAATCTTGATGTCGATGCTTTGATTCGCCACGAGGGTCAAACCGAATCTAGACAAAGTTGGTCGGATATGGTAGAAAATGATCTAATGGCCGATGTTGGTGTTCAATCTTCCCCAAATTCCGAAAATGATGTGCTAGTGCCTAATGAACAATCTGTGTCCCCGAAACTCAATCACACTCGGACAGAAATCCTTCGGGGATCCGTTCAAAGGGTCACGGGAGCTTCTAAAAGGATCGAACCTCCATTACATTGAACTCGAGCTGGTAAATAATGCTAAAGTCTGTGCAAATCACAACAGAGGATATTCGGGAGGAAATTGATTACTTGGAGTTATGTTTTGGTTGGTTATATTGTTGGGCCTTTGCCAAAATTGACTCGTGGTTAAGCAGTTTGTGGAGAAATTTTGAGCTGATGTGTCTCCGCTCGAGATTAAATGTCATGCTAAGGGTTGGTATTTGTTTTGATTTCGGACACAAGCGAGAGAAGGAACTTATCCTCCGCAGAGGTCCCCTGGCTAATCAATCACCGATTTCTTATCCTAAAACCTTGGTCTCCAGATTTCAAACTAGATCAGGAAGTGATTACTAGAGTGCCGGTATGGGTCAAATTCCCTAACCTTGACCTGCACTTTTGGTCGGTTAATGGATTGAGTAAGTTAGCTAGTGCTTGTTGGAGTGCCATTGTTTGTTGATAAATACACAGACATATAAAGATAGAATATCTTATGCCGGAGTTCTTGTTGAAGTGGATGTATCTACTGCACTTCCCGAAGTCATTCCTGTCCAAGATTCGTTTGGTTATACTTTTGAGCAAGCGAGTTCACTATGAATGGGTGCCTTTTTATTGTTCCAAATGCAAAAACTCGGGCACCAGGCTAATGGGTGTAGGATAATAGCAACTCAATGGTGGATAGCAAAGGAACATCGGAGTCATACTTGCAGAACAAAATATTGAGCAAGGTGCCCCATTCTTGGAAAAACAAAACGGTGAGCAAGGTGCCCCAATCTTGGAGATTCCGCTGGAGCATAGCGCCAAAGAGATGGAAATGTTGCTCGAAACCGAGGTTGTAGAGAAAGAGCATACCGTGAGCCGGATTTCTTCCGGTCAAAAATCCCTAATTAGGAAGGAGCATCAAACTGTTCCTATTTCCAACAGATTTAGCTCTCTTATTCAAAGGCGGACGCAACACCCGGCCCCGGGTTACTCAGGTAGGAGCAGCCAAGCTTTGAGCAAGAATGATAAAGCACAAAGTATGGGGAGATCGTCTCCTAAGCCTACTACATGATCATCAATTGTTGGAACGTAAGAGGTCTAAATGACCTTACCAAGCGGAGCGCAATAAGGTTAGCTATTACCAAGAATAATCCTGCTTAATTTTGTTTAGTTGAGACTCATGTAAAGGAGCCCAATGCTCGCTAAGATTGTGCATAAGCTTTTCCCAAAATACCATTTTGCGGAAAATTGTACTTTTCACCATAATGGACGAATTTAGGTGTTTTGGCTTCCAGTACTAAGCCCGACTATTATCCTAAAGAGTAGCCAGCTTATCCACTGCTTTATCCAAGGTACTGCAAGTTGTTTTACTGGCTACATTACGTTTGTATATGGGTTGAATTCGGCAATCTAAGACAACAATTGTGGGGTGATATTGACATGTTGGCTACACAAATCAATGGTCCTTGGTCTGCTGTTTGGAGATTTTAATGTTGTGCTCTGCGACAGGATGAAAGACTTTCAAGAGTCCTGGCTGATCAATCTGAAATTGATGATTTCTTTAATTGTTGCGCAAGAAATAATCTATGTGACATCCCAGCTACCGGCCAATTTTTCACTTGGTCAAACAAACAAGTTGGTGACAAGAGGGTTTGGTCCAAGCTAGATAGAGCCTTATTCAGCCAGTCTAGCTGCTTGCCCATGGAATATTAGTGTAGATTTTAGATGTTCCGGTGTCTCCGATCATACTCTTATTTGGGTTGCAATCAAAGATCATTTTAGGGGTATTAACAGGCCTTTCAAGTATCTAAATGTCTGGGGTAGCCACTCTCATTTTGATTTTATTATTAACGAGTGTTGGACTTCAAATGTCCAGTAGTCGTCTCATGTTCCAGTGTTAACCAAACCGAAACGACTCAAAGGGTGCCCGAAGCAATTGCATTTATCACATTTCAAGGGGATAAGCGATAAGGTGGAGACCTTATATGCAAAACTTGTTCAAGTCCAAGAAGCTCTGCAACATCAACCTCTATCTACGGAGCTGCACTGTCTGGAGGCAAACACCATTGCGGAATATGAGAAGTTTGTCAAAATTGAGGAAAGCATACTTAGACAACGAGCAAAGGCCAAATTTCTCTAACAAAGCGATGGAAATAACAAATATTTCCATGCCATTATCTCACAACAAAGAAGAGGTAACCTTATTCATCGAGTTATTGATAGCCAAAATAGGGAGCACTCTTCTCGGGAGGGGATTGTCGAAGCCTTCCTCACTTGGTTCAAGGATCTAATGGGCACAGCCCCTGCACTCACACAACCTGACTTTCAGTGGATTAAAAATGGACGCTCGCTGTCTTTAGACCATCAATCCAAGCTTCTAGCCCCATTTACAACCCGAGGAGATCAAACATGTTTTCTTTCAAATGGATGATTCAAAGGCTCCTGGACTAGATGGGTATTCTGCAGGGTTCTTCCAGAGATCGTGGGAGATTGTTGGGCAAGATATCTCGCACAGCTATATTACGATTCTTTAAAAATGGCAAACTGCTGAAACAGATCAATAGCACACTCATCACTTTGGTTCCTAAAACCCCAAATGCTTCTCGGGTAAGTGATTATAGACCTATCTCACTTTGCAATGTGCTTTTCAAGGCTATTTCCAAAGTCTTAGCAAATAGACTCCTACTGGTACTACCCGACATTATCCATATTAGTCAAAGTGCTTTTGTCAAAGGGAGAGCTATTATCGACAACATGTTACTTGCACATCACCTGGTGAAGCATTATGAAAGAAAACATATCTCCCTTAGGGCTATGATCAAAATTGATGTTAGGAAAGCCTATGACACTCGTTGATTAGGGGTTCCTCAAGGAAACCATGTTGGGTTTTGGTTTCCCTATTGAGTTTGTTTCCTTGGTTATGACTTGTGTAACCACGACATGCTATTCTCGTGAACATCAATGGTGAACCAAAAGGGTTTTTCCTCGGTTCCCGTGGTTTGAGACAAGGAGATCCTCTGTCCCCGTATTTGTTTATCTTATGTATGGAAGTCCTATTAAGAGGACTCAATATAGCCTCCCGTGAGCATAACTTTCATTACCACCCACGAGTGCTCCGAATAAATTTAGTCCACCTTGCTTTTGCGAATGATATCCTATTTTTCTCAAAGGGAGATATAGAGTCTATAACGAGTCCTCCACACCTACTTCGGTAAATTTTCCCAAATGTCGAGTCCTGTTCCCTAATGCTGAAAAATCTGACATTTATTTTGGCGGTGTATCCAAAGTAGACCAACAACTTATGCTTCGAGCATACGGGGTTCTCCTTGGGAAATTTCCCCTTCGGATACCTTGGTATGCCTCTTTCTACAAAGAAATTATCCCACAGCATGTGCCAACCTCTAATCGACAAGTCGAAGCGAGAAAATTTCTTCTTGGGCTGCAAGACGGTTGTCTTATCGTTGGTCGAAAGCTATTGATAAATGCTTGTTTTTCTGGAATCATCGGTTTACGGTCACAGGTTTTCCTATTACCCAAGCACACCATTCATGTACTTGGAGACTTTATGCAATAGTTTTCACGTGGAATGGCTTCACCGAGAGCAAGAAGATGCACCTGGTGGGATGGAGTAAACTCTGCCAACCCCTCCAATCTGGAGGCTTGAATTTTAAAGAGTTATTAGCTTGGAACAAAGCATTATGTATCAAGTGGATTTGGAAGATATTAAATGCGACAACAGTATACACTATGTGGGTGAAGGCTTATATGCTCGGAGGTAAAAATTTCTTTGACTCTCAACCTTCTGCTGGGGATGCTTGGGGTTGGAAAAAGCTGATCCAGGTCGGAGATGATTTGTGCAACCTGTTGGGTAGTAGTGAAAAAGTAGTACTCTGGTTGGGGAAGGCGAAAACAAGTTGGGATATTCGGTTCGTAAGGGCTATGCTTTGTTTTGCAAACCCGCGAGTACTATCAATTGGTGGAAAACGAGTTTGGAAAAGCTTTGCTTGGGACAAACATCGGTTTATTCTTTGGCTTGCTTGGCAAAATAGATTAGCAACCTCGAAGCTACTTAACCGCCGAGGGATCCCGGTTGAAAACAGATGCGCACTTAGCTCACAAGTTGGATAGGATAACTTTGAACACATATTCTTCTCCTGTCCATTCTCAAATTGTGTATGGTCCACTCTACTATGTTGGGCAAAGGGCAAACCTAGAGTGTGGAATTTCAACCAAGAGAAGGTATGGTTCATCAAAGGAAGGGAGTTCTATGAAATGCAAGTGGTTGAGAACTTTGCTAGCCGCAATGATGATCCGAACTTTGGCGAGAAAGAAACACGAGAATTTTTCAAAGTAAAAGTCGAGATGTAGAGATTTTGATTCGACACATCCAATATACTACTTGTATTAGAGCTAATCCTTTTGTAGTTGATTGGAGTGACTTGATACACCAGTGATGTAAATACTTTGAACTGAACTTTATAGTTTTGGGAATATATATAGCTTTATCTTTTCCCAAAAAATAACCAAATTGCTTCCTCACATACTTAAATATCTAAATATTATTTTTATAACATGTTCCTGTTGATTTTAATTTTATAAATTCTTACAATAAATATATTTTGAACTAATATAATTTTATGACACCAAGTCAAAAAACACCATCAATTATGAAAAATTAATAATGTTAGACTAAATTATTATATTTCAAGCCCAAAATAATATTTCATATCAATATACATAAAAATAAATAAGAGCTAATATACAATCCAAACCCTGAATAAATAAATACATAACTATATATATTAATTTTATTTTATGTCTTAATATATTTTAATTTTCAGATTACTTTTCTTTTTGTTTTTGTTATTTTTTAGTCAGTTTATTAAAAGTTAGAATAAAATTAGTCTTCTTCGATTAATTTTATTTTTATATTATTACAGGGTTTAGTTAGAATCTTTTTAATATGTTAGTATTAATTTTCTTAGTTTTTATAACTGATTTTATATTTTTAAGATTTTTTTCTAATTTAGGTTAAAGCAAGTCTTTAATTTAATAAATTTATAAATTTAGTTTTTTTATTTTGATTTTAGGTGTTTAGGATATATTCATATCCAAAAAATAATTTTAATATTCTGGTAATTTAATTATTTATTTTCTTATTTATTTAGTGCAGTTTATTATTTGTTTTACTTTCTATTTAAGATTATATTTTTATTTTATTATTTTTAATTCTGTTTAATTTTTCTGAAAACTATAAAAAAAATTTGGGTTTTAGGTTACTTTTATATTTTTTCATATTTTTGATTTAATTTATTATATAATTCTGTATATTTTTTATTTATTAATTTTCTACTTAGTTTTGTTTTTATTTTCTGTTTTATATATTTATGAATTAATTAGGATAATTAATTATTAATTAATTTTTATATTAAGATTAGATAATTTTATAATATATAACTGATTTGATAATTTTTCAGACTTATTTACTAATTTAGGTTAAAGCATGTTTTTAATTTAATACATTTATAAATTTAGTTTTTTAATTTTTAGTTTAGGTTTTTAGGCTATTAGGTCCATAAAATAGTTTTAATATTTTGGTGATTTAATTATTTATTATCGTATTTATTTAGTGTATTTTATTATTTGTTTAACTTTTTGTTTAAGATTATATTTTTATTTTATTATTTTTAATTTTGTTTAATTTTTCTAAAAAATTATATATAGTATTATTATTATTATTATTATTATTATATTTATTTTGGCATGGAGTAAAAAAGAGTCCATATATGAATGAAAATCTTTTTTTTTCAATGATAAATTATTATTTTTAATTGGAAGAAACTGTTAAATTCACTCTGAGACCGCCATGTCATTTTTTTGAAAAGATTGGCATTATATAGTGTATAGATAATATTTTAATTTTACACCAAATTTCAATGGGAGTTTATTTGATTAACACATTCCAATAAAAAAATATGGTTTTTTTAAATAATCACTTGGGAGATAATAGTTCTTTATTTGTAACCCTAAAAAGTTGAGTTAGGCCACAATTAGTCATTAATATTCAATAGTAGTTGTATAAATATAGGAGATGAGCAATTATTGAAAAGGGGAAGGGAAGAGCAAAGGACATTAATAAATTTGTCAAGATTAATATAGTGATTTTGTTTTTGGGTGGAGGGACTAAACTCTCACCTCTCTGTTTTCCATTAAAAAAAAACTAATTTATTTTATTTAACTATTTATGCATAATTTTTAACAATTATAATTTATTTTATTCCTTCTATTACTTTTTTTTGGTGCTTATTTGTCAACAATTGTAATTTTATGTTTAGTTTCAAATTGAAAATCTATTTATATATGGTATATTGGGGTGACTAACAAGTAGGGTCGGGGCAGGTGAGGTTAGGATTGGCCCATTAACAAAGTGGATCAGATTAAGTCAAGTTCGACCAATGAAAAAACACTTGATTGGGTTGAACTTTTCAATCATATGAAAAATGGGTTAAATTGGGATAATTTACCTTAGACTCTTTTAAATTTGAAAAAATATGCATATAAAACTTTTATATAATAATCATTATTACATATATATTGTTTATAATGAAGTTCATTAAGTTTAGCAAGTACATTTGAAAAAACATGCATAAGAAAAACTATTAATTTGCCTATCAGACCTAACTTGTTATTGTTTTAAAGTGGAATGAATCGTACTCTATTTGTGGACACGATAAAATTATGTGTAAAAATAATTTCAGGCAACTCATTTTTGCTTATTTTTCTGCCACATTCAATCATGTGTAATTAGATAAGGTGGAAGCATACCATATGGTGATTGTAGCATTTTCGATTATTAATCTCATTTATTAAATGTAGTTATTAAATAATTACTTTTTTAGTTCATAACTTATTAAGGAGTATTACATTACTCCGTGTATAGCACGAGTCCGGACTAAAATCATTCAATAAAATCCTACTATGTTCTCATATATTTCAAACAACATCACAATGAATTCTATTGAGATGAACATAGGTAAAGAAGCCAAAATTAAGAAATGCTCACGAGTATCCACGTACAAGTTCATTAATATGTAGATACACCTATTACTATGGTTCTTTCTCCGAAACTGTAATAATAGGTCTCAACCCAAAACCACTTTTCTGGCCAAAATTTTGGGGGTCCACTTTGTACTACGGTTTTTTACCTAAAAATCGTAGTAATAGGTCTGAAACCATTTTTATAATTTTTTTATTTTTTGTACTTTGTGCAATTATACAACCAAAATATATACAATCATTTATACAACATACACAAAGCTGTTTAGAATATATTCAAAAATATATACAACCGACATCCTCACTTGTTTCACAACTAATTCATATTCCACACAAGTATATATATTATATGTATTGCTATACAATTAAAAATCACGAAAAATACCAATCAAATAATGAAGAAACAATCATTTATAAATATATACCTATGTAGGTTTAATTATACGAGTTATACACAAACTATGCTCAATCCTGTCTAAGCTCATCTAGCATAGCTTGTGTATAAAGGTTAGTGCCATGCTTCTTTCCCAGAAAATACTGTGACCAATGCTATAAAAGTCATTTTACATATATTTACGTTAAGTACAAGTACTAATTAAGTTAGGAAGAACATGAAAAGATAAATTAAATTTTCATAAAATGTCACAAGTGCAAGTGCAAGTACCTTTGCGAGGATTAGATCCGGTATCATCAAAATCCAGTTGGGTCACAATCTCTTTCATGTACTTGGAGAATGTAGAAGCCACACTCTACGTTCCTTGATTGTTTATGTCACTACAATAATGAAAATAGATTCCCAACACATGGAATTAATTAGTAGTTATGTAGCAAGTAATTTCACCGGAAAATAAAAACTAATTGAACGCTAAGCAAGAGAACCTCACGTTTACGGGGACAACACTTGACATTTTTGCCTTATGTAGGCCTCTCGAGCCTCCTAAGTAGTCATCTATACACTATATAATGCCAATCTTTTCAAATTTTATATGCTTGCAACCAGAGTGAATTAAGGAGTTTCGTCCAATAATAAAATAATAATTTATCATTTAAAAAAGTAAGTTTCCACTCATCTATGGACTCTTTTTTTACTCCATAATAATAATAATAATAATAATAATAATAATAATAATAATAATAATAATAATAATCTATACACTATATAATGCCAATCTTTTCAAATTTTGAAATGTCTGTAACCAGAGTGAATTAAGGAGTTTCGTCCAATAAAAAAATAAATAATTTATCATTTAAAAAAATAAGTTTCCACTCATCTATGGACTCTAATAATAATAATAATAATAATAATAATAATAATAATAATAATAATAATAATAATGATAATAATAATAATAATAATCATAATCATAATCATAATGATAATAATAATAATGATAATGATAATGATAATAATAATAATAATAATAATAATAATAATAATAATAATAATAATAATAATAATAATAATAATAATCCATGCAATATATAATAGTAATATTTTTAAATTGGTCAAATATTGTAATGGGAGTGATTGTAAGAAATTAGGGTAATCTTAACCATAAAAATTATTTGTCCATTGAATATGAGTCGTTGATGTAAATAATTAAATAAATAAATAAATAATATAATTTATCCAGATAAAAAAATCCTTTTATAAGTGGACTATCCTCCTCCTTTTTTTGTGTGTGTGATAATACAGTCTCATTAGTATTTTTTTCTAATAAATCTATACAATATATAATAGTAATCTTTTTAAATAGACTAAATACTACAACAAGAGTGATTGTAGGAGCTTGATGTAGTTTCAACTATAAAAATTATTTTTTCAAAAATAAGTCATTGATGTAAATAATTAAATAAACGATAAAATTCATCGAAAGGAAAAAAAAAGGTTTCCCTCTAAAAGTAGACTGTATCAAGGTAATATTGGATCCCCTTGCTGAAAAATAAATAAATAATATTATAAAATTATTTAATCTAAATCTAAAAATTAAACAGTAAATAATTAGCCTTATTAATTTTAAAAAATATATAACATAAAATAAAACCAAATTGAGCAGAAAATTAATAAATAAAAATTACAGAAAATTATATAATGAACTAAATTAAAAATCTGGACAGAATTAAAAACATAAAAACTTTTTAAATTTTTCAGAAAAATTAAACACAATTAAAATAGAAAAACAAAAACATAATCTAAAATAGAAAGTTAAACAAATAATTAATTACACTACAGTACATATGAAAATAAATAATTAAATAAACTAGAATATTAAAACTATTTTTTGGACTGAAACATACACTAAAAACCGAAAATTAATATACAAAAATTTAATTTATAAATTTATTAAATTAAAAACTTGCTTCAACCTAAATTGGAAAATAAATCAAAAAAATAATTAAATTAATCATAAAAACTAAGAAAATTAATACTAAGATATTAATACTCTAACTAAACCCTATAATAATATAAAAAAATAAAATTAACCAAAGGAAACTAATTTAATCCAACTTCTAACAATTTGACTAAAAATAACAAAAACAAATAGAAAAATAATCTGAAAATTAAAATATATTAGGACTCAAAATAAAATTAATATAAAATTACTGAGATATCTATCCTATTATCAATCAATGTAATTCATTCTCATGTCAATCATTAGTAAAAAATCGTGAAAAATTTAAAAAAAATATATTGATGACAAAAAGTATGTTGAATTATTTTAAACAAGGGATGTAATTAAGAGTAATTTTATTTAAGATAAATTATAGAATAATATTTTAGAAAATAATTAAAGGATATTCTATTATTTTTAACGGTGTTAAGGTTAATTCACCAATATTTTTAACCTAAAAAGTATAATCTATATTATTTCAAATTTTGGTTTGATTTGATTTACATTTGAGAATCACAAGTTACGTTTTTTTTTCTTTGTGACTTAAAATTGTGACTCGACTGAAATCTAATGAGATAACTATCAAAGTGAACAATATATATTTAATTATATATTTTTGGGTGGATGAATAAGATATTTCATTAGATGAGAAAATTTGTTCTTCCTTTCTACTAAAAAATAAAATATGTATTGTAAAGATGTAACAATAACTTCTGTCATTGTTTGGTTTATTAATTTGTTAGGAGGATGTGGTTGAGGTGACTAAAGAATATGGTATCGGTTTCAAACTAATTTTTAATTAGTGGCTTTAAGTTTTGAAAGTGATTGAATCGGTAAGGGTCGGTCAATTGGATGAGGTCTGTTATGATTAAGGTATGAGTTTAACTACTTATTTATGTAATTTTTTGTCTAATTTGATTTGTTTGGATCATGAGTTTCTCTGTCTTTGCACTTACTTTTTAATTTTGTGTCTATTCTATCATTTTCAAAATACGACATGCATCTACGCTTTTATCATACTTATGTTAAGTGTGGAAATGGTATGAGTGGACAAATATTCCACACACTAAATAAGTCGGACGAGGGTCGTCTTTAACCACACACTTATATCCAAAGAAAACACCATCACTCGCCATACTTATATCTATGGACATATTACCCCTTGAGCGAGTCTTTTTTTTTATTACCAGTTTGTGCTTGAAGCAACTTCTACCACTCGATATAGACACTTAGGTTGTCACCGGTTAAGCTACAAAATTCTTTTTGAAATTAACTACGGTTAATTAAAATATATTATTATTTTTTACTCTTTATGCCATATTTTTTATCTCGAAAGGACGGGAGTTGGGTGACCGCGGTTGCCCTAACATAGATCTGCCTCCGGATTAAAAATATTTAGTTCTTTTTCAAATTAGGGTTCTGTTCATTAAGGTGAGTTTTTTTAGTTTTATTTTATTTTACTTTTCTTTAAACAACATTAAGAAAAAAAAGATATAAATCGGGCATATGTGAAATTTACTGATTAAGCGAGATAATAAGAGAGAAAACGAGATTAGAGTTTGAGATTTGAGGTTTATTTCTTATTTTGATTTTTTCAATATATTGGGCATTGTGCTATAAAATAGAGAAATTGAAAATTTGCATAAAAATATTTCCTTTATGTGTTTAATTTTTATAAAAATTCTTTTCAATTATTTTTTAAAAAAATTTCTTTTTGATTGTAAATTTAGTATTTGACTTATATGATTATCACAAATTGTCCAATGCGAAAAAATTCTTTTTATGTATTTCAATTATCTCAAAATAACCGCCACGCTTATTATTCATACTAAATAATCATTTTTTCAATAGATGTTAATCACCACTCTTAATATACATGGATATACCTTAATAGGTTAGTACCACTCTTACACGAGTGGTTATATTTTTCCACATTATTATGTGTGAAAATGATTTCGAGCAACTAATTTTTGCTTATTTTTACGCCAACTCGATCATGTGTAATTAGATAAGGGTGGAAGCATACCATATGGTGATTGTAGCATTTTCAATTATTAATCTCATTTATTAAATGTAGTTATTAAGTATTTACTTTTTTAGTTCATAACTTATTAAGGACTATTACATTACTCCGTGCATAGCACGGGTCCAAACAACATCACAATGAATTACACATGATTTCAATGTTATATTTAATAGATGTAAATCACCACTCTTAATATACATGGATGTACCTTAATAGGTTAGTACCACTCTTACAAGAGTGGTTATATTTTTCCACATTATTATGTGTAAAAATAATTTCGAGCAACTCATTTTTGCTTATTTTTCTGCCACATTCAATCATGTGTAATTAGATAAGGTGGAAGCATACCATATGGTGATTGTAGCATTTTCGATTATTAATCTCATTTATTAAATGTAGTTATTAAATAATTACTTTTTTAGTTCATAACTTATTAAGGAGTATTACATTACTCCGTGTATAGCACGGGTCCGGACTAAAATCATTCAATAAAATCCTACTATGTTCTCATATATTTCAAACAACATCACAATGAATTCTATTGAGATGAACATAGGTAAAGAAGCCAAAATTAAGAAATGCTCACAGTATCCACGTACAAGTTCATTAATATGTAGATACACCTATTACTATGGTTCTTTCTCCGAAACTGTAATAATAGGTCTCAACCCAAAACCACTTTTCCGGCCAAAATTTTGGGGGTCCACTTTGTACTACGGTTTTTACCTAAAAATCGTAGTAATAGGTCTGAAACCATTTTTATAATTTTTTTATTTTTTGTACTTTGTGCAATTATACAACCAAAATATATACAATCATTTATACAACATACACAAATCTGTTTCAGAATATATTCAAAAATATATACAACCGACATCCTCACTTGTTTCACAACTAATTCATATTCCACACAAGTATATATATTATATGTATTGCTATACAATTAAAAAATCACGAAAAATACCAATCAAATAATGAAGAAACAATCATTTATAAATATATACCTATGTAGGTTTAATTATACGGTTATACACAAACTATGCTCAATCCTGTCTAAGCTCATCTAGCATAGCTTGTGTATAAAGGTTAGTGCCATGCTTCTTTCCCGAGAAAATACTGTGACCAATGCTATAAAAGTCATTTTACATATATTTACGTTAAGTACAAGTACTAATTAAGTTAGGAAGAACATGAAAAGATAAATTAAATTTTCATAAAATGTCACAAGTGCAAGTGCAAGTACCTTTGCGAGGATTAGATCCGGTATCATCAAAATCCAGTTGGGTCACAATCTCTTTCATGTACTTGGAGAATGTAGAAGCCACACTCTACGTTCCTTGATTGTTTATGTCACTACAATAATGAAAATAGATTCCCAACACATGGAATTAATTAGTAGTTATGTAGCAAGTAATTTCACCGAGAAAATAAAAACTAATTGAACGCTAAGCAAGAGAACCTCACGTTTACAGGGACAACACTTGACATTTTTGCCTTATGTAGGCCTCTCGAGCCTCCTAAGTAGTCATCTATACACTATATAATGCCAATCTTTTCAAATTTTATATGCTTGCAACCAGAGTGAATTAAGGAGTTTCGTCCAATAATAAAATAATAATTTATCATTTAAAAAAGTAAGTTTCCACTCATCTATGGACTCTTTTTTTACTCCATAATAATAATAATAATAATAATAATAATAATAATAATAATAATAATAATAATAATAATAATAATAATAATAATATAATATAATTTTTCAGAAAAATTAAAAATAATTAAAAATAATAAAATAAAAACATAATCTTAAACAAAAAGTTAAACAAATAATAAAATGAACTAAATAAATAAAAAAATAAATAATTAAATTACCAAAATATTAAACTATTTTCTGGACCTAACAGCCTAAAATCTAAAATAAAAATGAAAAAACTAAATTTATAAATTTATTAAATTAAAAACATGCTTGAACCTAAATTAGTAAATAAGTTTGAAAAATTATCAAATTATTTATATATTATAAAATTATATAATCATAATATAAAAATTAAATAATAATTAATCATCCTAATTAATTCATAAAAATATAAAACAGAAAATAAAAACAAAACTAAGTAGAAAATTAATAAATAACAAATATACAAAATTATATAACAAATTAAATCAAAAATTTGAAAAAATATAAAAGTAACCTAAAATCCAAAAATATTTTTTTATAGTTTTCCAGAAAAATTAAACAGAATTAAAAATAATAAAATAAAAATATAATCTTAAACATAAAGTAAAACAAATAATAAACTACACTAAGTAAATGAGAAAATAAATAATTAAATTTCTAGAATATTAAAATTATTTTTTTGGACCTGAATATATCCTAAACACCTAAAATCAAAATGAAAAAAACTAAATTTAATACCAATAGATTAAAAAGACTCTAACTAAACCCTATAATAATATAAAAATAAAATTAAGCGAAGAAGAATAATTTTATTCTAACTTCTAACAAACTGACTTAAAAAAAATGAAGAGAAAATTAATTTGAAAATTAAAATATATTAAAACATAAAATAAAATTAATGTATATATTTATGTATTTATTTATTTAGGGTTTGGTTTGTATATTAGCTCTCATATATTTTTATGTATATTGATATGCAATATTATTTTGGGCCTGAAATATAATAATTTTGTCTAATATTATTAATTTTTCATTGTTGATGATGTTTTTTGACTTGGTGTCATAAAATTGTATTAGTTCAAAATATATTTATTTATAAGATTTTTTAAATTAAAATCAATAGGAGCACATTATGAAAATAATATTTAAATATTTAATTATCTGAGGAAGTAATTTGGTTATTCCATTCATCATATGTAAGAATGATTTAATAAACCTTAAGAAATCATAAATTAATATAATAAAAATATAACAACTATATATATACTTGATATTAATAATTAAAAATACCTACAAGATAGAAAGTTATGATTCAAATATGTTTTGACATAAAACGTAATTAATAAAAAGTTAGGAATTATATTGATTCGGATCGTAATCTGTGGACTTTAAGTTTTTAATTTATGCTATGTTTAAAAGATTGCAAACTTAATATGCCAACTTCTATTAAGCCCATATGATTTCGAATAAATTCATTTGTCTCAAAATTTTTGCACAACATGCAGATCATTTTTTTTTTTTGTTACAAATACAATTTATTTTATTTTTTCCTAACATGTATATCTCGTGACTTATTATTGATAAACATATTTAAATCATATCTTTTACTATTGTAAGTTTACTAAATTATTAAAAGAAGAGTATTTGCTATCAAACCTCCCCGCCATCTTGAAATACAACTTCATGTCACTCTTATTGTGTTAATTAATTGAGAGGAAGAGTCGTATCTCGAGGGAAGCAATTGGTTGTTAATTGAGTAAAACACGTATTTATAAAACATCAATTGTATCAATATTTTTGCCCCATTGATTCACTACTAAACTCGCGATTAATTTTCAATATAAGTACAAAACATAGATGATTTTATTAACCTACACCGCGAATTGACCTATCATGCCATTTACTATGATACAAATTACCTATTATTGTTAAATATATTTGGATCACTTCTATTGTATAATATTTTTCGCTATTAATCTCAGTATAAGTAGTCATTATATGTTTAACTATCTTTGTGTGCATAAGTAGGTAAGAATGGATAAATCATTATATTCACCTTATAATTTTAAAAAAATAGATCTCATTATGGGTGTATCTATACTTTTTAAGAGTTTGTGTAATATTTAAGTCAATGATGTTTTAGTAGGTTGGTTGCATATAAATATTTATCTAGGCATCTATTAAGTTAAATTAGTATTAACTTTGTAGAGAGTTATGAGTTATAATAGTTTGATGTTCTTTTATTGATTTGATGTACTTTGTGTTGTAATATTAATTCGTGACATAATTATATTTATTGTCATCTATAGGTTATATAACTCAATATCTACCAATCATATATTATTCCTTTTCCTACTAATATTTACCTTTTGATACCCAAACATATTGTCACACTATTTCTATAACTCGTATAAGTTAGGATTATTTAAATTGTTTGATTCTTAAAGGGGCTTGGCCTCTTAATATTCCAAATCACGAGTATCATCTTAAAAGCTTGATGATATTTTTTAATATTTTTTTATTTATTATTTTAGATTATTTATTTATTCTTTTAAAATTTAGAATGATTGTAAGATGAATGTGTGTAGGGCTCTAATGATTTTTATGTGTTGGGTTCGATAACTTTGATTAATCACGAAAGCGTTTTTGCTATGAGGGGATAATATGTAGAAGAATGTTGTTGAGAGTGAAATCATTCAATAAAATCAAATGATCCAGAAAAAGAAACTCATAAGTACAATATTGCTCCGTAATTTAATAATTTCTTAAGTTATGCATTATATAACATTGTTCCGTGCATAGCACGGGTCCAGTACTAGTACACTCCAAGAGCACTATTTTTAAATCGAATGAAAATAAAATTCAAATAAAGATCATGTATTGTTCAAATAATATCATAAAGGCATGTATACAATATACAATTAAAAAGAATACTTAACAAAAGTAGAAAATGAGTAAGTAATGATCTCACGAGTGGAGTACTTGTTTTGACATCTTTCCTCACGGGATGACCCAGTGGATCGAGCAAGTATCCGACATTGTTCCTCGGATATGTGGCAGCAAACATCTAGTGGGACCTACACCGACATAAATAACATATATAAAAATGTAATTATTAAACCATTAGAACTCCATTAAGTTATTTGTATACTTACCCTCTCAATGAACGGTGCCAAGTAACATGTTATCGTTTTCATGAAGTTCAAGATAATTTTGGATGGGTCCTCAATTAAATGTCCTAATGCTTGAATTGCATCGGAGTCGATAAACTGAACGGACTCAATCCTTATCTTGTTAAGCCACGTATTACATATTAATTGTACACATATAGTTAGAAATGAAAACTAACAGTTCAATGAACTTATATATATAGTAACTCACATCATACCAAACATAACAGCGGTTACGCCGATCTTTTGCATCTGCAAAAATTGCGAGTATGTTGTCAAAAAAAAAACGGTATGCTCATCTCATCGTCCCCATCTAATACCCCAAACACATAACTTGGCACTTTGATCCGAAGTATTATGTCTTCCGGAAAAGTCTTCACAAAACTTTGCACACTAAAACTCCAATATTGAGGTGACTCGTCAATGAGTTGGAGAGGGCTGTAACAACCCGACCCTAAATCACCCTATTTATTTTAAATCACATTATTTATTTTATTAATTACAAGATTTACATGATCGAGCGCGCGCACTTCAATTCGGCATCTTAAATTTAAATTATATTTTTATCCGTATGTTATGCGGCTAAGGCGACGAAGTGGCCCTAATAAAAATCTCATAATAAGATTTTAATTTGTGAACATCATTATTAAAATAAAATTAAAAGTAACAATAAAAGAAAACAAAACAAGTAAATAAATAAATAAATCAAAATAATAAAATAACCAAATCAGATTTTTCTAAAGAAAAATCCGAGAGAAGGAATTCTCTGGATTTTGAGGCGACTTAAATGTATTTCGGGCTCATTCCTTCGCTCTCGTGCTCCTGCTCCTCCCGTCTTCCCTGCTTCCTCTGGTTTCCTCCTTCATTTCCCCCTCTCGCCTCTCGCTCTGCTGTTGCCGGCTCACGGCCCGGCCACCAAGCGCCACCAACGCCGGCAACACGTCGGCGTTAGGCGCTGTCCGGCGAGCGCGAGCTCGCCTCCCGTGCGGGGTCTCTCTCTCTCGCTCCCTCGCGTTCCTCTGCCTCTCCCCTGTCGTTGCTCTGCCTCTCCAAGTCCCGGTCACGCCGTTTCCGGCAACCGGGTACCGCTAACGCTGACGAAAGCCGGCGCTAGCACCGGCCGAGGCTACCGGCCTCCCTCTCTCACGCCATCGCTTTTCTTCTCCCTTTTCGCGCGGCCCTGCTCCCTGCCCCAGCCGCGGCACTTAACAAGCTAACCACCAGCAGCGGCGGCCGCCGGAGCCAGCCGCCGTCCCCGCCCGGTGGTCGCCGGTGCAGCCGCCACGCGCCACCATCTCCGCCTCTCATCCTTGACTCCTCCTCCGTGAATTCGAAGGTAAAACCTCAAGCCCTAAATTATTACGGTTTGTCATTTACACGGTTGTTGTAGTTGTGAAACTGAATTATCGGATTTATAGACATGTTTGTGTAGTGAACTTAAAGATTAATTTGGAGAAAATTCGAATTGGCATGGAGGATTTGGGTTTGGTGTTAGTGGTGAATCAATTGTTCGAATGTGAATAAATGTGGTTCTTTTTGGGAAATTATGAATTAACGAATGAGATTGAGGAGGTTTTATTAGCAAATGGAATAATTTGGTGGAACTATTGCATTTTGGAAATAATTGAGCAAACGAAGGAGAAGGTGTGCGTAGAAATTGAAATTTGATAATGTACAAGTATACGAGCATAGAAAATAATTGAGCATTAGGTTTGCCTAATTGCGATTGTGAATGTGAATGTCATTGTGAGAATAAGGCTCATGACCTTAAGTTGGCATATGAATGAAATTTTGAGCAATTTGGGTAATTATAAAGCCTACCTATGGAAAGGCATCGGTAGACCGAGTAATCGCTTAGCTGTGGGCTTAACCTCAATAAGTGAGGAATAAATTAGGAATAAGTGTTTGCTAGGTATATTTATATACATGTATATATATACCATTTTCAATTCCAAACCGCTAATAAACTGAATTACACCAAAATCATCGAGTATCTAGATAGCCTAATCAACTTCTTTAGTTAATATAAATTATATTCGATGAACGCAGTGAAGCCAAGTAATACAAACATAAGTTTAATCGATTTTCATACGAACATAAGAAATGAAATACATTGTTAAAGCTTATACAAATTCAAGCATTAAAACTCAAGAAAACATCATTAACCATAGAAATCCACTTGAAACGGAACTCGGGCCACTTCAGTTGCCGAACAGTCGCTGACTCAAATTTCTGCAAAAGGGGAGAAACAAATATTCTCAATTCGAGTACGTTCATTGCTCGTACCTTTCAAAAATTCACATGTTTTATCAAATTTCAACATTTCTCATATATACAAATAACAATGAATCATTTACAAGGCAAGTTTTGCCACCTAATTAAGTGGTCCCCGCCCAATTATCAATTACCAAGGGCTTAGGCCCGCCAATTATACCGCGCGCGCGTCAACTCGGGTTATCGATCGGCCGGGGGTGACACCTGTTCAACGATCGTATCAATTACCAAGGGGCTCCACTTCCGGATAATAACCGGCAAGCATGTTTTACTCATATTCTCTCCCCCGATTTCAAACTAAAATGAATTGAAATGCGCGCGCTCAATCAAAATATTCTTCAAGTTGTTTTACGAGTGCAGGAATGTTCGTACTGAGTTTCGACTCACTCTTTCAAATATTTTACTTGTTTTTGGTTTTAGGAAGAAGCATTGGTGAACAATCAACAATTTCCTAAGTCCGATGAAGGCAAACCCTAGCCAGCCACGTGGCATTCGCAGATCCGAAGGTATATAGACGCTCACGGTGATTTTACCTTCAACCAGGGGTAGGTATGGCCTTGGAGAATTACCGTAGGTTATATAAATATTATGTTGCTAAATCAGTAAACTGTATTTTGGGATGATTTAGCTACCGGGTAGTGAGTAGTTACTTCTAACAGGATCAATGGAAATATAACAGTGGATGCATAAATTGAGTTTCAATTTAATTTCATATATTTAGCCTTGTCCTATTTTTAGGACGGCGGTAACGTCTTCGATCGTTACCTTCCGCTGCGACCTTACGTAATAGTCCCTAATGAAGGGATTATTAAGTAATGATGATTGGGGGCGTTACAAGGGAGTACTCTAGACAACGATCGAGGCACCGCTAAATGCTTGGTGGTGCCAGCTGAGGACTTGGGAGTGCCCTTCCTCCCACTCTCGGCTTTGGCCACGACATCCTAGTTCAAGGAGAACGATAATACATGAATTAGAAATATATACAAGTGATCTTAACAACAAATCTAATATTTTCAAATAAAATACTTTCGATCTAGAGAGGATGACAAAACTCTTGGGCCAAGCAACGAAATTGTTGACCGCTTCGTCAATAGTGTAGAGGTCGGGTGATTGAATCGCCAACTCACATGTGCCTTTCCCTTGCATAGTTTCTATCCCTTTCACCTTCATCCGATCCTCTAAGAGCGGTGCCCCATGAACGATGGCACCTAGCTGCACGAGGTAAATAACACTCGTTGCCACAATGTGATCTAGGGGAGGGTGATGAGAAGCTAGCATGCACTACACCGGTTGAATAAGAGTTATCATAAGAATTAGAATCACGGGATAACCCTTGAGAGAAAACTTAAACTATCAAGAATCCTGGAAAAAATGGACAGAGTTTCCCCTTAAAAAGTAGGCATTTTTCCGGGATAACGGCCCTTATCCGAAACAACAAAAACAAATAACAACTAATTACTCAACTGCCATATGCATCCAAAGTATATACACTATTCATTCAACGAGTATACACCAATAATTAGTCAACATAAAAACATGCATTCTCATTATGTAGCAAAATCTTAATTACATTGACCATATCTTCAAATTGGTCTATGGGTGAGCTCGCTTTCATGCTCGCGATCTCTAGGGTGAGAGTTGACCCTTATTTAACTCTTTAAAGTTGGGTGCCGGGATATCCATCTTGGTAAAGTACGCCATGAATCGGGTCGTCATCTCTTCCACTGTGTAGCCACTCGGGACTCCATTTGCGCAGCCACTTGGGACTCCACTTGGGCAGCCATTTGGGCGAACACTCGGGACTCCGTTTAGGCGGACAATTCAAACTCTACTTGAGAAATAATTGACTCGATATCCACTTGGCTGGAAAAGACGGGGCATTTCTTTCTAGCCCCGAAGTGCTCAATTATCCCCACCTTTGCACCGACAGCTTGAACACAAGCTGGGATACTTATCTCTTTGTAAGGCCAAGGCTAACTTATCCCTTCTCCCGGTGGTATTAACGACTTCGAAGTCGAGGTCCGTGACAAAGAATCCTGTATGAAGGAAATAAATTATCATTGGACAATTCATATATTAATCGATAATTTGTCAAAATAAATAAAGAAATAGTCAAACTCATGAGCCGTTGAACAATAGATTGGACTTCTATTGTAGTGAAGGTGCCATCTTTCTTCTTTCTTGTTTCTTCCTTCGACTCACAACTCGTCCCTGTCGATAGTGAGCTACGAATGATCTATGATGGCACCTTCATTGGGTCCACTTTTCGGTTGTTCAAGTTTACGCTTGTGCAATTTCTCCTCCACCTTCGCGTATCCCCACGGGACATCGTATGTGGATATGCATTGCTCTTAATCCTCTTTCGGTTGGCTTTACCTCGTGCTTGTGCAAGTAATTAAGACAACAAATTATCTGTAAATAAGACTATAAATATTAAAATCTAAAAAATTCTCAAAAAATTAAGCGTAAAGAAATATCCAGTAAATAAAACTTATAAAAAAATAGAACAAATGTTAAATTACCTTGTATTATGAAGTGGAGACATATACTTCAAACTTCTTCCAATCCTCCTTGGTTTATGAAGTTGTTGACCTCCTATGGTCTATCTTCTACCTTGATCTCCCTTATCTTGTAGACCCAAACAGCGGCAATATCGGACTTGAAGTTTTTAAATTTCTATGCCGCTGGCATGAGGGTCTTGTGTGTCATCAACGCGAGATTTTATGCCTTCACGTCCAAGTTGAACGTTTTTGAAACACAAGAACGACATTCATTAGTATTAACCATTTACACAAAGTTATAATTCTAAGTTGAGATGTAGTGCATTTACTCGTATATCATTCCAAAGGTTTTCCTTCACCGATTTTAGGATTTTGCTCCAATGAGGGTAGTTGATGTTCACATGTGTGCGGGTTGTCGCACCAACATAACTCATGAATTGAGCTACACGCTCACCTACCGGGTTATGGTACTCGTCAAATTGGACCTAGGTAGGAAAGTTGGATCATCTCCGCTACGTGCAAACTTCTCCTTGTTTATCGTTATTAATCCCCTTGTTTTGTTTATAAATTTAGAAAGATCCATTTTATACTGCCACAATTTAATTAGAATAACACAATTTAATTGGAATAATGCAATAACAATGTAAACCTTAGAGAATTCCAAGACATGATATATATAGTCAAATTTTGCATCATTATCTTTCATAACCAAAAAAAGCATGCGTAAACATTCTTCACATTAATCCCTTATTTTCAACAAACCACATTCTCATAGCAAATCAACACAACTCACACAATGTAACCCTTACACTTCTAAACTGATTCAGAACTTCCTCAAGTATATCTCTCGCTTCATATCTCATAGACTGCTTCAAAAAGGACGGTTCTAAGCTATCTATATATGTGAGAATTCTCCTTACAATCTAACCTGAACTAACTGCTTTATTTCAACATCCCGGTATTGTCTTAGACTATAATAAGAGCTCGCAGCACATCACATTAGAGACAGGATGTTTAAAAAGGAGATATTTAAACTTGTCCCTATCCTACTCATCATGACAGGCTAGCCAAAGGGCCATCATGTGTTCCTTCTTGTGCTTCCTTTTAAGTAACTAATAATAATAATAATTTACCCAAAGATTACTCGATCAATATATATAATTGCTTGTTTTATAGATAAAATCCGGGATTCAGATTAGCTCACGAGTGCCTGACGTAATTGAGAAGCAAAAGGTCCAAACCCTGGCTAAGAGTTACGGCAAGTTTTGGTGCACATGGCAAGTTGACAGAGGTAAATCATTCAATTTTATTTGCCTCTGTATTGGTAAAAAATAATTGAAAAAAAAACAAGAAGAAGAAGAAGGAGCTAATTAATTCCATAATGATTTGAATTAGTGATTAATTACATGGATTAATTAAGGAGATTAGCTACCATTGGGTGCCCCTGCACTAATGGTGTCTCCTCAGTCCGAGAGCTCGGTGAGCATGGAGATGGTGGAAAGACGGATGAGAAATACCAGAACTCAAGTGAGAGTCTCATGGTCTCAAGAAGTGATATTATGGTACCTGAACTGTTGATTTATTAAGCAGACTATTGGAAGCAGAGTGGGGAAGGGTTTGCCATTGATATACACTAAACCCAGATGAAAACAACTGCTCCTTTTCCTTGAAGGAGGGTTTTAATTAATGGGTTAATTCAGACTATGTACATTAGTTTGTTCCTTTCTCAATTAATTAATTAGTAAAAATATGAGATCCTTAATTATTTAGAGTCATCAGCTGTGTTATCACTATGAATTTGTTTGGATCAACTCAAGTTCTTAATACATGGAGAATGTCTTTCCTTTTGTTATTTTGGTTTTCATTAATGCATGCTTGATTTGGAAAATAAGAAAGGCTTTCTCCCGTTAGAGGTGAATATAACTCATTGGTGAAGACTTTTTTTTCCCGTTTTATAATATTTAACACTTTACAAATTTAATGACATAGTATTAATGATTAGTTTATCAATTTTCTTTCTTAATTTTTAATAAAACTTTAGGACAACTTGATCTTTTAACACAAATTTTGTCGTAAATTATGTGGATTTTTTATATTCTCTCATATTCTAAAAAACAACAAATATCGGGGCATGTTCTACCTTACATGCAAAACACACATAAATAAAAACATATGTTTGTTTCTTATTTAGGGCATGTTCGAACTTACAAATAAAACACACATAAATAAAAACATAAATAGAAACGAACATAAACGAACATAAAAGAGCATAAACGAACATAAACGAACATAAATGAACATAAACGAACATAAATTAGTTGTTACCTGTTCGGCTTTACACGAAAAACAAAATATATTTATGTTTTATGTTCGTTTATGTCCTTTTATATCCGTTTATGTTCTTTTATATCCGTTTATGTCCATTTCTTATTTAACAACTAATTTTTATTTTGTTTATGTTCGGTTTATGTTCATTTACGTTCGTTTATGTTCGTTTATATTCGTTTCTTTTTATGTTTCTATTTATATGCGTTACGTATGTAACTTTGGCATTATAACATGGAATATCAAATTGCAATTTAGGGCATGTTCGACTTTACATTGAAAATAGAATTTATTTATGTTTTATATTTGTTTCTGTTCTTATGTTTTGTTTATGTTCGTTCCTTATAAGTATGATTCGATTCGATTTTGAAAAAATATTCCGAGTAAATTAAAATGGAAATAGGATAAAGGAGTTAACCATAGCACTGGCAAAACTTCGTTCCACTCAATCACCTAAATTTGCCTAATCCAAAAAAAAAAAAAAAAAAAAAAAAAACTCGGGTCCGTTCATAAAATCTTTTATTCAAATTTTTTCCATTTTTATTGTTCGAACTCAATTATAACCCAAATTTATCTAAATTATATAACTTAAAAAAAACCATATTTTTAATAAAAAATTTCTTCTAAATTTTAAATATTAATCAATTTATCCAATCCACCGCAAACCAGGTTCTTGCTAGTTAACAATTCTCTTCAACTAGTTTGGACCCGTGCTATGGTTTTTTAATAACTACATTTAATACTCCTTAATAAGTTTGGACCCGTGCATAGCATTTTTTAATAACTACATTTAATAAATTTGGACCAGTGCATAGCACGGAGTAATATAATACTCCTTAATAAGTTATGAATAAAAAAAGTAAATATTTAATAACTACATTTAATAAATAAGATTAATAATAAAAAATGCTACAATCACCATATGTTATGCTTCCACCCTTATCTAATTACACATAATTGAGTGTGGCAGAAAAATAAGCAAAAATGAGTTGCTCGAAATCATTTTCACACATAATAATGTGGAAAAATATAACCACTCTTGTAAGAGTGGTACTAACCTATTAAAGTATATCCATGTATATTAAGAGTTGAAGGTTTGCTCGGGAGAAGTTAAGTCACCCTAGAGGGGGTGAATAGGGTGATGGAAGATTTTGAGAAAATCAAACTCTTTTGCACGAGAATAGAGACAGAAGCAGATTCGAGTCTAGATTGGACTCAAAAAGTGTAAACTCGGATATACGTGGAAACCCTCCTGGAGCGAGAAAACCACGAGACGGTGTCAATCCGGACACCAAGTCAAATCCACTAATTGAATCCTCAATTACAATGAATATGACTACCCGATTTGTTCCCAAACAAATCTATTACAATTTTTCCAGGCTCGAATTTACCTTACTCGACCGACCTAGTACTTCCAAGTTGAAGTTACCTTATCAACTTAGGATCCTCCAATTTTTCCCGGGGATAGAAGTTCCCTTATCTAATCTGGTACTTCCAAGCTGAGGTAACCTTTACGAGTTTGGGACAAGCTGAATTGAAGTAACCTTTACAACTCGGTCAGAGAGAAAGAGTAGAAGAGTAGTAAGAATTGCAATACAACCGACTCAGAAAAATACAACTCGAGAATATTAGAATTACGAGTTTGAGAGTTGTATGCTAGAGAAGATGTTCAATATGGTCTCTCTTTTTCTTCCATTCGTCGGTTGAAATCTTGTGCTAAGGCTTCTATAAATAGTCTCGCCTTGAAGAGATAGCCGTTGTGCCTCCAACGTCTTTCTATTGAAGGCTGTCCGAGTCAACTAGCCGTTGTAACGGATAGTCCGAGTCACTCGGATTTCGGACCACCTTGAAATAACCGTTGTGCCTTGGTCCTAGCTTCCAACAACTCTTTTTCCAGCTTTTGTAAACTGGAAAAGCAAAACGAAAAGACCGTTAGACACGAAATAAAATATTACCCAAAACAGAATGCAGACAAGGTCGTCAGTAAGTTCCGAGCTTTTCTAGAAATTCCGACTTTTTGTCCGGCGAGTGCTTTAACGGTCGAAGCCTTTTGCTTTTGCTTTTTCTTCAGATAATTGACATTAGAAAAACCTGCAAAAACATTAAGCACAATGGTTCTCAAAGTATAAATATACTTTGGTCCATAATTAGATAAGGATTAGTCTAAATAAAGCATTTAATGACTAATTACCTTAATCTATTAATCTGGAATATTTCAAGTCTAATATTCAATATACTCAGATTCCGGATATGCTAAAACTCATAAATAAATCATTCAATCTTAATGGGCACAAGAGTTATATAGACATTTTACAATTACGCATAACTAAACAAATGATAGCGTAGGCAAACTAAATGTCCGAGTCCGACTAAGTGGGTCGGAATCGAGTTACGAGTGGGTCGGATCCGAGTCCGAGTTCATAATGGGTCGAGATCCGAGTCTGAGTTCAGAATGGGTCGGATCCGAGTCCGAGTTCGAATGGGTCGGATCTAAGTGGGTCGGACTTACTCGATCTATCATAACTAACTCGGATTCTACTTTCTAAGTCCGAGTCCGACTTAGTGGGTCGGACTTAGTCGGATAATCTTAACATGCTTAAGTCTGAGTTCGAGTCAAGAATAAGTCATATTGAAATGATGAATTGTAAAGCATATGACTTAGTTAAATGAATTTCTTTTAGGATGCTTCTTGCTTTATCCTAAATTTAGATAAATGCATGAAATCAAAACACATTCAAGGTGTTAGTCAGTCATACCTGAGTCTTCAAGAGTGGTGATTTACATCTATTGAAAAAATGATTATTTAGCATAGATAATAAGTGTGGCGAGATAATAAGCGTGACAGTTATTTTGAGATAATTGAAATACATAAAAAGAATTTTTTTCGCATTGGACAATTTATGATAATCATATAAGTCAAATACTAAATTTACAATCAAAAAGAAATTTTTTAAAAAATAATTGAAAAGAATTTTTATAAAAATTAAACACATAAAGGAAATATTTTTATGTAAATTTTCGATTTCTCTCTTTTATAGTACAATGCCCAATATATTGAAAAAATCAAAATAAGAAATAAACCTCAAATCTCAAACTCTAATCTCGTTTTCTCTCTTATTTTCTCGCTTAATCAGTAAATTTCACATGTGCCCGCTTTATATCTTTTTTTCTTAATGTTGTTTAAAGAAAAGTAAAATAAAATAAAACTAAAAAAATTCACCTTAATGAACAGAACCCTAATTTGAAGAAGAACTAAGTATTTTTAATCCAGAGGCGGATCTATGTTAGGGCAAGCGCGGTCACCCAACCCCAGTCCTTTCGAGAGAAAAACATGGCATAAAGAGTAAAAAAGAAATATATTTTAATTAACCCTAGTTAATTTCAAAAAGAATTTTGTAGCTTAAATGGTGACAACCTAAGTGTCTATATCAGTGGTAGAAGTTGCTTCAAGCGCAAATTGGTAATAGGAAAAAAAGACTTGCTCAAGGGGTAATATGTCCATAGATATAAGTATGGCGAGTGATGGTGTTTTCTTTGGATATAAGTGTGGGGTTAAAGACGACTCTCATCCGACTTATTTAGTATGTGGAATATTTGTCCACTCATACCATTTCCACACTTAACATAAGTATGGTAAAAGCGTGGATGCATGTTGTATTTTAAAAATGATAGAATAGACACAAAATTAAAAAGTAAGTGGAAAGAAAGAGAAACTCATGATCCAAACAAATCAAATTAGACAAAAAATTACATAAATAAGTAGTTAAACTCATACCTTAATCATAATAGACCTCCTCCAATTGACCGACCCTTATCGATTCAATCACTTTCAAAACTTAAAGCCACTAATTAAAAATTAGTTTGAAACCGATACCATATTCTTTAGTCACCTCAACCACATCTTCCTAGCAAATTAATAAACCAAACAATGATAGAAGCTATTGTTACATCTTTACAATACATATTTTATTTTTTAGTAGAAAGGAAGAATAAATTTTCTCATCTAATGAAATATCTTATTCATCCACCCAAAAATATATAATTAAATATATATTGTTCACTTTGATAGTTATCTCATTAGATTTCGATCGAGTCACAATTTGAAGTCACAAAGGAAAAAAAAAACGTAACTTGTGATTCTCAAATGTAAATCAAATCAAACCAAAATTTGAAATAATATAGATTATACTTTTTAGGTTAAAAATATTGGTGAATTAACCTTAACACCTTTAAAAATAATAGAATATCCTTTAATTATTTTCTAAAATATTATTCTATAATTTATCTTAAATAAAATTACTCTTAATTACATCCCTTCTTTAAAATCATTCAATATACTTTTTGTCATCAATATATTTTTTTGAATTTTTCACAAGTTTTTACTAATGATTGACGTGAGAATGAATTACATTGATTGATAATAGGATAGATATCTCAGTAATTTTATATTAATTTTATTTTGAGTCCTAATATATTTTAATTTTCAGATTATTTTTCTATTTATTTTTGTTATTTTTAGTCAAATTGTTAGAAGTTGGATTAAATTAGTTTCCTTTGGTTAATTTTATTTTTTATATTATTATAGGGTTTAGTTAGAGTATTAATATTTTAGTATTAATTTTCTTAGTTTTTATGATTAATTTAATTATTTTTTTGATTTATTTTCTAATTTAGGTTAAAGAAAGTTTTTAATTTAATAAATTTATAAATTAAATTTTTGTATTTTAATTTTAGGTTTTTAGTGTATGTTTCGGTCCAAAAATAGTTTTAATATTCTAGTTAATTTAATTATTTATTTTCATATGTATTGTAGTGTAATTGATTATTTGTTTAACTTTTTATTTTAGATTATGTTTTTGTTTTTCTGTTTTTATTGTGTTTAATTTTTATGAAAAATTTAAAAAGTTTTTATGTTTTTAATTCTGTCTAGATTTTTAATTTAGTTCATTATATAATTTTCTGTAATTTTTATTTATTAATTTTCTGCTCAATTTGGTTTTATTTTATGTTTTATATTTTTTAAAATTAATAAGGCTAATTATTTACTGTTTAATTTTTAGATTTAGATTAAATAATTTTACAATATTATTTATTTATTTTTCAGCAAGGGGATCCAATATTACCTTGATACGAGTCTACTTTTAAAGGGAAACCTTTTTTTTTCCTTTTGATACATTTTATCGTTTATTTAATTATTTACATCAATGACTTATTTTTAATGAACAAATAATTTTTATGGTTGAGACTACACCAAGCTCCTACAATCACTCTTGTTGTAGTATTTAGTCTATTTAAAAAATTATTATTATATATTGTATAGATTTATTAGAAAAAAATACTAATGATACTGTATTATCACACACACAAAAAAGGAGGAGGATAGTCCACTTATAAAAGGATTTTTTTATTTGGATAAATTATATTATTTATTTATTTATTTAATTATTTACATCAACGACTCATATTCAATGGACAAATAATTTTTATGGTTAAGATTACCCTAATTTCTTACAATCACTCCCATTACAATATTTGACCAATTTAAAAATATTACTATTATATATTGCATAGATTATTATTATTATTATTATTATTATTATTATTATTATTATTATTATTATTATTATTATTATTGTTATTATTATTATTATTATTATTATTATTGTGATTATTATCATTATCATTATTATTATTATTATTATTATTATTATTATTATTATTATTATTATTACTATTGTTATTGTTATTATTATTATTATTATTATTATTATTATTATCGTTATGATTATTATTATTATTATTATTATTATTATTATTATTATTATTATTATTATTATTACTACTACTACTACTACTACTACTATTATAGTTATTGTTATTATTATTATTATTATTATTATTATTATTATTATTATTATTATTATTATTATTATTATTATTATTATTATTATTACTACTACTACTACTACTACTATTATAGTTATTGTTATTATTATTATTATTATTATTATTATTATTATTATTATTATTATTATTATTATTATTATTATTATTATCGTTGTGATTATTATTATCATTATGATTATTATGATTATTATTATTATTATTATTATTATTATTATCATTATGATTATTATTATTGTTATTATTATTATTATTATTATTATCATTATGATTATTATTATTGTTATTATTATTATTATTATTATTATTATTATTATTATTGTTATTATTATTATTATCATTATCATTATTATTATTATTATTATTATTATTATTATTATTGTTATTATTATTATTATTATTATTATTATTATTATTATTATTATTATTATTAGAGTCCATAGATGAGTGAAAACTTATTTTTTTAATGATAAATTATTTATTTTTTATTGGACGAAACTCCTTAATTCACTCGATTGCAGCGATTTCAAAATTTGAAAAGTTTGACATTATATAGTGTATAGATTTGCTATATAAAAAAAAAAATTCTCTTCAATTGCGGAGTACCTGTACTGTACCATATGCCCATTTCAGCATATACCCAGAAGGTGCCCGCTTAAAAAATCCTTCATCGAGAATCAAGCAAAACATTTTCAATTGCCCACTTGGAATTTCAGTAGATTCTTGCTTTCTTTCTCGCCCAAAGTGACATCCCTTAACCCAGTACTCAAACCAACTCATTCAATTTCTATTCGGTGTGCATAGATATACAGATTAAACTCTGAGAGAGAGAGAGAAGAGGTGATGGCGACGGCGACGGCGACGGCGACGCATGTGTATTCGGTGTGGGGGCTTCCACCGGATGACGTGAGGACGAGGGCGAAAAAGTGATGGACACCCTCAGATTAGAATTCGGTGGGCCGGAATTCCAACCCCATGTCACCGTTGTGGGGGCCATTAGATTGTCGCCGGAGGATGCCCTTGATAAGTTCGAATCAGCTTCCAAAGGACTCGAGGCCTACGCTGCACATGGTAGGGGCATCTCCACCGGAACTTTCTTCTTCCAGTGCGTTTTCCTCCTCCTTGAACCCACCCCTGAGGTATGAATCACTCCGTCGTCTATGGATTTTTTCATTATGGACCAGAAATTTGAATTAAATAATCTGGGATTCTTGAGATTTTAAGTAAAAATAAAAGACTATTTTGTATTTTTGGTACCCTTAATATCAAAATACATTGTTTGTATTATATGACCTTCAAATTTCTCTTCTGATTGTTTAGGGGTTGATGGGTGGGTGATGGCCATTGCAATGGTTCAACACTACTTTTTATTTTTTATCATATACTGGTTAGTGTTTTATAATAACTTGGGTTTATATATGCCCAAAGCCCGGTCGAAGTTACATAAAAAATAAAAAATAAACAAAAATAGAAATAAACAAAACGAATAGAAACGAAGCAGAAACAAGTAACAGAAAATAGAAGAAAAGAACATAATAGAACAGAAAATAGAAATAAATGATGGTTTTTAAGTAACTTTGAACAGGCGAATGATCCAAAAAATAATAATAAGATTGTGATCAATGTTGCAAAGCACTTAAGCACATAATGCATCCAACATAATTGTTTAGTAAAAAACGGGGGAGAGAAATTAGTTGAAATTGTAGAATGTGATTTCAAGTTTCAAAACTACCAGAAGTTAACAATGCATTCTTGCATAAATAGTAATTCTCCTGTTAAAATTTATGATAAACTCAACAAGGCATAGAGGGTGATGAGTCCTGATATTATGGGTAGATGTAGGGTAGGGGGTTAGAACAGAGGTACTTGAAGATGCTGTGCAGGTTCACTGTTATGGATCAAATATTCATGTCCTTGATCGCATATATGCTCATTTGATGGTTGTTCGAATGATAAATTTAGAAGTTTCGAAGAAATGGGTCCTGATATTAATACCTCTAAGATGGAACCTGAAAACTTTTGTGATTTCTCACTTCAGAGTATGTGGTTATATATTTTGATACTTTTCAAGACAGTTTAGTGTTGAGCTACTCTTCTTCGTTGACCCTGTGGAACTTCCAAGCAGGCACGTCACGTAACTTCCTATTTAGTTTGTGCTCTTTCTGCTGCATCTATTTGGTGATTTCCATAAGGAATTGTTGTCGGCTACCCCTTATTTTTTCCTTTAAATTTTTGTGTTGAACGTGTCATTATGTCATCTAATTCAGTTCGTGATTTTGCATTTGTTCTTTCTTTTACTACCAAGTGACTGAACCATGCTACTTGTGCAGGTTGTTCGAGCTAGTGATCACTGCTGTGGCCATTTTGGTTACCAACGAAATTCACGTAAGTTTAACGTGCTACCTTTTCTCCCAAACTGAACTAATAAATGTGAAAATTTTCTGATACCTGGAATTTATGTCTTTACTCTACTTTACCTTGACTTTGTAGAAGTATCTAATATGTAAGCGCATCCAAATGTTGGTTGACCATCTCAAAGGAACTTGTGTTTTTGTCTAATTTGAAATGTCCTAGTGGCGTGATGTGTCCCAATTGGGTATACTGCATAGTAACAAAATATCATGAGTCTGCAAGACAAATTTTTACTTCATATTAACTGGAATGGGATGAGGATGACACTACTCTGAAGGAATTATTGCCCAGAGGTATCCTCATACACTGTAGGCAATATAATCTTAAAAAGTTCTGTTTCCCCATTCTGTTCAGTTGGGGGCTGTTCTTAATGTGACAGAAAAGGGGTGATTGTTACATTCTGCAGATTACTGTGTTATTGTAATTTTCATGATGACTTCATTGATTCATAGTTCTGTAAATGTTGGATCCTGAAAATGATGCCGTCTGTTGTGTATATTTTTAGATAAGTAGTGTTTTACCTCATTTAAAACACTAACCACTACCTTAAAAGCTACTGCCGAACACACCCTATATAACTATTATTCTTATGCTACTTCAGACCTTTTGCCTAGAATCTTACTGTTTTGAGAGAGAACACAATAGTAATCCCTTCTCCCAAAATGACAGAGGCTTGCAAAGATAAGAATAAGAATATATAGTGTTAAGTGTATGCATATCCCCCAATTTATGATGACAGTTGTCTATTCAGAAACCTATCCATAATCACGACATAATTTTCCAATTTCGGTTTTTCGTTTTTTTTTGGGTAATGATTATACAACTATGACAAACAATGGTGTGGATCTTGTTAAGACAAGTCTAGAGATATCTAAATGTATGCAAGCTTACCTCCACAAACAAGAGGTCTGTTTTTGAAACTCATAAATCATATTATGTGGATAATGATAGTGTTGATGATGTTGCAGCTTACATGCCACACATGAGCCTTCTTTATGCGGACTTGACCGAAGAAGAGAAGAAGAAAGCTCAGGAGAGAGTCATTGCCCTTGATGAAGGCCTTGGTGACTTGAGCTTCACAATAAATCGCTTGGTACTTTACAAAACTGATACTGAAGATAAGACCCTGAAATCCTGGGAAAAGGTGGCTGAATGCGATCTCGAAGCAGCTTAGACTTAATGATTGTTTCCTTTGGATAAATAAATAGTGGCAGTCGGACAATCATTTGGGAATCTCTACCATATATAGACTCCAGTAAGTTGTTAGAAATATATTTATGTGAAACGCTAATTCGGTTTTCTTGGTTTTATTTTAACTCTGTATAGAAGACTAACAATAAGTTCGATCCTGCCCTTTGCCCCTCCCCTTCTCTAATTGTTGTCATGCAAATGACCCTCATTTGTATGCTTACTTAGGCTTTTTGGCCACTTAATTTTCCAAAAAAAAAAAAGAAAGAAAAGAATGTAGACCCTTTTGATTACTAATCTGTCTCTGAATATCTTTACTCCATGGTGTCCCCCCCACCCTTCTGACAGTGAAAGCGTGGAATTGTACTAATTATCCCATAATTACTCCATACATTGACTAAAAGCTGTGGCTAAGTTACCTCGTTGGAACTATTCTGATCTAGGTCAAATGTAGGTCAAGCATGGCTTGATGACAAGCTGCAATTGATTCGATTTTATGTAAATTTAATTATGATATTTGGCGGTATTGCATTGATATGGTGCACAATATATTTAGTGGCTAAACATAAATAGTGTAGAGAAGTTGATGGAATGTAAATAATAGCATAAATGGGAAGAAAAAGGGATATTTTCTTATGCTGAATGGACAAGAAAAAGGATCCTTTGTAGTTAAAGGGTGGATTGCAATTTTGCATTCTCTACCCATTAAAGGTTGAAATTTGTTTTAAATTTTTTTGGCTAAATGACGTAAATCTATTGAATCTCTATCTCAGGATAACTAACAATCCAATGGGTCACAACAAATCTAAGGAGAAGGGGTAGCTGCCAAATTGACGAGGATAAGCCTGCCGTCAACTTTATATTTTCTCAAAAGGAAAATATATTGATTCTTGTAAGATTTAACCCTTGACGAAGTGCATGAAAATACCCATATGAAATACATCCAACCTGGATAGTTTGGAATTGCTTTCATGGGGTCTAACTCAATGAGCGGTTCTGAAGCTTTTGCTCTTTTTTCTTTTCTAATCATCATCAGCCAACAAAAATTTTGTCCAAGCTAAGTAAAAAAAATTGAAGTACTTAGGTTAGTTGAGTGTGGCTTGATTTGGTTTGTTTAATCAATTTGAGCAAATTAAATGTAGAGACAATAAGGCCCAACTTGGTTAAGTAGGTCATCCACAATAGCAAATTAGCAAACTCAGCAACCAACAAAAAAAAAAATTCATTCTGGGAATGCAAACAATTGTAATTTGTAAGACAATTATTTTGGTGTTAGGTGTTGATTTGCATGTCTTTGGCTGGCAGTGAATTGCCTAAAACACACATAGCAATTATATATATAAATTATACCATGGATTCAAGTTTAAAAATTCAAATTATTATATAATAATATTTTGTTTTAATTTTTAAAAATTCATCCTTTATTTTCATGGTCTCCCTTTTCAAAAATAATTAGATTCCATCTCTTAAATTGTGTCATATCACCATTCCATGATATAATTAAATATTAAATGAGATTGTGTTTTTTGAGGATTTTAGCTGCACTAGGAATTGTTTAAGTTGTAGTTGTATTGTTTTAGATATTTTCACTTGTTTTTGTTTTGTTGTTGAAAGTCTTGTATGGACTTTTGCCTCATAACTATTAGTCATGTATCGAAAAAAGACGGTCACTTATTTTGGGTGGGTAAATGTAGTGCTTTCATGGGTTTAGCTCCATTAAAGCACCAATTGGGCTCGAAAAACGACTGTCAATTGGTATTTTTGTGGCTTTATATTATGTATTCTTTTTTTAGAGTGTGTTAGTTAGCTGATTTGATAAAATATTTGGGAGTTCTTACTAGAGATTTAAATTCAAACTTTATCTATATTGACCTTTATGTGTCATTTATACCGAAATAGATGCATTCTCTCTTAAAAAATAGTTGGTTCTCCAAATTTTTTGTTGACTTCTATTGGGCTAATGCCTTAATTTTTCTTAATCACATATCGGTTATTTTTGGAATTCAAATTTCATTTTATGCTTTTGTGAGCATTTTTATTTTCATGTTTATTCATACATTCAAGTTGGTTCATTGGTAAGACTGTCTACCATCAAATCATTTGATGATGTTTTTTTAACTTTCTTTTCTTTTCGCAATCTGCCTCAACTTTTCCGGTGAGGTGGAACCCTTATACTCGATGATTTCAAAATCGGTATCAATAGAGCCTTTCACGTTAATTCACCACCGGCTGATGGTTTCACCATTTGAAGACGAGCGAAGCATTTTCTCAAGTCAAGGAAGGTGGCTCATTTCGGATGAAGACCGGTTGGCAGAGACATCTTACTTTGAGTATTTTGGGTCTTCTTTGTTGGAAATAGAACACAATCATAGCAAGGAAAATTGGAGAGATCTTACTTTGAGTATGCGGAAAATAGACGGAAAATAAATTGACCGTGGCGTGATGAGAATCACCGTCCCGAAAGTGATTTCGCCGAGCGAGGATGCGGACTCTCCGATGGCGACCACTCCCCAGGATTACACGGTTACGAGATATCTTGTGCACTCTCAATATCTCGAGATGGAGAAAAACGACAATGCCCAAAATAGTTTGCGAGAGACGAGAAAATAGGAAAGAGAGGAGAGGAATTTTTTCCAAGTGTGTAAAATAGAGACCGAAGCTCCGTTTTTATAGCGACAGAAGAGGAATGAGCTTAGCCTAGGGAAAACATACTTTGATAGATGCATAATCTGGTTTTGGGAGACTGTAAGATTTGCTTCAGTAACCGATGGAGTTTCGTAAATAGCGAGTATCAAAACAGTTTAGTCAAATATAGTCTGTTGGAACAATTTCGAGACTTTAAAAGGAATTTTCAGCAAAAAGGTTAGGACCCACCCCCTCTCCCGAGCCCGGCCCGGCTGGACGGACGGCGGCGCGCGTGCGGTACCCAATCCCACCCTTGGACTCTACTTCAAAGTCACTTGGGAAAACCCAAATATATAAACTAGTGAAAACCACTTCAAAACTTCAATGTGGGACAATCTTTGCAAGTTTTACTTTGAAACTTCTCCAACATTCTTCAATTTCAATTGCCACAAAGAAGGCCCTTTTTTTTGTTAAAGGTAGTCCAATCCAATCTAAGGGTGTCCGTGGTTATTATTCAATCAATTCTGAGGGAGGCTTCACGTACTTGAATATATTTTTGTGCCGTATTTGTTCTTTTCCTTAGGCCCAGACTTGTTGGATCTTATAATCTTGTCCTGTGCTTCTGTTTGTATTTTATTTTCCATTTTCAGGGCCAATGCCTTCATTGGACTTTGCTTAGTGTTTGTGTTTGTTTTCTTCATTTTGCAGGGTCAGGCCTTTATGGGTTTGGTCCTCATCTTTCTTGCTCATTCATAGTCTATTAAGAGTATATTTGACCTAGTTTTAAAAAATTATTTTTATTTTTTAAAAATATTTTTGAAAAAAATATTTTTGATAAAAATATAAATATTTAGCCTAAATTTTATATAAGTGTTTTTAAATAATTAATTTATTTGGCTAAAATTTTTAAAAAGAGAGAGAAAGGAGATAGAGATAAAATAAAATAAGAAAGAGAGGATAGAGATAGAGAGAGAGAGAGAGAGGAGAGAGGAGCCACTAAAATAACTTACAAAGAGATGAGAGAGAGAAAGGAGAGAGAGTGAGAATAGGGTGGTGGATAGTTGTTAGGGAGTTTTTTCATAAATGAGAAGTAGAAATAGCTATTTGTTATTTACGTGTTTGGGAGTTTTTTTTTTTTTCCAAAATCGATTTTGAAAAACAGTTTTAATTTTTTAAAAATTAGTGTTTGACCTAATTTTAGTTTTTAAAATCCAAAAATACGTTTAAAATTTAGGCCAAACACCCACTAAGTTAAACCTCGTATAGGGAATTGATGGATGTATCTACTTAGATAAGTATATCCTTTTGAGAGAAGGATTATTTGAGTGTTGTACTATTTATCCTTTGATAGAAGGGACATCAGTTTTTCAAATGTTAGAATTTGTGATCTATAGGACATTCTAACCAAATTTATTACTTGTGACTACATTTTGATGCGATTTGTCGATGTTTAGAGTTGATTTTTTTATTTTTGACCTAAAATTGTAAAAAGTTTGGACCAAACTTGTACATGGTTGTTTGGATCTCCAATGTCCAATTGCCCAAATTTGACTAAACTTGAATTTATTCACAAAATCTGGATAGCCAAATTCCGCCTAATTATCAACGACGAGATGCTCTATTGTCTTTATTGTAAATTTGGACAAAATTTATGTCCAAACTCTATTTTTCAAGTCGGATACAAACATTGAAACCAAACAATGTTATAAAGCATTTATTCACCTAGAATCTAAATAATAATCATTATTGAAAGTTTAAGCTAATAAATACAACAACAAATTAATTTTTTTAGTAAAATCTATTCGTAATTAATTACAAGCTAACAAATATAAAATACAACAATAAATTTGATTTTTTAGTAAAATTTAAACTTATTATGTGTAGGCACTAAAAATTTATAACATGTGTCACATTGAAAAATAAATATAAATTAATTATTTGAGTCAACCAATTAGTTAATTAACCAACACTTAAAACACAAAATCAAATGTAATAGCTCTCACCTACACAACTACCCCTCCCTTTGCAAGTTGCGTGAAGTCATTTCAATGGCCAATTAGAGTTGGTGATGCCCACCTTTAAGGTGTCATCGGCTCCCCTCCTACTTCTTTCATCTTTTTGCCTATTTTATTCTTATCTCTGCTTCAACTGCTAGGCCTAGGATGGCAGTGGGTTGTTTGTGGAGGTGTAACAACGGAGCAAGCTAATGGTTTTCGAACTCGCTGAATCGAGAAAATCATCATCCGAAGTTCACCTCACATATCTGGTTTGAATTTCTTCTCCATCTATTTTGCTTCTCTGGAAGTTTGATCTAAGTGTTTGCTTCTTAGTTGATAGTAGTGGTCTAGTTTATTTGCTTTAATTTGTGTTGTTGAAAGTCGATTTATCCACCAGATTTAGTGACTCGTATGTGCTGGTCCAAGGTGTTTATTTGGTATTGGAATTACTCTTTTAGGTCTCTTGTTTTAAGATTGGTGTTGCTGTGAGACTTATGTGGGCTTCGTTATAAAGGATTTGGCTTTGAAATTACGCTTCCACAATGGGTATAGATCTTGGGTTTGAAAAGGCCTTGACTCTTTGTTTGATTCTCAATTTAAAGGGGAACTACATGAAACTATTTTTAGGAGTCTTAAGGAAACGAAGCATCCTAGAAAAGTAATTTGGAAGACTCGTTCTCCTAAAGGAATCGAGAGAACATCATTTTTAAAGCCCAAGAATTTCCTAAGGCAATTTTGATGTATGATAGAGCTCTACAATTTCTATGTATTGGAAGTTTGATTTATGCCCAAGATGTAAAATTAATGTCCGAGTTAGGAGTTACTCCCAACTTGAATTTAGCGAGCATTTGATTGAGGCTTGAGGAATATGATAGAGCATTTGGGAATTATGATTTGGCATCGAGATTTGAACCTTATAATTGTCCAAGTGAGATATAGGAGAGCCCTACCTTATATCAACCTAAGCATGATAAAAGATGCAAAAATGGATCTTGAAATAACTCCGAAATTTAAACCAAAATAAATTTATTATTAAAGAGCTCAAGAAAATAGAAGAGACGTATGGCTCAAGTTCTAAGCATGAAGTTCCCATCTCTAAAGAGATCCATGATAAGAGAAAGAACGTATTTGACCCCCTTCGTATCCAATGCGGGAGTAGTGATATCACAAACCGGTTAAATCATTCTTACCCTCAACGAGAGAGATTATGAGATGACAAACCCCAAAGATGTGGCCTTGGGAAGGTTCATTTCAAATTTAGAGTTTTGGGATAAGGCTGAAAACCAACTAGACATTGAGCCTTATGTGGCCAACGTCATATTTTTACCAAGTCAAAGTGGTCATTCCTATCGGGTAAATGACACGGAAATTGATAATAATAGTTCAAGTTCATTAAACACATAGAAACCCTCAGGGAAAAGGTCCTATTTATTGATGGGAGCAATTCCCGCTGCAAATTATTGTGTTTCTAATCATGATAGGAACCAAGATAGTATGGATAAGGATTACATGATCATACTCTCTAACAAACGTCGACAGGGGTGCCTCATCAAAATTTTAAGGAGGGATAGTCTAACCAAAATTATTACTTGTGACTATATTTTGATGCAATTTGTCGATGTTTAGAGTTGATTTTTTGATTTTTTTGACCTAAAATTGTAAAGAGTTTGGACTAAACTTGTACATGGTTATTCACATCTCCAACGTCCAATTGTCCAAATTTGACTGAATTTGAATTTGTTTACAAAATCTAGATAGCCAAATCCTGCCTTATTGTCAACGACAATATGCTCTATTGTCTTTATTTTAAATTTGGACAAAATTTATGTCCAAACTCTATTTTTCAAATCGTATACAAACATTGAAACCAACAATATTATAAAACAATTATTCACCTAGAATCTAAATAATAATCGTGATTAAAAGTTCAAGCTAACAAATATAAAATACAACAATAAATTAAGTTTTTTTAGAAAAATCTATTCGTAATTAAAATTTACAAGCTAACAAATATAAAATACAACAATAAATTTAATTTTTAGTAAAATCTAAATTTATTATATGTAGGCACAAAAAATTTATAACATGTGTCACATTGAAAAATAAATATAAATTGATTATTTGGGTCAACTAATTAGTTAATTAACCAACACCGAAAACACAAAATCAAGTGTAATAGCTTTCACCTACCCAACTACCCCGCCTTTCACAAGTTGCGTGAAGCCATTTCAATGGCCAATTAGAGCTAGCGATGCCCACCATTAAGGTGTCACCGGCTCCACCTCCTACTTCTTTCATCTTTTTGCCTATTTTATTCTTATCTCTGCTTCAACTGTTAAGAACAATGGGAGAGAGGCGAAGGTTTTGTCCCGCTGTGAATGTATGTCAGTCAAATCTCAATCTCTGTCTAGGACGGTGGTGGGTTGTTTGTGGAGGTGTAATAATGGAGAAAGTCGATGGTTTCCGAACTCGCTGTATCGGAAAAATCATCATCTAAAGTTCACCTCACATATCTGGTTTGAATTTCTTCTCCATTTGTTTTTGCTTCTCCGGAAGTTTGATCAAGGTGTTTGTTTCTTAGTTGATAGTAGTGGTCTAGTTTATTTGCTTTGATTTATGTTGTTAGAAAGTTGATTTATCCACCGATTCAGTGACCGTATATGTTGGTCTCTGTTTGCATTGATTAGCTAAGGTGTTTGTTTGGTATTGGAATTACTCTTTTGTGTCTTTTGTTTTAAAATTGGTGTTGTGAGTCTTGCGTGGGCTTTGGTATTAAGGATTTGGCTTTGAAATTGCGTTTCTCACAATAAATATAGATCCTGGATTTGAAGAGACCCTTGAGGATATGTTCGATTCTCAATTTAAAGGGGAACTACATGAAACTATTATTAGGAGTCTAGAAGAAACGAAGCATCCTAGAGAAGCAATCGAAAGACTCTTTCTCTAAAGGAATCAGGGAACATCTTTTTTAAGATCAAGAATTTCCCAAGGTAATTTTGATGTATGATAGAGCTCTATAATTTCTATGTATGTGTTGGGAGTTTGATTTGTGCCAAAGATGTAAAATTAATGTGTGAGCTAGGAGATACTTTCAATTCGAATTTAGCAAGCATGTTGATTGAGGCTTGAGGAATACGATAAAGCGGTTGAGAAATATGATTTGGCGTTGATATTTGATCCTTATAGTTGTCAAAGTGAGATATATGAGAGTCATAGCTTATACCAATCTAAGCATGATAAAAGATGCAAGAATAGATCTTGAAATAACTCTTAAATTTGAACCAAAACAAATCTATTATTAAAGAGCTTAAGAAGATAGAAGAGACGTATGGCTCAAGTTCTAAGCATAAAATTTCCCTCTTTAAAGAGATCTATGATAAGGGAAAGAAGGTATTTGACCCCCTCTATATCCAATGTAGGAGTAATGATATCGCAAACTAGTCAAATCATTCTCACCCTCAATAGAGAGATTATGAGATGACAAACCCTAAAGATGTGGCCTTGGGAAGGTTCAACCCAAATTCGGAGTTTTGAGATAAAGCTAAAAACCAACCGGACGTTGAGCCTCATGTGGCAACAACAAGTTTTTACTAAGTCAAAGTGGTCATTCCTATAGGGTGAATGACATGAAAATTGATAATAACAGTTCAAGTTTATCAAACACATAGTAACCCTTGGGGAAAGGTCCCATTTGTCGATAGGAGTCGAAGACTCGGACTTTGCATTTATATTATTCCGAGAACTAACAAGGAATCAAGTACAATTCTCATCCCTTCTAGATTTTGATTTCAAGTCATTCCGAGTGTTATAGAAACTATTCCGAGTGTTACGTAAACTACTCTAAGTGTTACATAAACTATTGCATATGTTTTCATCCGATTTTGATCGACTCAGAAAGCACTCTCTTGTTCATTAATTCACTCCGATAGTTCTAAGTCACTCGGATTTATCGCATGTTCAAACATTCACTCTAACTCTTTCAAAGTAAGTTCGACTTCATATTCTAAGTTAAAGTGAATTACAACGTTAATTCAACTTTCTAAGTCAACATGTTTTAATTGAAATATATTTGTCTAGATCAAGTACTCTTACTCGATATTCTCTTTCTAACTTGATCTTTCTCTAGACTCGACTCGGATGAAATTTGAGTATAATGAATATTAGACTCGGAAAATTCCACTCTTTTAGGACTCGAGATAATTATGCCTTAATTATCTTAATTAAATTATTATCTCGTGCCTAATCTTGGACCAAAGTATTTTATACTTTGAGAACCAAAATTGGTTTACTTTTGTAGGTTATCTAAACGAGGTTATCTTACTTTTTGAATTACAAAAGTAATCGGTTTCAAGTCGTCAATCACCAGCAGACAAGACTTTTTCTACTTTTGACCAAGGCCCGGACACTATGTCAAGGTTGTCTGTTTCCAAACTGGAAATCTTCAACGCTAAGTTCAACGGTGGTTTCCACCCTACTTTTCGAGACACCAACAAGTGGATTGGGACATCCTAAGGAGTCAAGAGTCATTGCACAATGTTCACATCTCAACGGATCTTTTCCGAGCGACTTAGAAGAACCGTTACAACGAGTCACGAGAGGACTTCTAATCGGAAGATAGTCACAACGGCTAATTTGCTTGGTCACCTATAAATAGAAGCCACTTCACAAGACTTGAAGATTGCTGAACCCATTGCTAAAATTATATTTCTTTGTATAATACTCATTCAATCTTCATCTTACAACTCTTAGTTTGTACTTAATACTTTTCCGAGTTGTAAAGTCTTGTAATCAATCACAAACTCTTTCTTACTCTCTAAGTAAGGTCCCTTGACTAAGCTGTAAGGGTTAACTCAGCTCAATTGTCCCTATAGCTGTAAAGGTTACCTCGGTTAGGAAGTACTAGATCGGATAAGGGAATTTCTAAGTCTAGGAAAACTTTGTAAGGAATTGTCTAAGGGAGCAATTCTGGTTGAGTCGATCTACTATATTTTGTAGATTCAAAATAGTGGATTTGACTTAGTGCTTGGATTAGCATTGATCGTGGCTTTCTGCACCGGGAGGGTTTCCACGTAATTTTGAGTTCATACTTTTTGAGTCCAATCTAGATTCGAGATAGTCTTGATTATTCAATTTAAATTTTAACCCTCTATTTATTGTTTAAATTTTCTCATCACCCTATTCACCCCCTTTAAAGTGACTAAGACTCTCCAAGAGCAAACCTTCAGGAGCAAGTCCTCTCGCTAATAATTGTATTTCCGATCATGGTCGAACCAAGATGTTAGGGATAAGGATTATATGATCATACTCTCTAACAAACATTGAAAGCCCGACTAATGGTAAGAAAATAGGTTTTGTTTGTGCATTCAAACTCGAGGTCATGACTATTCGGGTAGCTAGAGATGAGAGAAATAATATCCTGCCAATCCAAACTTATGGAAATGGGAATGAAATGGTATAATACCCTAAATTACCTGCCTAGAGGAAAATAAACTAACTTTTTCAAGTTTTATAAGAAAATATATGAGAAATTGTAGTGTACTATAGTTGGTATCGTAGTTAGATTTGCCAAAAAATAAAATAGGTATTTATATATATATAAAAGAATAAATAAATTGAAAATACTGAGAGAGTTTAAGGTAGGATTTATTTTATTTGTATGTACGTATATGTTATATTTTTTCTTTCTTAAATTTTTTTTGAGATTCTAATTGCTTAATGTTTTAATTTTTCTTGTTTCTTTTTTTAGATGGTTCATGCATTAGAGTACATTTTGGATCTTTGGAAGGGATTTAAACCCGTAGGTCACTATAGTATAGACCCTTTGGGTAACTCTTTGAACCAAGTTGCTTACTTGATCAACTCCATCCCCAATCATCCAAAGTGGAACTGGAACAAATTGGAGTATTCTAACATTCTCACAAACTTAATGAGGCATTATGCCTCTTTTCAAGGGTAATTGCCCTTTGTAGCCATAGTCGAAGTGATTATTCAACATGACATGAGGTTCCGTTCTTGAGCGGAGATGTTTGGGACACCTCCATTAAGTATCCCACCCCAAACCAAAGTTCTTGATACCCCTTCAAACACAAAGAAGTGTCGCCTTCAAGACCTTCATCGGTTGGGACCCAATCGTCGTCATCGTAGCGAAGTTCTAGTCCAAGTTACCACCCATTTAGCCCTCCACAAAAGAAGAATTATATTGAGTATGATTTAGAGTTAACTTATACCTCTATTTACATCATAGATTAGAGATTTTTGTTCTAAGTAATGAGAACTAGTGTCATCTCTTGATATTTTAATAAGTGTAACAAATACATAGAATTATTTTATCTTTTTTTATGTTCTTCCTTTCATTGTTATTGCATTATAAACACTCGTATTTATAAGTTTGTAACGCTTCAGCTTATATCAATGGAATAAATATTATTGATCTTTTGTAGGATGTGTACTGATAAACTTTTTATATTGGATATCCTCAACGCTACCAAAGGAAACTTAAAATTTAGTGATGATGGGATTTCTAAACTAGACTCAAAAGACCATGGCGTTTGTAATGGATAAGTTCTTTGCCAATAAGAGTCAAGAAAAAGAAAAGATTCATCTTATTATAAAAATTTTCGTCTCACAATAACTTTTAAGTGAGACAGTTTCACATAAAATTTACTAATAAAATAAATCTTCAATGCACTCGATTTGATAATTAAGGCAATATTTATTTTATAAAATTAAACAATATTTATATTTAAAGATATAAAATTTTAACACTAAAACATTTTATTAAGTATTAAACTATTTTTATTTAATTTTAACTTATAATCTTATAACTAATTATAACTCCTTATAATTTTTTAGAACTAACATTCAACTCAAGAACTTTTAGTCCTGTGGCGAGCAACAAGTATTAAGAATTAGGATCCCATCTCTCGGGTCGACATCATCGTCCTTCTTGTGCTTTGAAGCACTAGCCACGCTTCCACCAACCTATGTCGCTCATTTCTTGTCGCATGCGCGAATACATCCTGTGAAGCCCGCACTTTCCTTTATATTTAAACCCCGAGTGTTCGTATTCCTCACTTCCTTGCTCCCATCTCTCTCTGGCGTCTCCCCAAAATACCTGACGCATGTAACGAATCCAGAAATAGTCTTCTCTCTCTCTCTCTCTCTCTCTCTCTCTCTATTTTGTCTTTCCAAAATTAAAGGCCTAAAAATCTCCAGCAACCTTCCGATTAATGGAAATGAAGTCTCCGGCGCCGGTGAGATTCACATTGGGCCGACAATCCTCCTACGCTAGGCTCGATAAGCTAGTCACTGATAACGCCGACTACGACAGCGTTGATCATTATCACCATGAGTTAGGTTTGATCGAGTTGATCGACGGTTCATCAGAAGGTGTAATCGAGGCTGAGGAGGAGGATGAGGATGAGGAGGGAGAATTTGAAATACCGGCGAGCGTAAAATTAATGTATGCGGCCAATGAAGGTGATTTGGAAGGGATCAAGGAGCTGTTAAATTTAGACGCTAATGTCAATTTCAGAGACATTGATAATCGCACTCCCTTACATGTCGCCGCTTGTCAGGGTTATGTTGAGGTCGTTGAGTTTTTGATTCAATTGGGTGCTGAAGTTGACCCCAAAGATCGTTGGGGCAGTACGGTAATCATGAATCTCTCTTGAATCTTCTACATTTTGATTTTTGAGCTTAACTTTGGTTTTTATGTGGTTGATGTATTTTGTGGTTAGTTGCAAACAAATTTGATGCTTGATTTAGGGATTGTTTATTTATGCACTTATATTCAACTAATTTATCTTACTTCAACTGTACATAATGCGTGTAATGTCTTTATGATTAGTTATAAAAATGTGGAATTTTTCTCAACAGATAGGGTAGCTTAATGTGGTCTAGCGGGCTTTTGTCTTTTACAAGTTCATTTTTCTCATGCGTGTAATGGCTCAAGGAGAGTTTTTAATTATTCGGAATTTAGGATGCATTGTACTTTGATTATTAAGCTCATCACTAAAAACCAAGAGTTAATTATATAAGGTGATAATCACCTATGTAACATAATGGGGAACAATCTGCTTTGCTAGGCAGAAATATTATTTATTTTACGATAAAAATATAAAATATTTATAAATTATTGTTAAAGAAATAGGTGAGTTCATGCTAAATAATACCAGTAAATTTTTTCAAATATTAAAAAACGCCACTAATTTTTTGTTTTTAATTACAAATGTCATCAAACTTGATATAAAACAATAAAATAAACCACTTTCTGCACCCAAAAAAAAAAAAAAAACACCACTTAAATTTTTAAAAACATTCCATAATTGATGACGTAGTCTTAATTGCATTTTTGAATATTTTGTGAAGTTTGGTGGCATTTTTTTTATTGAAACAGACTTTAGTGACTTTTTTTAATATTTGTAAAAATTTTGTGGTATTTTTGAGTAAGATCTTAAGAATAGGTGCACAACTTGCTTCCCACAGACAAGTATATACATCTGAATTATAAAATAAACTATCCATATAGCTGGCCACATCAAAAAAGGAAGAGCAAAAGTTTCCACTTTCAAAAATTAGAGAGTCTTGATGAAATTGCCTTTCAAATGCTGAACAAAAGTTCTGATACTGTCGACGATGCTTTAGTTTCATTCTTTCTAAATGCTTCAGAAAAATCATATCAGTTAATACCTTAGCCTGCATTATTTTCAATTTCCAATCAAAGAAACCGCCCTGAGTCAAAAGATGGTTCCTAATGGAATCAGAACCTACGGGAGAAATGCCCTAGCAACTGAAACCAAGCTCCGAAAGTGCCTTAGTGAATTAACAATGTAGCTACAAGTGCTATGTTGATTCAAAATCCTCTTTGCATTTAAAGCAGCTAGCACCAAGCTCTTTTCCCTCACTTGTGAGTTATCACATCACAAGTCAAAATATTCTTAGGAGATGTTTCCCAAACAAAAAGAAACCTTTAGAAGAGCTAGAGACTTTCAAATGAGCTTACAAGGAAAGCCTCCTTCAAAATAAGTATGCATTGATGAATAATTCAAATGTGAGCTTCAAATAATAAGTCTAAGTATGAAATCCCCTTCGGTGTTTAGATGCTATCTAACACTATCATATGAAGAGTACCCTACTTTGGCCTCATTATGCTTGTTAAAGAAAGCTAATAAGAGGATTATCTTTAAAAAGCGGAGTTGGATCCTGAACAAAAATAGGCGACCAAGCATTGATGTGACACACTCTCTCCTAATAATCAGGAATGGAAGAATCTCGATCTACCACTATATATAGAAATGAGTTGGGGAAAGATTTGTTGAAGGAGCCTCATCCTACCATCAATCATGCCACAAGATGGAAGAACCGTCACCTAAATCAAAGAAAAGTTACGAAAGAATCTTTGCATCCTTTAAAAATAAACTTCCAAAGGCTAATGCCCATAAAAATAGCTTAGTATATAGGGAAAATATCAGAATCTAGGCTTATCATATTTGATGGTAGCCACTTTTATCTAGAGATTGTCCTTCTCATTTATAAATCTCCATAACCACTTTCTAAGAAGTGCCTCATCAGATCATTCCAATATTCCAACTCAGAAAATGATACCTGAAATCATTCCGAAAGATCCCCAAATTCAATTTCTCAGATTGCTTCTGACTTGGTAACTATTGAAAATAGTAAAGAAAAGAAAGATAGAAAGTAAGTCAGGATACTCGTGAGAATATTTGTTAATCTTCCTCCTTCAACTCTTCAAGAGGTATTTAAATTACCTTCTTGAAAGTCATTCTCAAATGTCAAACCTTTTAATAATTAGATCCCAAATGGCTTTTTCCTAAAGTCATGCACCTATAGAGAGACATAGGTAAGTACTTGAAAGGAATTGATCATGCAACCTAAAACACCATCATGTAATTGAATTATGTCTGCGTATCCAACATCCAGGGTACAACTCTTTGCCATGTTTATTCCTGAACCTAAAACCACCGCAAACTATGTAAGAACACAACAAAGGTTCACCCTTTTTCTCGAAATAAATGTCACAAAAGATAATAGTGTCATCAGCTAAAAACATGAGATGCTCATAACTGTAGAGTTTGATTGACTTACTGAAAAACTTAGGGATGAGTCGAACACTAGAAGACGATTCAATCATCCTGGTGAAAACCTCCAAGACCAACTAATAAAGAAGGGGGCTTATGGAATTCCAAAACCCTCTAGAAGCCAGAAATAACTTTATGGAGCACCATAAACAACTGTTGTAAAAGAAGTGGCGGAAATGCTATAACAGATCCAATTGATCAATTAATCCCCAAAACCCATTCTCATCATCAGTTAAAGTAGTAAGTCTTAACTCCTCATTCACATGAAAATAGAATATATTCTTGGTATACCAGGTTCTTCTTGTGGGGTAACAGTACCTGTCATGTGCATTTCCTTAACCCATTCGATTAATTGGGTTCTAGGCAATGATATGATGTGCCATATTATTGGATGATGAGATCATTTCCCTATAAATTTTGTCTATTATGTGTTGTTTTTGCTTGTGTATAGAGCTTGAGATTATTCTGAGATTTATTTTTCGATATGGATGACACAGGTGTTTGCCAACAATATGAGATACTTTATGTATTTGTTGCACTGTAAATGCGCTTGGACCTTTAAATGTCATTTATTGAAAGCTTTAAGGCATATCTTTTAATAATATACCATTTCATGAACAGCCACTTGCAGATGCTATATATTATAAGAACCATGAGGTGGTCAAGCTTCTGGAAGATCATGGTGCACAACCTCCGGTATTGAATTATTGTTGGCAGTGGAACTTTGTGATGTTTATCTGAGTTGGCTAAGCATTTTCTAATATATTTTCTTTCTTTTTATTTTCTTCCACAAATGTGGCTTGACCAATAAGATGGCTCCCATGTATGTCAAAAATGTTTGTGATGTCCCAGAATATGAGATTGATCCTCAAGAAATTGATTTTAGTAACAGCGTTCACATTAGTAAGGTAGCATTATTTCCTTTGCTAAATCTCTATGTGATTATACTATTGTTTAGTTTGTATGTTGTTAATCACTTGCATCTAAATATTTATGGATGCGTACTCCAAAGAGAGGGAGGAAACGAACCTACCTTTTACAGCACATTATTTAATGGCCATGTATTACTATTGCAGTTCATATATGAATGACAACTTTCTTTTTGACTTTCTTGGTTTATATCTAGGGAACATTTCTTAGAGCATCATGGAGAGGCATAGAAGTTGCTGTAAAAAGCTTGGAGATGAAGTATTCACAAATGAAGAAAAAGTGTGGGTGCTATGAGTTGTGTGTGCCATTCTTAATTTCTTTTCACTTTCCTTTTTGTTTTTATTACAAGTGTTATTTCTAACTTGGTGGTGTTATTACAGGAGAGATTTTAGGGATGAGCTTGCTTTGCTTCAGAGAATACGACATCCGAATGTTGTACAGTTCTTGGGTGCTGTCACTCAGAGTACACCAATGATGATTGTTACAGAATTCCTGGCCAAGGTCAGTTCCCTAGTCATGCTGCAATTATGATGAGAAGATTGACAATGTTCTTCTATAATCCGTTTCTTTCCCTCTTTCTATTTTTCTGCTTAATTTTTTCCCGAAGTCTTTCACTTGCAGATTAAGACCCTGTCATCAAGTGGTTAACAGCTTAATTAGCCTTTTCTATAGTTCTCAATTAATTCTTAGTAACTCTTGTTGATACCTCTTCCTATTTTCTTTTCTTATTCAGAATTAATACTTCTACTACCTATGTTAAGGGGTTCAGACACAAAGTATCACATATGCACACATCCATATGTCTGCTCCATCTTAGGAGAAAAATTATGACATCTTAGGCCTAAAATGGGTTGCAGGTAGAAGGAAACAAATAACAACCTTTGAAGACGTAGTTTTCAGAGCAGAACATGGCTAGAAACTGAAACGGCTTCACTTGTATTAAGTTAATTAAAAAATTTGTCAAGCTGACCATGAATTAGCATGAAACTAGTATAACTAGAACTTGACAGAAATATCTATTGCAAGATCAAAATAATTACAATTTGAGCTGGTGGTAGACCTTAACTAAGAGCACTTCCATATTTTAAAATATTGTACACCTAAGGTATTTAAGCTAGTAAATCTTGCCAGGAAACCCAACTTCCGTTTTATTTTTAAAATTTTCATTACAAAGGGTTACACACACTGCAATACTAATAACTCTTTCATATTCAAGAAACCCTACCCCTTTACTTTGAATAGGGCGCCGCATATGGATTGTTAAAGAGAGAATAAGAACAAGGTTGTGAGAAGGAGTAATCGTGAGGAAGACACTCTCATTTTTGGTTTTCTTTTGAATTTTACCGATTTCTTCATCAGTATGACCCATTTTTGCTGAGCACTTTCTTCCTCCTTTTCGAATGACTATACATGCTCTGTATATGTTTATTCTCTTTTTAAAGTCATCCATGAATCTCAAGTTGTCCTCTTTCTTCTGGTTGTTGCAGTTAAATATAAATCATCAGATTTGGTACGTATCCTAAGTCCAAGCGGTGTTTCACATTTTAACGCTTGGAAGAAGTTTGAGTTCAAACAACAAAACTTCCATTTTTCATGATTAAAGACTTTTTAATACGTGGATTATCTCCTTTTTATTTTCCTTTTTTTCTTTCTTTCTAAGAAAAAGGGTTATTCATATACGTGTATTGCTCAAGGCATTCTAAAAGTCAGTTTTCAGTAAACTTCTTTTCTCCTAGACTAAGTGATTAAAGCAAGATGCCTCACTAAACTATCCTATACTTTTTTGTGTGTAGTAATATGTGACTATGATTTTTAATCTAGGTTGAAAGAAAATCATGGAATCAGTCTCTCTATTCTCTTGGGGTAAGGCTTCTTTAGTTGACCACCCCCACCCACATCAAGCCAGTGGGAGACTAGCATATGAGGAAATATGAATTTGGATTTGGATTTGAAAGAGGGGCATTCTTTTCTTAGATAAAGTGATTACTGCACCTACTTCAAAATATAAAAGTACAAGCATAGAGTAATAACACTTTGTACATGTATAAAATAGTAATACCTGGAAAATCTACTTCTCAACATCGACAGTTCTTCAAAAATTGCTAAAGGTCCATGCAAGTGCAACCAGTTTGATAACTATTTTGAGAAGGAAATATATCTGATATAGTAGACCATATATGCGAATAATGGCTAGGACCATATGGAACCAACGATATAGTTGGTTAATCTATGTCAAAACTCAAAAGTATGTTATTAACGTCATGCGAAGCCGTTAAATAACTATAACAAACAAACGTTGCACAATGATACAGGAGGAGTATACACCTTAGGGGGTAAGAAGTAACATCTGCAAAGTAGGATGATCTAATACACCAAAAAAGGGAATACTTTTGTTTTTTTAAGTGTACGAAAAGAAAATCATGTTATTAGAAAGAGTTTGTGTTTGGCCTATTCATAAAAAAATTATGAGGAACTTTTCTAGATCTGTTTGTTGGATAACCAAATGCTTTCATGCTTGGTGATATCTGGGGCTTTAGAGATGATAACTTCTTTATTCTGGTCATTAGTATGAAAAACTTTAACTTATGGTTTTTGTAGCAAGTGTCTGGGGGAATTATTGATGCAACTTTGCTTCAATCTTTGTGGTTATATAATTTTATATTTGAAACTTGGGATCTTATAGCATGTCTTTGGGAGTAATTTGCATGACCAATCTGCGCTTGATGCATCTTTGTTTGTTGTGTATACTCCAGGGAGATCTTCGCGTGTACTTGCAAAGCAAAGGACCACTAAAACCAAGGACAGCAGTGAGATATGCACTTGACATTGCGAGGTTTGCTTCTTCATTTGATCTTGATTGGTCATGATTTCATTGAAGGCAGCTTTACCCTTAAATTATAGAATTCTAGAGATGTTAGTTCCTTTTGGCTGTAGATTTAAAGACTGCTAATTGAATACCACTCCATAGAAGGGAAGCAAGTGACAGTTTTGACAGGTTGTTTTGCTTTAGCCTACTACAATCCAAGCTTGAAAAATTTCCAGAATTGGCTTTCTCAACTGTCCAGAAAATTGCATGGAAGTTTGTGGCAAAATGAGAATTTTAGGGCCACCGGGGTTGGGGGAGGGGGATACTTTGATTTCATTGGGAAGGAAAAATGTTCGGGCTTTATTTTATTATTATTTGTCTTTATTCTCTAGGGTAACACCGCTTATGGTTTCTGATATGGTAGCTAATTCATTTTTCAAATATTAAACCTTTTTTTTTTCGTCATTGTAGTTCACATACTTTTCAAAAATAAAATTAAATCATTCCTAAAATATGGTTAAAGTGCCAGTGAATTTTCAAAAGAACTACTACGAGAATTATAACTAACTTCGCTGGTTTTTTAATTATTATCTGGAAGGTACAAGGTCAGCCCTCCCTCCTTACTCAGAGTAAAGTGACCTTTAATTGTCATTGTTTTGCAGGGGATGAGCTATTTGCATGAGATAAAACCGGATCCAGTAATTCACCGTGATCTTGAGCCTTCGTGAGTTTTCCTCAACAACTTACATTTGTCTTTTTATTAAATCTCATCACAGTGGTGGCCACAGTACAGTACCTCTTACATGTTTCGTCTGAAAATTTCTAAACTTCCTTACTTGGCTACGAGCAAGATGGCAGAAATATATTGCGAGATGATTCTGGCCAACTTAAGGTAGCAGATTTTGGAGTTAGCAAGCTACTGAGAGTAGCCAAAGGAGTTACCGAAGATCGGCCTCTGACCTGTGAAGAGAATTCTTGTAAGTGTTATTTCATTAGGAGTTAATGCGGTTTAGATGAGAATGATTAATACGTATGTTCTTTGTAGTTTTATACAATATGAAGTTTCTTGATGATCTCCTGGAAAGAAACATGAAGCTTCATGTTGGAATTATCTCACAATTGCAAAACAGATAACCTTATTTCCCATCTCCTTTTTCTTCGATGGAATAGGTCGGTATATGGCACCAGAGCTTTTCAGAAATAAGGATTATGACACCAAAGTTGATGTATTTTCGTTTGCTTTAATTCTTCAAGAGGTGAAATTTTCTTTCTTTTGCTCTGTTAAATTTGCAGTGGTGGATATCAATTTCCTTTTTATCTCTCTTGAATGCATTTTGTATCTTTTGTCCTACCCTAACTTATAAAGCATAATCATTGCCTGAAGCGAATTGAGCCCCCTACGTAATCTTCACGCACCACCTTGGGTGTATGGCTAGTTTTGCAATTGAAATTACATAGTCAAAATATCAATAACTCATGTAATTTAAGCCTTTGTTTAAAAAAATATTTAAATTAATAAGCTTTGTGTCAATGGTACATTTTGTAGCGATGCGTAACCAATTAGGTTTCCTCTCATTAGACTCGTGGTAATTTGTTCATATATGTGAGAGTGTTATACACACACACACACATGCACAAGCACAAACATAAACTCAAAAACTTAATAATGTGTGATTATTTCTAAAAGCTCTAATATGTGTGCTCAAAGCCATTATTGTGGTGTTTGGTTGGACGTATGCAATGACTATGTTAGAAACTTTGTGATGTAGTTAGTGATGCAATGGGAAGGGATAATAATCATTGCAATGGTTGATAATCTACCTAGGTAATGTAATGACAATGGTACTCAAATGGGTTGCTGTTTATATGTACTATACGTTTCCCCATTTTACTAATCCTCACCCCCAGGTCTTACTCAATTTTAAACATTCTGTTTTCTTTCCTTTTTAGGAAAAGGAAAAAGAAAAAAAGTTTAATGTTGACTACACATTGGGAGGAACGGAAAAGGGAGATGTGAGCAGGAGAGAGAAAGTGGTTTTAGAAGGAGAGTGGTAAGTAGAGAAAAATTTGCACATCTCAAAGTGGAAGTGAACAGTGGATGAGAGAGAATATAGTTAGTGCAATTTTTGCTTCCTTGTATCTATATCATAACTATTTAGGTTTATAAGGGTAGGCTACAAAAACAATCACATAATTTGATGTAATCATAATTGCAATATAATTATGATCACAATCATCTTAGGTAACCAAACATGGTGTTGTCAATAGGGTTATAGTTCTAATTACATCACAAGTTGATTTTTTTTTTTTTTTTTGAAAGAACTTGATTACTTCAAATCAAACAACCTGTATATGATATGTCTAACTGTGTAATGGCCTCCTGCCTACAACATAGTAGAAGAGTTAGTGACATGGCAGCAAATTGTTTTACATTAGAAGGTACAAAATGACTTTATAGAGTTTCAATATTCAGATGAAGACAGTATAACGAGTAGCTTTTGTGGAACCAAGTTTTATACCATAGTATAAATTTAATTTAAGAAAACATTGCGTTCAGAATTTTTTGGTTGAAAGCATCAAACGTGCCCATCTTCTCTTGTTCACGAATTTATCAAGTTTACTGAAATCACTAGCTTTGTGGCATACAGAGGGCCTAGATTGTAATGATTTGAAAGCTGTGGAGGTTGTGAGGCATGGAGCTAATCAATATTTTCAAAATTGCCTATTCAAACCTGATGTCTATGCTTGCTTATCAATATTCCTATCGAAATGCTTATTATGTCTTACTATGTCTTATTTGACGATTTGGCAATTTGATTTAATAGATGATTGAAGGATGTCAACCATTCTCAGTAAATGACGGAAATGCTGTTCAAAAGGCATACGCTATGAATAAGCGACCACCTTTCAAATCTTCTGGAAAATTATATGCACATGGACTGAAGGAGTAAGTGCTAACTACTTGTTGCATACCCTTTCAAGATTACGATATCTATTGCAAATCATATATCCCTGCATGTTGTGCTCAATTTTTTAAATGCATTTTCAAGTCTGGAGCAAAGTAGCACTTGCTCTGCATAGTCATTAATCAAAGAAATTGAGTTTTTTGTTGGTTTTGATATCTGCTTATTCTGTACAACACAATATTACTCAAAAGTCAGCTACTTCTTTCTTATTCCTTTTTAGTAGAAGCCAACCTCCTTGTTTTGTGTTGTATGTGAGTGTATACTAAGGGATCTTTGTAGTTTATTTCGGGGGAACCTGCATATTTGATGGTGTATTATGATGTTTTAGCATTTAGCTTTGTCGATCATTTTGATTGGATCTTATAAAATCCCAAACTAAGTTTCTCTTATGTAATGTGCACATTTTGGTGAAAATTTGCACATATGAACTACATTGTTAATGCGAAAATGTTGGTGGATTTCGTTGTTAGCAATGGAATAAAACAGACTCCATGAAGCATTCAAGAACATTTTTGAATCTAATTATTTGCAAAACTCTAGTAAGGAGAAGAGGAAATGTGCATGTGTTCTTGTGATGAATTTGCTACATTCCTCATTTGAAGATAATAAAAGTTTCAAGAGTGAGAAACTAATACAGTTTCGAATACGTCTACGTTCTGTAAATCATTCTTCCCTCTACTTTTCCTTCCACGAACATATGATGAGAATGTAGAGACCAATATTTCCATGGGGAGCATTGGCTAAATACAACCAATTCTAATCATGTCTCTGAAAGTGAGCTTTTTAACTATAGGAAATTAATCTAGCTTTGGGATACCATTGTTTAACATTTCCATGGTCTCCGTTATTTAATTCCTAATACATACTCCTCGCCTCTTTGGAGATCAAGGTGTACCCATAGTTTTCTCCAATTTGTTGTGTGTCAACTTTTAACTCAGATGTACCATATCTAAAAGGAAAGAACAGCCCCCAAATTTCTCAGATACGCTCATCAAACTTTTTGGTTTTGTATAAAATGAGTCTTCTTAAAGAATTCCCTGAGTACATTCAGAATGTGCCCATTCCGTGATGAAATGACAACATTGGAAAGGTCTTAGAGTTCACAAATGCTGCATGTAATCGATTGTCGCGTTAAAGAAATTTTGCTATTCCCTAACCGAAACTGCAACAACGACCGAAATGACATGACTGAATCTTTCCAACCACCGTCAATCCCCAAGTCCAGATTTCCTACCTTGAGATTGAAGTCGCTGGTGAACCTGATAATTTGTGACCCTATTCTTAAGCTCCTAACTCCCTACAACCAATCTTGTCACCTGATTAAAAACTACATATTCAGGGGTCATGGAGAAGCCCTTTTAATTAAATTTGCTGGTTGCCATTTCTAATCCTCCATAGGGGATTATAAGGTATTTGGCAACCAGATGACGCCTCTAGTTACTTTCCTTAGGTCATGGTTTCCATGGTCTCTCATGCTCTTCACTGGAGGGTCACATGAAAGCCTTCGTCCAAGGATCCTAGTTTGTGAATGCACAATATCCACATGTGAAAAGATAGGTTCCAAATTCTAGACCCTTAAAGTTTAGAAATTCGACATCCTACTATGTGGTGAACTTAATGATTTACCTATTGGATATTTTGATTTGGCCACTTTGAAGTCCATTGTGCAACAAATTGGTCTTTAGGGTTTGATCCAGTTACTACAAATATGTAGGTGTAGTAGCGTCCGCTTGTATGTCGTGGTCAACGTTGATAGTCCCTCTCTAAATCCATTTGGATAAACTTCGTGGCGCTTGATGTTATGCATGAAAATCCACATAAACTTTGGTGAAGCTTTCTATATTGTGCGCAGTATATCTCAAAAATGCTTGCACTTATCAACTTATCAAAATTGTGTTTTCTTTATTTAAATGTTGGCCTTCAGATTAATTTTATGCCTGTAGAGACCCAATTGGTTCTTGTCTAATCTCCAAGTTGTATTGTACCCATCTCCTAGGCTTCATCCCTTCTAGGCTCGCCTAAAATGTAAAAATAATCACAATTGGTTGTCAAATTGTCTATCCTTCTGGTTAAAGATTTTTCTGGCCAAAACTTTAAATGGTTGTACTAGCCAAGCTTCTTGCCTAAAAGTGCTGGTGCTATTGATAACCCACATAAAGTTGGTCTATCCTTCTGGGTAAGGAATTTTTGATGCCAAAGCTTTAAATGGTTCTCCATGTGAATCCTCTAGGTGAAAGTGCTAATGTTATTTATGACCCACATGAAGTTATGAGACCTAAATTTATTCGAGTTCCCTTATACCACATCAATTTTACTAGTTTGGGAGGCCTACATTGAGTAAAGCTTCGAAAAGAGCACAAGCTGGGGGATTGGTATAATCTGCACATTATGCTATGACATGTCCATGATGGCTCATTTTGATTTTCATTCTTTTCAAGATTGCTATTACTTGATTGTAACTTGGAATTTGGATGCGTTCTTTACAGTCTTTTCTTATAATTGTTTTATATCCTTGTGCCAAAAAAGGGTTTCTGCAATAAATGTAGCTGTCATGACATGATGTCCCTAACATTGTAGATCACCATGTCATACATTGTGTTTAGCCTAGGAAATGTGAATAATTGAGCCATGCTAAATTGCTAAGTTATGCAATATAGAGATCTGTATGCAAGTTCAAGAAGATGAGATTCAAACCACCCCACCAGCCAAAAAAAAAGAAAAGAAAAAATTTAATTAGGAAATCTCGTACAAGCTCCAAAAACCTATATAACAGCTATTCGAAAAGGCATAACCCAGGTTTTTAGATATCTTTATACTTACTAGATTCTTACTGACATGTTCTTGATCATCATGTGCTTTATATGTACATCATAAGTTGGTCACTGCTTCTAAATTAGTTACATTTCAATATATTTGAGGTCTCCTTATTCGGTTGAAAATTATTTTTCATGGCAATCACACTGGATATTTGTTTTTTGATACACTCAGTTTATCTTGATTTGATTTATATGAATAAATTAAGAATAATACTCTTTGGAACCAGGTTAATTGAAGAGTGTTGGAATGAGGATCCAGCAAAGAGACCAACTTTCAGACGAATAATTCTGAACCTTGATCATATATACAACAAGATTGGTCGTAAGAAACGTTGGATAAAGGTTTTATCCCATTCCCTTAACTTCCTGCTTATCAATATTTTACTACTTGGTGGAGAAACTTAGAAGGTTGGATGTGGGAGGCAGATCGAGTTGTTTCCCAGCCCAACTCCTTAGAGATAATTGGATAACATACATAGAGCTTCTAAATCATTATAGGGTCATAGAGGGTATTTAACTATTGCCTCCCTTAGCTTCAGAGAGAATTACTAATTTTCTATTCTTTATTACTAATATGTGGCACAAAGTATCAAACCCCGTAACTATATCAGCTAAGATGATCAACACCTGCTCTATGTTTTGATTGATAGAATAGGAGCCTTGGGGCAATGTAACACAACTTTCTAGTATATCTTTTAGCTTGATGAAATATTAACATATCTAGTGTCAAAAAGTAAAAAATATTAGTCCGAAGTGAAGTCCCATATCCATTGTTCGAAAAAAAAAAAGAAAAAGGTTCAACATCTTCTATTGTCCGTGTTTTGCTTTTTACCGGCTTAAGGTGAAATAAATCCCAAAGCCATGTTTCTTTCAAGTTCTCCATAGAGCATACTCATGTTGTAAATAATTACAATAGCTTGTAGGAGTGTCATATGTTTAGTGGCTTGAAACGTGATTAATCTATTATATTGTCACAAACTTGTAGCATGCTTTTTGGCTTCCTTGATGCTAATGTTGATTCTCCAAGGGTATTGTCATATCTCCTCATCGTACTTGGACAACTTTTTTTTGTGTCTCAATCTATAGTATACTGACAATGTTGCATGCAATATCATTTGTTTATTTTATGGGTACATTGACCTATCATGAGATTTTTTTGTTCCTGGTCTCAGACATTGTTCTTCCCATATTAAAATTAATGCCATGGACTAGTTGCTTTAGAAAAGTGGTTGCTTGGTAGGGAAGAACTAACTACTGTACCATCATGAACTCTTTCATTGTATATCTTCTCCTCTTGTTGAATTAATTTCTAAGTACACATTTGACAAAAATTTGTCCAACCACACATGTTCTTGTGAGCAACATATGTGGTCCTGTAGTCCCAGGAGGAGAGATTATGTATCATCTACTAACTAGTCGTTTTTTTCCTTGACCTCTGACAATCTGGTAGAATGATTCCTTCTCATTGTCATGAAAAAAGAAAACAAGTTTTAGGTGTACACTGAATTATACATATACTGACAACATGACTTGGAAATTATGCATTTTTATCTAACCACCATCCAAGTGGATCCTATTTAAATAGGGTTTGGAGAGATACTGTTATGTTGGATGAAGAAAAGGAATTGAGATAGAAGATCAGAAGAGAAACATGAATCAGGAAAGGAATTTTTTTGTTAACCTACAGAGAAGTTAGAGGTTCTCTCTCTAAAAAGGTTTTGTGGCATATTGTAAAATGTGAATGTGCTCTGTATGAAGTGCTAAATACAAAATATATCTTTCTCACAGTCTGATTAAAATTTCTAACAAAAAGTTTGTTTATCAACAAATTTGTAACAAACTTGATAACAACTTTACCTATATATATGTGTGACTCGGTCATTGTCATCAATCCCATTGCCTCTCCCTTTCCCCCTCTTCTTGAGTTGGAGGGTAAGAAGGACTCAGCACTCCCAGTTCTTATAACAAGTCTAGAGCAACTTCTCTTGTCTTAGGATAAACACATGGATTTCTTCAAGACCTCAATTCCAAAAAGTGCGGTTTATGTAAGTTAAATCTTTAATCCTAAACTTAACTTCCAAATTTTGCTGTAAGAGCTGAATCTCAGACCCATTATTACCTTTGACACTCTGACCATCAACATATACTCCCATGGGAGCAACACTGTCCCGATAAACTTTAAAAAAGGAAAAATAATCATTTCTTTGAATGGGTGTAATGTATGGTAGTTAATCCTCTCAAACTTTGCATACAATTTCCTTGATGCATGTTCCCAATAAAAGGGATATGTTAAGCTTGCAACCTAGATAAGATTTGGAAACAAATAAAATTCTTCATGTGAAGAATTTTTATTTTTTTGTAATAATTGATAGAATTTATTACCAAGATCCTTTAGAATGAGGGGAAAACAACCTTACTTTCACCTATACATTACACCTCTGCCATGACTAGGCTTCTTCACCTATCACATCTGCCATTAAACTTAGCTAAAAAATCGGATCTATCTCGGATGTTATGTAGTATGCCTTGCCAGACCTGATCAGTTGAATGACTGAGCTATCCAAAAACCTTGAATTTCTTTCCTACCATAGATGATACTGAAATAAACATAGGCGGTGAAGATGAGATTTCTCTGCGTTCTCCTCTATGTCCCTTTGCTCAAGAAATTATGCGAGTCTTCAACGTTAAAATCATGAATGCTGCATTCCTACTACTGACACATCTTTCTCCACATTTCGTTAGTAAAAGAGCATTGCAGGAAATTGTGTTCTAGTGTATCCTCCTGTTGAGCCTCATTACAAAGTCTGCACTGAGTACCAATCCCCACTCTATGTTGGGAAAAGGCGGGACGATATACTGGAAATAGATCCTTTCCCCTCGTTATATAATTTAAGACGTGCAAGAAATCATGAAAAATATAATAAATGGAGACACGAATTTTCACATGGAAAACCCTCCATAACTTTCTTCCTTTAGCTTCTGATTATATTATGGTGGACACAGGTTTGCTTGACCTTTTCCTTCTTTTTTTTTTATTTTTCATTGTGTGGGTCCCATGAATTATGGAGGGAACCAACAAATGCCTCCCCAATTTAATTGGGGTGCACCACACTGGCACCTTTTGCAATGGTTTCCACTCTTTTTCTGGGTATCACTTTGGTCATCATGTCAGACTATTTTTCATCAGTATGGCCCTTTTCAAGCTGTAAGAGTTTATCCTCTAACACCTCCTGAATCCAATGTTAGCCAACATCGATATGTTTTGATCAAGAATGAAAAGTGGAGTTCTGTGCTATATGTATAGCACTCTAGTTATCCCAGCGTAACACATACTTGCTCCAGACCCAATTCGAATAAGAAATTTTTTATCCACAAAATTTCCTTACACGATTCAGTGATGTTGACTTTTTGAATAAGAATCACATGCCATAAGCATTTGTATATCCCTCTAACATATTTTTTCCTCTGGCAAAGCATGAGAACTTTTGTTTGTCCCCTTGACATACCGTAGTATCCATTTTATCGCTAACTAGAGTTATTTACCTAGGTTGGTTGACTTATGACACCCTCGGCACGGACAAATATCGGGTCTGGTACATATTATGGCATACATAAAATTTCCAAGAGTAGATGAATGTGGGACATTTTTCATCTCTTCTCTTCCTCACTTGTCGGGCTTTGCTTCATTGTCAACTTGAAATGTCTGACAAGTGTTATACTCAGAGGCTTGGTCTTGTGCATGTTGAATCTTTCAAGCAATTTTCCAACTTATCCCTCTTCGGAGAGCCATAATAACCTCCTGGATTTATTTTGTGTTATTTTCATGCCAGGATCTACTTCTTCAATCCTAAATCTTTTATGGAAAATGACTTGGTGAACGCCTTTTTCAGGGCAGTAATTTATTTGAATCATGCTGAACAATCAACACGTCATTGACGTAACGCAGCAATATATTAAAATCACCACTACCATATTTCTTTACAAAGACAGTGGCCTGTGAATGTCTTCCTGAAATCGTGTTCGGCCATGAAAGAGTCAAAGTTCTTGTACCGTTGTCTAGGTGCTTGTTTTAGACCATGCAGACTCTGTTTCAGTCAGCACAACAAATTTTCTTTGTCTTGCCTTTAATTTCAAACCCATTAGGTTGTTCCATATAGATCTCTTCTTCTAGGTCACCATGTAAAAATGCCCTTTTAACATCAAGCTGTTCATCTCTAAGTCTAGAGCTGCACCTAGACGAATGGATAGATGGAAACCTCACCACCGGATAGAATATTTATTCGAAATTGTTTCCTTTCTTCTACCATGGTTTTGAATTATTTTCTTTGGTATTGAACCTGTACACCTTTTTTTTTTTTTTTTCAAGGCTCTTCTTTATTTAGGTAACTCCACAAGATCATAAGTATGATTCTCATGCAAAGATTGGATTACCCATTCGGCTTTGCGACTCTGTCAGGGTTTCTTTACAACTCTAATGTCACTTATTTGCAAGAGTGACATACTCATTTGGGCTATATCTTGTGGATGATCGCCTTTCTCTGGTGACCCAATTGAGGCTCTTGTGCCATTCCGACTCAACATATTCCGAGTAACTTGAATGTGAATCTTCTCCTTGATCATTGTTGGAGGAAGGCATGTGGTCTTCATTTTGCTATCCTGATCAATACTGACCTTGTCTTCCCCTGATTTTTGATAAACCATAAGCGACTTATTAGGAACATAATTTCTAATGACCTTGAGTTTATGACTTCTAGGTTTCACATCTTCAATGGTCTAATCCTGAAAAAATATAACATCTCTTCTTCTAATGATCCTCTTGCTTAGAGGATACCGAAGTCAATAGCCAAATTGATCTCTTGGTGATCCGAGGTAAATGGACTCCTTTGGTTTTGAATCAAGTTTGGCTCTCTCATCCTTAGGAACATGAATGAATGCTCGACAATCAAACACGTTCAAGTGGTCTTCACAATTTCTCCCTAGAATGTCTTAGGGAATTTTGCACGGGAAAGTATACCCTAAATGCTTTCTTCGAGTAATCCAGTTCATTCTCTCAACAAGACCATTCAATTGCGGTGTTTTTGATTGTGCTTTTGGTGGCGACTTCCCGAGTCTGATTATTTGCATCTTCTCAACAAAGCTACAATGTTCTCGACTGTTATCAACTCATAGAATTCCTTGAATGCTTCATGATCTTTTGATCTCAACAAAGAGACTCAAACTTTTCTTGAATGATCATCTATAAAAGTGACATCGTACAATGCAACGCCAAGTGACTTTTTAGTCATGGAACATACATTAGTATGCAACAACTCAAGAGTATGCTTTTTCTTGTTGGTTAGAAAATTTTCTCGAATGTCACTCTATGTTGTTTGCCATGTCGCCTTTTACACCCTTTTCTCACTCATGTGTACAAGCCTCCTATGCCATGACTCCATATTTGAGTTATCATACGCAGCATTAACTTTCCCTTGACACAACTTTCCTTGCATAACATACAACGGCCCTTCATTTATTCCTCTAGCAAGAACTAGGCTCCTATTGGCGAGCTTCCATTTTTCACCACCGAAGTGGTTGAACAAACCAACATCATCAAGTTTTCCGGCCGAAATAATCGAGAACATGTCTCACATCTTTTTGCACGAGTTTGCATCTAGTGTGTGTCCTTAAGGCGACCTTACTTGTACTAACAATTTTGCTTGAAACTTGGTTCCCACCTTGACAATACAAATTTCCATTTGGTCAAATGACAGAAAATTTTCATATGGAGTAACATAGAAGGAGTTACCCGAGTCAACAATCAACGAACGATCATCTAAGGACTATATGGGCATAATTTTCTTATTCAATAAAGAACACCTCCTTTTCATCTTTGGCTTCAATGGCAGTCATGTTCTTCTCTTCTTTATTTTGGTCAATCTCATCTGGTTTAACTTTAACTTTAACTGTTCAGTTGGTTAATCTTTCTTAAGAGTTCGACACTTGGATTTCTTGTGATATGGCTTGTTCCAATAGTAGCAAACAACTTTGGAGTGAGATTTTGATCTCCGCCGGGACTTTCTACGTCCATTGCTTCTGTCCTTCTCTGCGGTTCTCACTTTTTCCGTGGTTCCTAGCAACATTCTCTTCGGATTACATTGAAATGCCTCTTTCTTTTCTCTTATCTTCTGCATTTAGGAGATTATCTTGGACAATATGCATCATCAATTTTCCTTCTAGAATGAAGTTACTTAATGTAACCACCAACGTGTACGAGGCCGAGAAGCAACACCCCTCGGATTTCTCTCCAAGCTTTATCTTAACATTTCACAATTGATTTATGAGCCTCTGAACGTGTTCAAGTTCTCTGTCATATTTTGGTCGTCCATGTACTCCAACTTCACCAACTGCCTCACAAGGTGGGCTTTGTTGTGTGGAGCTTTCGTTTGGATCAAGGAGTCAAGATATGTCCAAAGCTTGTATGTATTGTCAAAAGATGGCACATACTCAATTAGCTTCGATCGATCGACGTACTTCCGCATTGTCACAAAAGTCTTGTAGTTTAACATCATCCAATCTTTACCTTCTGGCATGTCCTTATTGAGAATGAGCTTAACGAGATCTTGGCAAATTAAGTGTACTTCTGTGATGGACTTCCAGTACAGGTAAGTTTGACCATGTCACCATCATAGATAATACCCTCCATCTTGAATCACATAAGAACGAGGTTGATCAACCTGGGTTTTGATACCACTATTAGGAGAACCGATATAGTGGAAGCAAACCCCCTTTTCTCTCTTTGTGTAATTTAAGATGCACAACTTTTCATATTTTTAATTCATCTAATAATTCGTAGAAATTCAAATAGTGCAGAAAAATATGTTATAATCCGAAATTAGCATTTATATTCAACAATCATTATTCTCTTTAACAAGATTAAATTATATCTCATGTTCATCAATCATACATATGCATCCAATTACAATATTATCTATTCTAAAATAAATTAGAGGATATACACTCAATATCTAACCTACTCATGATGGAATACAAAATTATTCTCACCCAATTTTGGTGGAATTTCCAGACTTATTTTGGTGGTGCACTCAAATCTTAAATGTTTCTCACACTTAGTTTTTGCTTACTTCTTGTGTCCGAATTACCAACATAAGTCCATATTTATAGAGGTCTTGTCAGTGCTTGATTTCTTCTTTGTTGGGCATCAGTTGAGATCCAATCAACTCTCACTAAATGATGATCCTTCAAAGTCTTGAAACGTCTCACTAGGTGCTGTTTTAGCTCTTTTGGCATTTTCCTCTCATGCTCTCCTCCAGATGCCTTAGAATTATGACTTTGGATACTTAAGTTATTAATATGGCAAGACCATATCTTCAATGTATTTTAATACTTTCTTCCTCTAGCTTAGTATTTGTTGGTGGCAACAGGTTTGTTTGACCTTTTACTTCCGTGCAGGTCCCACCGATTATAGAGGGAACCCAACACTGTTTCCTATGCAATTCTAACAGCAGTGGGAAGGTTCTTATGCATTAATATCCATAGCATCAATGAGTGTTTAGGAATGTCAGTCACATTTCACACAAGCTTGTCCTAATGGACTTTTGGTTGTACTTCTTGAATCCATTTATAGCCTCTCTCAAGAGCAATGGCTATCATTGCGATCATTTTGACCACAAGCAAGAAGTCTTCGGTGTAGTCAATTCCTTAGTTCTATGTAAAATATCTTAAAACAGTCTAGCTTGTATGTTTTAATCCCCTCTCAGTAATCTACCAAGTTTGATTGGTCCCAAGGGTTGCAAACTGTTGCATAGCTTCCTATAATGTCGATGCAACTTTAGCCCCATAGTATATAACAGTTTTCTTACTTGTGCTAAGTTGTTCGATATTTTGAGTAGAAAGAGAAGAACATTGAGGGAGTAAAGTCATATAACAAACAGAGAAAATGTGTGACCGAAAATAGTATTACCTTGAACAGATAAATGCTCTAGAGCTACAATAGTGCTTACTAAATCACAAAGATAAACTAGCGGTTCATGTAATATTTTGGAGTGCCTGTCAAGAACAGGTTTGGAATGCTCTGTAAGACGTGGTAGGTGATGCTTGTCCTCAATGATTTAAGATGAAAAAATGATGTTACAGTTGAGAAATGAGGGAAGGAGGGAAATCCTGTTTGACAAATTAAAGTATTTGTCAAAGGAAGATGGAATGCTATACGAAAAGAAAGAGATAGAACAATCATCATGTGAACTAGACATCATAGGAAATAAAGGTTGAGTCAGACATGTGGAAAAGGTAGAGGAAAGCTAGTTTCTCATAATTTAACTGTAGTCTAGAGTACAATATTATGTAACTTTCTAGGTCATGAGGTTGTGCCCCATTTTACCAAAAGGTTGACCAAGAAAGACAATGTAGGCTATAAATTATTTATACCAACTAGGTTATAACTTACCGTTACCAATTTTTGTCGTCGACATTTGCAATCAAAAGGGTTTTAGTGTATCTTAATGGGGGTTTAATGCCAAAGAGAATATGATAGAGGCCACCATTTGGGATCTTCATGAAAATCTATTTGATTAATGGGTGGCTATTAAAACATGTTTTCCTGACATTATAGAAAGTGTGATTAAACATGAAGGCTCTTGCAGTATCAGGTGCGTGTTATTGTTTTCTCTCCACAACACTTTATTGTGAAGTCTGCATATTGTTTGATGCAAAGCATCTTTGGTTGAATGCCTTGGATCAAGCTGAGTTCAAAGGAAATGTCTGATCCAATAGATTTGATCTATACATTAAGTTGGTTTGCACCACCATAGCAAAAGGCTTTTACGAGGGGAAAGCATTTCTTATACAGCAGATGTGTAACTCTCCAGCCCTTGCCCGAGCCGCGGACATTAGCAGGAATGGCTTCAAGGATCCACGACTAATCCCACAAATCACCACAAGTCTTTTGATCGTGCTTCGTCCTCTCGAACACACTACTTGGGAAAACTTCCCAGGAGTTCACCCATCCCAAGACAACTCCGAGCAAAGCACTCTTAACTATGGAGTTCTCAAGAGTGGGTTCCCTAAAAGAAGGTGGACCTTTGGTGATATAAGTAGTCGTTCAAATCCTTTAAGCCGCACTCGGGAACTATAGGATATGCTCATGTGTCCCTTAACAAAGATAACTATAGTGAGAGAATATTTGTAACCATGAGTAGATTACGATAGAGAAAACGAGGATATTTTAGAATAATACAAAAAATGACTATTATGAATGTTCTCCTACATAGAGAAAATGTGTTCTATTTGATTTCAGAACTTGCTGTAAGAGACAGTCCTAAGTACAAGAAAACTTGTTGAAGTTGATAGTTAAATGAACATGTTTTGCCTTGATTGTCTTTTTTCAAAGAGTGTTGTCCCCTGTTATAAACCTCTATACCTTTTAGCCTGGAAAGCTTCATTTTATCACTTGCTATGGTCTTGTGCCTAGCCTTCCCTTTTCTTGGAACGACAAACATCATCTGGATGTAACCCAATGAATACCATAAACAATTTTATTGTTAGAGAAAAGAAGTTTCACATGATTTTCTCTAAATAATTGGCAATACTAGTTTGAATAGTAAACAATGATGTGAAATAGATCGGAGACCTCATAAATTGCTCTGCAATATAGTCAACCACGCCCTACACGATTTCCACCCTGTTGAAATCTTATGAAACCTCTCTACAACAGGCTTCCACATGGCTTTGAAGTGCCAAGAGAAAGACCAAGAAAATGAGGAAGATAATTAACCCCATTGCTGAAAAATTGAATTAGGTGATGAAGCTCTGGAACCTTGCCAGTAGGGATGAAAATACTTCTAGCTAACTCTAAGCTAGGCATTGCTTCAAATAAGAGGAAAATACATCTCAAATAACCCAAATTTCTCTCATGAGGCTTTACAAAATAATGTATCATCAACAATGTCTCAGATCAACAGTTACTGATATGAAAACCAATCAAGACCCCATCTTAATAGCTTTATTCACAATCTACTAAGTATCTCCATCACCAAAATAATCCATTAGTCCCACTTTTTTTCTTCTAAATTATAATTTTCGACCCAATTTAACTTCCTAAAACCTCATTAAATGCAGTTTCAACCAATTGTCGTGCATTATACTCAGTAGTTTATCATCTATTGATTAATATTTCAGTTTTTTAGACTTTTTTTTCTCTTTTAGGCGGAAAATACTGCGGTGGAGTAATAACAAGGGCGATAATGGGTCACCTTGACGCAATGCTCTTGAAATGAAAAAAATCTTTGATTTTCCTATAGATGCCTGGTTGCCCCTACCTTTGTACCATATTTTGAATTAGTTCATTCTCATGCTAGAACATTCATACAATCAATCCTGAAACTAATAAGAAAAAGAAAAATTCTAAAGGCCTCCCATAAATTATATAATAACTGTAAGTAATGAGCTGGACAACATTGCTTTCATTGCTCAAAACAATTTGTAATAAATGCAAGTGCTCTAGTGTAGGTTTGAAAGCCCTTAGAGTTTTTTATGTTATATGTTTCCTCTTTTGTAAGTTATAGCCTGGACATGATGAGAGACAAATTTTAAATTTGAACTTTTGAGGGAGGCAACAGAGGAACGAGAGAGATCAGCATTGTGAGGAGAAGGTAGGTCAAGACTAGGGAATAGAAAGACTAGTCAAAGAAGAGAAAATCTACATGTTTGTGCCGAAATTCTTATGAAAGGATAGGTAGGAATTCAGGGCAAGTTAATTGGTTGTAGTTGCAAAACAGAAAATGGTGCTCTTTTTCTCAGTTAGAGGAAATATGTAAGGTAACATTTGACCTAGAAACAAGTAAATGCTGGAAGCTTAAGAGTGCTAGCTAAACACAAGGTTAAAAGTATTGCTCCAAGGGGGTCCTTGTGTGAGGTCCATATCTTTAATCTTAAACCATCGCAAACCTCTATTCAAAAGCAGTTTCCTCGGTTTGGAACAGGTGGGCTAGATCTTGTATAACTTCTTTGTTCTTTCACTTCCTCTCTCACGGTCCAAAGGCATTTGTTCTCACGTCTCCTCACAAGTGTGGTTGATCTCATATTAAAATGATTGAACCACTTGAGATTTGTTGTACACCTCATCCTTAACAAGCCCCAGTTCCACATTGAATGTAGAAGTTTTATACAGCATTATAGCACTGTGACTGTCTGTTATGTATGGAAGGTTTACTGTCTGGCTTAATGGCTCTATTGCTAATAAAGCACTGCGTGTTTGCATAACATCAATGACCCCCTTCCAAGAAAAATGAAAAGGCAATAATGTCTAAGCCGATTCTATGGAGATATAAATCTTAGCCTTACAACTAGAGATGCATGTTTATATTTTGCCTACCAAAAACAACTAAAAAACAGTGTAGATTAAAATAATGTTTATTATGTTGATCAAATTTAAATACATCAATTATTACCTTAGCATCAGTGTTTTCCCATTATCAAATTTAAATATATTTCCCATGAAGTCTTGGCCTAGTGGTTGACATTAAGGCCCTAGGTATGTTAGGTCCTAGGTTGGATTCTCCTGAACCTCTTATATTTATTGTATTGCTTTGCTCTCTATGACTCATCTGAATCACCCAATAGACATGCACACTCATACTGATTGCAAACCAAAAAAGGTAGTGAGTGCACTCTCATTTCTATGTTCCTATTGCAATTTCATGTATTACAAACTATAGTTTCAAGCAGGAAAAACTTACCATTTTAATTATAGAAGTGATTCCTATGCTTGTAGTTAGATGCTAGACATGGAAGAAACATGAACTTATTGCTTCATATCTCAATGTTACTTGTCTAATTTATTGCACATGTCGTAATTTTTGATATAGCTCATTCATTCTTGCAAAATGCACACATTTCTTTCGTGTAAGACTTGTCTTTTACTTTATTATTTTTGTTCTTATGACTTGTAAAACCTTATTATCTCAAATAGAGGCAGTTTCTAGTAAATTTTTTATTGAACAAACTAAAATGGATGCAAACCAAACAATGTTCCTGGAGAGAATTGAGTATAACGCATAACAAGACCATCAACAAAGGCAACACATTTATAGAATACAAGTCTTTGTTATCCCAAGTCTATAGTGTTATGCAAATTATTTTGATACATTGAAGAGATGTTTCTGCACTTCCTAAGGCCCTTTTATTTCTTAGTCATTTAGCCTAAAATTGCACGAGGCATAACCATGGGGGAAACTAAGCAAATTTATGGAATGTATTTCACTTCCTGTTCCCTTAACTTTCCTCAAAACAAATGTAAATTGCTCATCTAAGAATGCTCTGTAGCAATGTGGTGTTTGAAAGCATTGAAGACTGCTCATTGGTTTTCTAGTTGTTGTCGCAAACTGATTGGTTTGTCAGTATAAATATCATTTTTTACACTCACCCTAGCTTTAAACCTTTCTATAGTGTGCAAAGGAAAAGTGTGCCAACATTGTGAATTTTGTGCTTCCATTTGGATGAACTTTTGTCCATTTTTCAAGATTGCGCCACATCACTAATCTGTTCTTGTTTCTTTCTTTTCCTTGGTAATGTTTGTACATAGTAGAAAATGTTAACATCAACCATATCAGAAGAAAACTTCAATGACAACTTCTCAGAAGGGATTACTTCCAAAAAGCCCCATATTTTGTAGTATTATTTCGTCGGTTACAATGATTCTCTTCTAGCCCTCTTATGGTGTCAAAGGTCAATATGTCATTTGTTGGTAAACTTTGGAAGGGTTGGTTCAAGTAAACTGCCCAGTCTAGTGGAATTTGAAACCAATGTCTTTATGTGGAAGTGAAGTTGCCTTCTTCTATTCCTGTAATTTCGAAAGGACCAACCATATATTTTTCAGTCTTTCTTTATTTTGAAAATTTGTGATGATGATTAATAATATTATCTTGTGATCTATATGCTTTCGTTTAAGTTATTTGATAGTCTTTGATACTATACTGTAAAAAAATCCGTACTATCATTTCTTACATTGGATATCGTCATTAATGTTCACAGATTAGGCCACTCAAATGCTTTCAGAGACGTGAATCCCTTGGCAGTCACAGAAGTTCATCTTAAAAGCAAGCCAGGAAAGAACATGCATGTGAAATACTTGGCATTCTTTTCCATGACGCCAACAACAGCATTAGATGTGCAGAAGAAATTGTTGATTCTCCTACAACTTGAAATGGTAAAAGCTTGAATATGCACCTACTCATTTCACAAGCTCGTCTTCTTACCATAATAGGAAAGAAGCACCTGTCTATAGCCATATCTTATGACTGTTAACTTTTACAAGCTTTTCTTGTAGCAGTTTTTTTTTTTTTTTTTTTTAAAACTTGGCCAAACCACTCCCCGCAAAAAAATGGAGACCTGGAACTATGTAAATTATGATTGGAAATTTGCGTGTACACACCCTTGTGTTATTCCAATTTTCTTTTTTCTTTGAAGTCATATTCTGGTTGGGTTGTATCTTAGACTTTTTGTTGATTTGTTATATACAATTGTAAAATAAAAATTCCCAGTAGAGTAGGTAACAGCTTTTGTAAAATCCTTATTGCCATTAGTAGAATATCGATCTACAATTTTTTGACTATCTTTTTTGATAGAATTTTCATTGATAATATGAAATCCGTGTTAAATTGAAGTGTGAAACGAGGCAGGAAAATATTAAAGCATCATCGGTATATGTTTTAAGATTCTTTGAATGTTATTGTATCTTTCACATATGCTGTACAATTTACTTTCTTAAGAATGAAAAAAAGAATGCACTTGAAATGCCAGTGTATACCCAAATGAACAATCCTAGTTAGTATAAACCAATAATTTTATGAGATTAAGTGGGTGTTTAGCCTAAATTTGAAAAGTGTTTTTGGACTTTAAAAATTAAAATTGGGTTAAACACTAATTTTTCAAAAATTAAAAATTTTTTAAAAAGTGATTTTAGAAAAAATAGTCCCAAAAACAAAAATAGTAAATAACTATTTTTATTTCTAATTTATGAAAAAGCTCCCTCAATTATAGGAATAACCACCCACTCTCTGTCTCCTCTCTTTCCTACATTTTTTATTTCCTATCTCTCCTCTATCTCTCTCTCGCAAATTCTATCCTATAACCCCGTGTATATTGCAATATACACCCCTGCCCTTACGTGCCTTCTCTCTTTCTCCTCCATTTAAAATCAAATAAACTCCACCCCAATCCCATTCCCTACTTTTACAGAGAGAAAATACTTAAACCTAAGTCGCTTGAGACAATGGAGGATAACCAGGCAACCGCCGTCGTCGCAACCACCGACTCCAACTGCACTGTTATTGTCGTTGACCACCGGGTACCCCTTGCAACCACCGTACCACCACCTCCTTCAACAACAATTCTCTTCATTCTAGAACTCCATATGATCTCCACTTGAAACCCCAATTCTCTTCGCCAAGACTTGCGAGCTCTTCGTTCCGGAACTCACGATTCGATCATAGCTTCACGGCGAGGAAAACAAGCGTAAAACTCTCCAAAAGAACGACTTCGCCGCTGCTACTCATATGGATACCTTAGATTTTGCAGGTGAACCTTTTTAATGTTTCAACAAACTTTTTTATTGTGCAATGAACCTTTTTAATTTTTACATGCAAACTTTAAATGTTTTTTTTTACAAAGGATATATCTATCACGATATAATCGTTTGTATAATTTTAGATATCAATTTGTTAGGAAGATATTAATTTTTAAGTGAAATTATTTGATCTAAGTTAATAAATTTTAGATTTCAAAGCGAATTTATAAGTTTATAAAATGAACCTTTATATATTTAATGAACTATTATATATATTTGATGAACCTTGTTTTTTATTAAAATGATGAACCTTTTATTGAAAATGAACTTTTTTCATAGGGTGTATTTAACACCATACACCCGGTGTATTTAGCACCATACACTTGGGTGTATAATGGACGCATTGTATCTCTCTCTCTCTCTCTCTCCCTCTATCTCTCTCTCTCCTCTCTTTCTCGGTTGTTTTGTTTTATCTCTCTAAAAATTTTGGCCAAATAAATTAATTATTTGAAAAACACTTATATAAAATTTAGGTCAAACAATTCAATTTTTCTGTAAAAATAATTTTTAAAAAAAACTTTTGAAAAGCAAAAATAATTTTTTTAAAATTAGACCAAACATGCTCTAAATATATAAGAAACTAAAATAACTTTGACCGGAGAGTAACAGAAAAATTAAAATAAAAAGCACTTCAATATAAGATTTAAATAATTCTAATAAAATATAATTTACCACCAATATAACAAAAATCTCCTTATTAAGGTTATAAAAAGTTATAAACATGGTTGTTAGAATCAAGCTCCTAATTAAAATCGATGGAGGTGGTTACCATCGAGATTGTAACATTCTAATATCTATGTTCTAAGAAATTGTGAAGAAGCACAACTTTTGCTAAACAACAAGCCTTTAACAAAAACCGTTATAAAAAAAGAGACAGTGATATTTTTGCAATAATCTGTAAAAGGAACTAACTTTTGACAACGAGTTCCGAGAAAGAAGCTGTTGTTAAAAGTCACCTCTTGGCCTATGAATACCATTTTTTATAAGAACCGTTGTCACGAGGCCAGGATATTGATTGCCGATTGTTTTATATGAACCATTGTCGTAGGTCGAGTTACTCATGACTTTAGTTCTTTTATAGGAACCGTTGTCATAGGTGAATATTTCGACTAGAGAGAGCAACCCGTAACATGGAAAAATCTACCACAAAAAAGTGGACATGACCACTGAATGCTTGAAGAAGATTTTAGTTAAAGTTTACGGTAAATAAAATCTTCTTCAAATTCCATGATCATCTCCACTTCTTCCGTAGAACACTTCCTGTCAAAGCTTGCTCCTCTACAATCAAAGTACACCGGACATAATTAAAATATAAGTAAATAGAAACATCTAAATACATCAAAGCATCTAAGTACATCAAATCATCACTTTTACTGTACGGGTAAGTTCCTACTACGAGAGGGAGTGCATGTCTTTGCCATTTCGTTGCCTTGACTTTTCTCTCGTAGGCATGGAGCTACTTTTCTTTGTAGGCGGGGATTTCTAGGGAGGCGGGGATTTCTCGACAAGTAGGGAGCTACTTTTCTCGGCAGGCGGGAGCTACTTTTCTCGACGGGCATGGAGCTACTTTTCTCGACGGGCATGGAGCTACTTTTGATAAAAATGAGAAAAAAATAAGGTGGTGGAAATGATACCATTAGTTGTGACTTATATACTAGAACAAAACCCTAAAAATGAGGCGGTGGCAAAAACTTTGAACTTATTGGATTGGGTTTGCTCATGAATTAGGTGGGGGTAATAAAAAAATTACTTACTAGACATATAACAAAGGTTTTTGTGGAGGAACCGTTGTTAAAGATCCTATGACAATGGTTCTTTTAGGTAAAAAAATAATTATTAAAAATCATTAGTGAATTGTAATAACGGTTCTTGTGGAGAAATTGATGTCATAGGTCAATGACATCGATTACAGAAGGAAAGCCTTGACAGGGAGTATAGTTAAGCAAGAATTGGTTGAACAACCATAAATGCTTGAAAAAGATTTTAAGTTACCGTAAGCTTAATCCTTCTCTGAGGATATAATTTGAGAAGATTCAACGAGAGTTTGATAGGCAAGTGTAGGCTTATATTTCTTGAATGCCCGAACTTGTCTACCGAACTCTCACTAAAACTTATCAAATTAGATCCTCGAATAAGGATTAATCTTCCGGTAACTAAAATCATCTTCAAGCATTCATGGTTATTTTCTAATTATTCCTCACAATACTTTGTGACAACTCTTTCTCATCCCTAACCGATGCACATATATAATATTGATTGAAACAGACAAATGAAATGAATAAAAACATTTAAATACATCAATGCATCTAAATGCATGACTTCCTAGACATTCTTGCAATTCTCCACTCATTCCTAACATAACCGATGTATTTAGATGAAAGTGGTGCATGGAGGTGGCATAGGGTTAAAAGAGAACAAACAATATAATGAAAGAAGGCAGAACTCATCTACTTATAGACAAAAATATGACTTTAGACAAATGTTCCAAATAATAATCGTTGACATATGTGCAGCGCCTATGACATCTATTCTTTTCAAAGAATCATTGTTAAAGTCTTACAATAATGGTTTTTAAGATGTAATCTGTTGTTAAATGCTTATGACAATGGTTCTTGTCAAGGAACCGTTGTTAAAAAAGGGTCAACTCTTTTAACAATCTGTTCTTTATAGGAACCATTGTCTTATGTCAATGACATTGACTACGGAGGAGAAAGCTTTAATAAGGAGTATTCTATGGAAGAATGGACAAATAACCATGAATTGTCAAAGAACATTTTAGTACCTAAAATCTTCTTTAAACATTCATGGTTGTTCTCCAATTCTTTTATGGATTAATCCACGACAAGGCTTTCTCCTCCTCAATCAATGCATTTATAATATATTAAAACAGAACAATCGAAGTCAATTAAAACATCTAAATATATCTCTTAATGTCAACAAAGAGTGGAGGAAATGCAAGATTCATCTAAATACATCAAAGCATCTAATACATAATTTTATAGATCACAACTTTAAAGGTTCATACAAAGATAATTACTGCAGAAATTATAGACAGCAAAAAGAGAAAGTTTAGGAACTCAAAATTGTCGGGAGGAGTGAAGAAAAAGAACGGCGATGGCAACAATGTCTTCCATCATATTCCCTTCTACGACTGTAATCGTACTCTCCCTCTCTCTCTCCCCTTAAAGTAAATGTTCCATGGGGTGCGATTAATTCCATGTTTCCTAACTCCATTCATTGAGTTTCCAGATTCTGAACAAAGTGGTATAGATACATACTTTTACCGAGGAAAAGATAAAAGAGAAAGTGGTGGATGAAGGCGGTGTAGGATTGAAAGATGAGTTGCTAAAAACGAGGGCAGTAACTCATCTCTTTATAAAAAAGTCAAGCTTTCAACAACGGTTGTACATAAGAACTATTGTCATAGGTAACGTTAGTCTTATGACAACGAGTCTTTGTCAATGAGTGATGTTAAAGTCATATGATAATGGTTATTATGAAGTAAACGATGTCAAAGTCCTATGACAATAGTTCTTGTCAAGGAACCGTTGTTAAGAAGTGTAATTTATTTTTATATCACTTTGTGAGGATCCAAAAACTCATTGAATATAGTTAGGAGTTTCACTCATCGCAATCTTAATGTGCCAAGATTTTCTCTTTCGAGACGGGATAACTTCAACATTAACTCGTTAACACTCGGGAAATATCATGTTTTCAAAGAGAATAAGATTGGCACGTGCACATTGCCGGGAGGGAAAAATTAGAACTGCATTTGTTGAGTTTTTGGATTCTAAAACAAATTGGTATAGAAACAAATTTTTACTTAGGAAAAGAAAAAAGAGACAATGGTGGATGAAGAAGGTGTAAGGTTTAAAAGAGAAAAAGGGATATAATAAAAGAGTGCAGAGCGTATCTATTTATAGAAAATAATATGACTTTGAATAATAGTTCCTTTAAAAAACCGTTGTAATAGTGTCTTTTAGATAGCGGTGCAGCATAACAATCATTGTCATAGGTCCTCCATTTTCAAAATTTAATAAAAGAAAATTTATGGACAACGGCTCCTCGGAGAACCCTTGTAATATGAGATTTGCAACAACGATTATGTCTAAAGACCTAAGAAAGTATTTGTTTTTGTTAAAAAGAAAATCGACATGCTATAGTTCTATGTTTATGGTCTGTTTTAGAGGAAACTGAGTACAGTCTCACTCCTCCGTCCGTAACAAACACTATCTCTCGGTTTTCAAGTCTCTCTCATACGCGGAAACTTGTTGTTAGCTCTATCTTTATGATTTTTTTTTCCTAGAATTATTTGAAATATTAGTTCAATTCCTTCTTTAAATTTGTTTATTCGATGTATTGGGTTCTTGAAGTTTGAGATTCCTAGGCAAGGCATTGATTTCATGGATGATTTGGATTGTGTATAAAATATTAGGGGAATGGGAAGATATATAGGAATGTTGATTTTGTGTGGTTGGTGAGGTTGAAATTTTTGGAATGCGAGTTGCATAATGGCATGCTTAATTGAGTATTTTGTGCTTACTTTGCTTATACTAATGTGTGCTTCATGACAATATTTTTATACATGCCACACTATTCGACGTAAATGTATGCATTTCTCATGTTTAGGGGGAGCTATGGATCAAAGGTGAGTTTATTGCGATTGATTGATAGTAGAATATCGGGATGGTGTTAACTACTTTCTTAAGACTGTCATTGAACATGTTATGAAATCAAATGATGAGTTTATTTTCTACCATTGTCGAAGATGTTTTAACTTTTTAAAATGGAGGCCTAATGTTGTAAAATGTCACCTATTTCAGCATGGCTTTGATGCATTTTATTAGCTGTGGATATGGCATGGGGAAGAGGAGTGTTTGAATGACAACTTAGAAGAAAACAAAGGGCGTGATGAGTATAAAGCTAGTATGGACGTAGAAGCTTGAGTCATTGATTTGGTTCGTGACGTGGAAGGTGATTTAGTTGATCAACCATGTATTGGAGCAATCTGTTAGTTGATTCGAGAAGCCTCTATATCCAGGTTGTGAAAACTTTTACAACGGTTAATTGAATTTACTAGTTTTAAATTTAAAATAATATTGTCGAATCGCCAAGGATGACCGAACCCTTGGGCCAAGCAACAAAACTGTTGATCGCTTCTTCAATTGTATGTAAATGGGATGAAGGGATCGACAACTAAGATTCATCTTTCCCTTCCACAACTTCTTTCAGCGTCACCTTAATCCGATCCTCCAAGCGCGGTGCCCCATAAACGAGGGCACCTTACCGGTAGGGTTGAATAACAGCCATAGCCATAATGTGATCAAGAGGAAGGTGATGAGAAGTTACAATGCAATGGATTGGCTGTATAAGAATTAACATAACAATTACAAATGTGCATCACATCTCTTATCCGAAACAACAAAAATAAATAACATCAACTAACACAACGACCATTCCTTGAGAGAAGAGAAAACATTAACTACCAAGAATCCCGAGAGAAAAACGGACATAGTTTCCCTAAAAGTCCACATTTTCCCAGGATAACGACCCTCATCCGAAAAAAGACACACAAATATTATACAATCACTCAACGGCCACATGCTAGAGTTCCACAACAACCCAAAGTACACCATTGATTTTTAATAAATCATATACAAGAAAAATGAAAGAAAAACATGCATCATATGTAATATTAAATAATACCTCGACCACATATCCAAATTAAATATATATACCATTGACTCAACGGCCACAAGCTAGAGTTCCAAAGTTCATTGAAAGTTGAACCTAATTGAAAATCATGCCTTAGATATCAAATCATACCTTGTCCGTTGATTCGAATCATCATCGAGTGAGCTTGATTTCCTTCTCGCTGGTGTATGTGATGTGGGTTCAACCTTATGTAGGGCTTCCAAGTTGGTATCTGCGTACCCATCTTGGAGAAGTATTCTATGACAACTGCCATCACCTCGAATGTCACTTGCCATCGAATGTCGGTCGCCAATTGGTCTCGCATTTCGAAAAAGTGTGCCTGGACGTCGACCGGTGTATGTGCTGTGGGTTCACCCTTATCTAGGGCTTCCAAGTTGGGTATATGCATGCCCATCTTGGAGAAGTATTCCATGACAACTACCATCACCTCGAATGTCACTTGCCTCGAATGTCGGTAGCCAATTGGTCTCTCATTTCGGAAAAGAGTGCCCGGACGTCGACCGAAGTGGAACTATTGATGTGCATCTTTCTAGCCCCAAAGTGTTGAATATATACCCACCTAGCCACCGATAGCTTGAATGCGACCGGGATGCTCATCACTTTCTAGCGCCAAGGCTAGCTTGTCTTGACTCTCGGTGTTGTTGACTTCGGAAGTCGATCTGTTGTGACAATGACTCCTATAAGGGAAAGAAATTGTCATTCGATATTTCCTACTAACTATTAAGTGCATAAACATAATTAATTATAAATGAAACTCACAATTCGTTGAACAACAGATTCGGTTTTCGATGTGATGAAGGTGTCATTTTTCCTCTTTCTTCCTTCGACCCATGACTCATCCCTATCGATAGCAATCTACGAAGGGTCTATGATGGCACCTTCATCGGCTTCATTTCAAAGTTGTTCAAGCTTCGATTGAACAACTTCTTGTTCACCATTGTATATCCCTCGCGGGACAGGGCATGGGGATACATATTACACTTAATCCTCTTCCGGTTGGCTTTACTTAGGGCTTACGAAGTACACATTTTTAGATTACAAAAATGCTTCAATAAAAATGAATAAAACAAATGCTAAATCAACCGTAAACATTTTTAAAATACAACAATATATGGAAAAGAAAAATAGAGTACGAATGTTGAATTACCCGGAAGTCTTCAGCATTGACCCATTCTTCAAACGTGTTCCATTCATCCTCCTTGATGAAGTTGTATATATAAGTTTGGCATACGTTAGTCTTGAAAAGTCTCCATCACTCTGCACCTCAAGAGAGCATCTTCGATTTCACCAATGGGAAGAGTTTGGCATTCACTACTAACCAAGATGCTTTCCGAAACACAAGAACGACATGCATTAGTATTAGTATGTGAACACTAATTGGATAAGTATTAGCATAAGATGTTGGATCATAATTCAACGATGAGCTTATATGTGATTAAATATGTATCGTAAGGACTGTCATACTTATACCCCGAACTAAAAGTGATTCGATGAGGATACAATTAATTGGGCATTAATGTATCTAGTAGGGTGTGGGCCTTACATGTGTAGAGATCGGTGGCCCACTACTGTTCTATAATGGGCGGAACACTAGTGTGTCAAAACCCTAGAAGGGTTTAACTATAAATAAAGGTTATAGTCCCTGTGTCACACGTACGAATTAATTCTCCCCGACATCCTATTATCGGAGAGATTGTGAGAATACAGAAAATCTAAAGGTTCTCTTAATAGTACGTGTAGATCCGGAAGGCCTAACCACGTCATTTAAAGAGAACCGATGTCAACCATGGATTCGAGTACGTTCGTTAACTTGTTCCTTCGATTCGATATATTGGATTCTCGGGTTAATATAATGATGGACTTCATTATGTTTTTCCTAACAAGTGATATCGAGCCTTCTTTATGTTGAATCTTTAGGAACAATTCGGATTAATTTTGGTGGTCATTCAAATTGTAAATTTTGCATGTTTTGTTCGTTTCCGACCGCCAACCTTGATTGCTTCAATTCGCAATTGTTTGGTTATGTTTGACAAAATTCGTTCAGGGTTCATTCTTAATGCATTATTCAGGTTAATTATGCAAGTTTAATTGATTATTTATGGTTCTATGCATGAGGTTATATGCGATTTATTTCCGCGCAAGAACCTAAAAATTTCGGTACTTTACTTGCAAAATTGGGTTAATTTTGACCTTCTCTGGCTAAATTAACTGAAGGATATTGTTTAATGCATTCTATAGCATGATTATGTACTTTCAATTAAGGATTTTAGTACTAATCATAGGTTTAATTGCTATTTTGCTTCCGCGGCTTCAAAACCCTAATTTCGGATGAAATTGGCGAAAATCGAGTCATAGTTCCACTCCTTTGCTGCAATTGTTTGAGGGGTTTTGATAGACTCATACTTTTAGTAAATTAGATGAATTTTATTGCAATTTATCTAGTCAAATAGCATAATTTTTGCAGCTATTCAAATTTGGGCGAAGAACCCTAGTTTTCGGTCTTTAAACTGAACAATTATGGCTTAATTCGTTTAGTTTAATGTAAATTGAGTTAGGTATTTTCTTTCTGGAACATTTAATCATGTTTTGGTGCATTTAATTTCTATTTTCGTTGATTAAAATTTCCGGGCAATTTTGGTTGCAAGAACCCTAACTTTCGGACATAAAATTGCAAAATTGGGATTCAATTTGGTTGTATTCATGGAAATTGACTTGGGGCTTTTGATTTCAGCATGGTTAATTGTATTTTGGAGCCTTCAATTTTAATTTTCATTGATTTATTTTTTGGACAATTTCGCAAGCAAGAACCCTAATATTTTGGGCTATAGATTGTGAAATTGATGCTGATTTCACTTTATTTTGGTAAAATTAGTTTAGGGTTTTGTTTTCCAGATATTTAATCATGTTTTGGTTGCCTCAATTTTGATTTTCAGTTATTAATTTTCTGCGCAAATTTTGCTTTATAAAACCCTAATTTTCGAACTTATTTTGCAAAATTAGGATTAAATTCGTTCCAGTTGAGCAAGATTGATGTAGCGTTTTGTTTGCTATACTTTTAGACATACTTTTGTGTCTTCAATTTTGAGTTTTATGAAATATTTTATTTTGGCAAATTTCGATTGATTTTTGCAATTTTATGTGGTTTTCTTAAAGTATTTAAGAAATTTGGAACAAATCATGTTTAATTACGTGAAAATTATTATTTAAAGTTTATTTCAGAATAATTTTAAGTTCAAATATTAGGGGTATGGTTGTTTATGTTTTCGATTAATTAATTGAGAGAATATGTCACCAAAGTGACCTCTCTTGTTAAGATTAGTTATTTGAAAATATAAATGGTATATTCATGCAATTTATGTTAATATTGTTCGGCCCAAAGGAAGTTCAGTATTGATTTAAATTGCATGAATTTTGTGGTGATAAACACGTGATAATTATTTGGTTTTGCATGTGATTATTGAATCGGCCCAAAGGAAGATTCTTTAATTGATATGCTTTTATTATCGGTGTTTGATTACTACGCCAAGATATCACTAAGAAGTTAGTATTTTCATCCAAAGATGAAATACTAATGGAAAATCGGTATCTTGATATGGGATTTCACCTTATTTGAACTTATTATTATTGTTATTGTTTTAACTAAATTTTAAAGTTTAAGAGCATGTTGTAACTCTCTTCTTTTCCTTTGATACAACTATCTCTAATTCTGCTAATATCACTCGCCAGACATTAACTCTATTCCTATCGTTGAATGGCTCTAATTTCAAGTCATGGCAAGAGAACCTCTTAATTGTTCTCGGAGTCATGGATCTCGACCTTGCATTAAGGGTAGTCTCTCCCGCTAAACCTCATTGCTGAGAGTACCTCCGATCAAAAGAGGGAATATGAAAAGTGGGAGAGATCAAATCGCATGTGTCCGATGATCATAAAGAAAGCCATTCTCGAAGCATTCGGAGCCACTATATTTGAAGATAAAAATACGGCTAAGGATTTCCTTACTGAAATTGAAAATAGGTTTGCCAAGAACAAAAGGCTGAAATTGGTATGCTCTTGACAAACCTAATTTCGATGAGGTATAAAGGTAATGGAAACATCAGGGAGTACATCATGGAGATGTCTCATCTAGCTTCGAAACTAAAAGCACTTAAACTTGACCTCTCCGAGGCGTTGTTAGTGTATTTAGTTTTGATATCTCTTCCAGCAAGTTTTAACCAGTTTAAGGTAAGCTACAACTGTCGAAAGGAGACTTGGTCTCTAAATGAGCTCATCTCACACTTGTGTTCGGGAAGAGGAAAGGTTGAAGTTAGATAAGACTGAAAGTGCTCACCTTGCCTCAACCTCTAAGTCCAAGAGGAAAAGGGTCAAGAGTAAGGAAGCTGCAGATAAGGCACCTCATAAGAAACAACGAAGGCAAAACCGGCTACTGGAGCTGATAAGGGTTGTTTCTTTGCGGTGGTGCGGATCATAAGAAGAAGCAATGCACCAAATATCACGCTTGGCGTGCTAAGAAAGGTATACTTCTTGGTTTGGTTTGTTCAGAGGTTAATATAGCCTCGGTGCCTAGACATACATGGTGGATGGATTTTGGTGCAACTACTCACATCAGTGTGTCTATGCAGGGTTGCCTGAGTTACCGAAAGCCCAGTGTTGGTGAAAGATACATATATGTGGGAGACGGTCGAAAGTTGCTTGTAGAGGCAATTGGAAAGTTTAGATTATTGCTAAAGACTGGATTTTATTTGGATCTTAATGAAACTTTTGTTGTACCGGTCGTTCGGACGGAATTTGATTTCTGTTCCCATTTTGGACAAATCTGGTTATTATTGTTCATTTGGAAATGGAATATTCAGTTTGTTTCATGATTCGAAATTGGTTGGATTCGGTTCTTTATTGCATGGCGATAGTCTATATTCACTTGAAACAATTGCTTCATATTCTGAATCCCTACATTTAAGTACACGAGGCGTAAAGAGAAAATTAACCAATGAGAATTCTGCTGCATTGTGGCACAAAAGGTTGGGTCATATCTCCAAAAGGAGATTAGAAAGACTCGTGTCGGACGGAATTCTTGAACCTTTAACTTTCACGAGACATGGACGTGTGTGTTGATTGTATAAAGGGCAAACAAACCAATAAAAGGAGATTTGATGCCAATAGATCATCGGACGTCTTAAAACTTATTCATACGGACATTTGTGGGCCTTTTCCAAATCCTTCTTGAAATGGTCAACAATATTTTATAACGTTCATAGACGATTATTCTAGATATGGCTATATATATATCTCATTCATGAAAAATCTCGATCACTTGACGTGTTCAAAAATTTTAAGGCTGAAGTTGAAAACCAACTTGGCAAAAGGATAAAAAGTGTCGGATCCGACCGTGGTGGTGAATACTATGGTAGATATGACGGTTCAGGTGAACAACGTCCGGGACCATTTGCAAAATTCCTAGAGGAATGTGGTATCGTCTCACAAGTACACCATGCCGGGTTCACCCACAATGAATGGTGTTGCTTGAAAGGCGAAACCGAACTCTTAAGGACATGGTGAGGAGTATGATTAGTCACTCTACCTTACCGAGTCACTCCGGGGTGATGCACTTAAGACTGCAGACTTACATTCTTAACGAGTTCCAACTAAAGCGACTACTAAAACCCCTTATGAACTTTGGACTGGCAAGAAGCCAAGTCTAAATCACCTTCATATTTGGGGATGTCCAGCAGAAGCACGGCCTTATAGGCCAAATGAGAGAAAACTGGACTCTAGGACGGTTAGTTGCTATTTTGTTGGATACGCTGAAAGGTCAAGGGGTTTAAGTTTTTTGATCCCAAATCTAAGTCATTTTTGAGACGATAAATGCTCGATTTCTTGAGGATGTCGAGTTTGAGGGGGAGATTCAGTTAGAGACATTGTTTTTGAAGAGGAATATGCCCATATCCCTACAGGTGTCATTAGCATTGATTAGGGTTTTACACTGACATTGTTTCGACACACCACAAGACAATGTTGATGAACTTGAAACTCTTGTACATGTAGTTGTTCCTCAAGAACAAACTCTTACTCCTCAAGAACCTACGCCATTAAGGAGATCCACTAGAGTGAGGAGAAATGTGGTGCCGGATGATTATATCGTATTTCTTCAAGAACATGAGGTAAACATTGGTTTGATGGAACTCGATTCTCATCCAACTAGTGAAAGTTCTAACTCTCAAGAGTGGATAGATGTCATGAACAATAAGATTAAGTCCTTAGTGATGGAAGATGATCCGCTCAACTTTTGTCGAGGCCATGGAAAGTGAAAATTCTCGAAGTGGCTAAATGCCATGAATGAGAAAATGCAATCCATGAAGGACAATGATGTATGGGATCTCGTCCCTTTGCCGAAAGGTGTGAAACCCATTGGTAATAAATGGATATTTAAAACCAAGAGGGATTCAAATGGCAATGTAGAGAGATTTAAGGCACGCCTTGTTGTGCAAGGTTTTACACAAAAGGAAGGCATTGATTATACAGAGACTTTATCTCCAGTTTCTTCGAAAGACTCTTTAAGGACTATAATGGCATTAGTTGCGCATTTTGATCTTGAGTTACATCGGATGGATGTGAAAACAGCGTTTCTCAATGGTGACATTGATGAAACTATATATATGAGGCAACCAGAAAACTTTGTGGTTGGAGACCCAAAGAATATGGTTTGCAAACTAAAGAAATCCATTTATGGACTCAAACAGGCGTCTCGCCGGTGGTATGTGAAGTTTCACCAAGTAGTTCTCTCGTTTGGTTTTGAGTTGAATTTACTTGATGAATGCATATATCATAAGTTCGAGTGGGAGCAAATATATTTTTCTGGTTTTGTATGTCGATGACATATTGCTTGCCAGACAACGATATAGGCTTATTGCACGAAACCAAGAGATTTCTATCAAAGAATTTTGAGATGAAAGATCTTGGTGATGCCTCTTTTGTATTAGGTATCAAGATACATCGAGATCACTCTCGAGGTATTCTTGGGTTGTCACAAGAGAGCTATATCGAAAAGGTATTGAAAAGATACGGCATGCAAGGTTGCAAACGAGGAAACACTCCTATGGCTAAAGGAGACAAGTTTAGTCTCACACAGTGCCGTAAGAATGATTTTGAGAAAAGGGAATGGAAAAGGTTCCCTATGCATCAGCGAGTAGGTAGCCTAGTGTATGCCCAAGTCCGCACTCGTCCGGACATTGCATACATTACAGCAATGCTAGGGCAATACTTAAGCAATCCAGGGTTAGAGCACCTGGAGAGCAGTCAAAAGGGTATTGCGGTACTTACAGAGGACAAAGGGTACATGCTCACATATCGGAGATCAGATGAGCTTGAGATCATTGGGTATACCGACTCGATTTTGATGGATGCATGGATAGCATGAAGTCTACATCGAGCTTCATTTATCTCGCTAGCTAGAGGTGCCATCTCCTGGAAGAGTGCCAAACAATCCATTACGGCTCCTTCCACTATGGCAGCAGAGTTCATTGCTTGCTATGAGGCATCTAGTTATGGGATGTGGGTGCGAAATTTTGTCATGGGACTCGCGGATAGTGGATACTTGTTCATAGACCACTTAAACTATTTTGTGACAATAAATCTGCAGTCATGTTTTCCAACAACAAGAAGAGTTCGAGAAAGTCAAAGTTTGTGGCTCTCAAATTCTTATTTGTGAAAGAAAGAGTAAAGAGTGGGGAGTTGTCAATTGAGCACATTGGTACAAACTCTATGATTGCGGATTCGCTTACTAAGGCCATACCACGCAATCGGTTTCATGAGCATGTGGCTCATATGGGTGTTGTGTCTTCTTTTGAGGATATTCGGTTTTAGTGGGAGTTTGTAATTTAGATGCACATTTGACCTATGTAATTTGGTTTTCGATTATGAGGATATTTTCTGCAGAAATAAAGTCATATTAAGGTTTTCCTTATACTCTGTTTATATTTTGGATCTCACTAATGTTTAAAGTGGACCAGTTGAAAATAGACATGTTGAGATCACATCACATGAAATTTTCATGCTACACATCCACATCATAATCCATGTCATTCTTTTGTATTAGCATAAGTGATCATTGATGGGTCGAGTTACGATGATGTAATAAAGGCCGCTTTGGTCCTATGTTGATATTATTGATGGACGAGGATTGGTTTAGATATATTATTATAATAATGACAGTAATATTGAGCTCAAAATTTTGGTTGATACATATTGTAAGGATACATATAGCTCAAGTGGGAGATTGTAGGATCATAATTCAACGATGAGCTTATATGTGATTAAATATGTATCGTAAGGACTCGTCATACTTATACCCCGAACTAAAAGTGATTCGATGAGGATACAATTAATTGGGCATTAATGTATCTAGTAGGGTGTGGGCCTTACATGTGTAGAGACCGGTGGCCCACTACTGTTCTATGATGGGCGTAACACTAGTGTGTCAAAACCCTAGAAGGGTTTAACTATAAATAAAGGTTATGGTCCCCGTGTCACACGTACGAATTAATTCTCCCCGACATCCTATTATCGGAGAGATTGTGAGAACATAGAAAATCTAAAGGTTCTCTTAATAGTACGTGTAGATCTGGAAGGCCTAACCACATCATTCAAAGAGAACTGATGTCAACCATGGATTCAGGTACGTTCGTTAACTTGTTCCTTCGATTCGATATATTGGATTCCGGGTTAATATAATGATGGACTTCATTATGTTTTTCCTAACATAAGAAACTTATACAGAGACATCAGTCCGAATGTTTTCTTTAATCGAGTCTAATACTTCTCGCCAATGATCGAAGGTGATTATCACGTGCATACAGGCTTCTTCACCTACATAGCTATTGAAACGAGCTCTCACGTGACCAATAGTGTTGCCAATGTGATCGAACTAAACATGACTTAGCATCAATCAATTTTCATGGCTATGTTCCAACTTCTCCTTGTTCATCGTAGTTCGAACTTTTGTCTTTTTCATAGTAATAGATAAAGACGTAGAGGAGTGCCTTGCTACTCCATTGTAACCTGACGAAGGATACGAAAGGATTTTCAGTCCCTTTACTCTAACCATTCATATACTTGGGAGCACCCCAAACTCCAAACTCTAACCATTCCTTCATTTAATTTAGGTCGAATTTTGTACTATGCATACACATATGCACGACATGAAGATAAATGTAAACCCTAAACTGTAACATTTCAACAATTCAAAGTAAACCCTAAACCTTAAAAAATGTCTAACATTTCAAAAATTCAAAAGAATAATAAAAACATAGACAAGTGTAGTCATTGCTCAAAGTAAACCCTAAACCCTAAAAATGAAAATTTTCTTTCGGTGTTTGTCGTCATTTACCAAACCTACTTCTAAAATCTAACATTTCAACAATTCAAAACGAATAACAAAAATAGAGGCAAGCGTTGTCATTGTTTAAAGTCAACCCTAAACTCTAAAAATGAAATTTTTTCTTCTACTATTTCTCATAATTTACCAAACCCACATATCAAAATGTCTAACATGTGAACAATTCAAAGCAAAAAAAAAAAAAAGAGAAAAGAAGGAGAGACAAGTTCAATACCTAGAAGAAATGACAAAGACAGGGTGAAAGGAAAATGAAGACGCAGGTGGAATGTGACAATTGCAGCGGGAGCGAGTAGAAGAGACTAGCCTTTATAAGAAGAGAGTATAAAGCGAGTGAAATGGTTCTCAAAAAGCGGGGAAAGAGTACATTTAAAATAGACTTCTAATAACGATTGATACAAACAACCGTTGTTATAAGTCGGACCTATGACAAAGGTTTGTTAAAACAATCGTTGTGACTATGACAGCGGTTTAAATAAGAAACCATCGTCATAAGTGAAAATTGTAAAAATATTATAATATTTTTTTAACCGGACTTATGACAACGGTTTCTACCAACAATCGTTTTTATAAGTCGGACCTATGATAACAATTTCGAAACAAGCTTTGTCATATAAACTACCCCATGGGTGTGGGCACCCGCGGTGGCCCCCATGGTGGGAGACAACAGACTACAAAGGTTTCTCGATGTGCCACACATAAAACGAGGTTTCATGTGAGGAACCATTATCGTTGGCCATTTACAACAATAGTTCTTCATATATGAACCGTTGTAATAAGGTAGTTGAAGAGTCCAAAAAATGATATTTTTAATATCTTTTTACGTCTTATTTGGTTGTAATAATTATTAAATTAGGATTTTTAATTTAATTTATTTTATTTTCGTATGAATTGTTGAAAAGTATGAGAAATAATATGAAGACCTGAAATTTGGAGAACTAGAACCTATTTGCAATCGGCCCAAATCGAGCCCAAAACTTGAGCTGAGCATGTCGCGTACGTGACCTCCTTGCTCCCTCTCATCTAAACTTTCCCTCTCTTTTGGTCCCTTCACTAAAACCCTAGCCCAAACATTACTCTCTCTCTCTCTCTCTCTCTCTCTCTCTCTCTCTCTCTTCTCCTTCAACCACTCGAAATCCTAGCTTCAAACTTTTTCTCTCTTCGTTGGCCTCTTTCACCAACCAAACCCTATCTCCCTCACGGCTCAATCTATCTCTCTCCTCCTTCACCAAACGTAGAATTCTAGCATTTCCATGTAACACCCTCTTATTCCTCCGCCACGAATAGAGCCCCATTTCCCTTCAAACTCTCTTCCTATTGTAGATACCTTAAAAGTGTCATCCTTATCTCTTTTGCGAACTCAAATCATGATCGATTGAAATCAGCATGACGAAGCTAGTAAACCACAAAAACCAGTTAGCACTACAACATCAATTGTTTTTTGCTTAGGCCGGCCTACAATCCATTTCTTTTATCCGAACGAAGCCAAGTTCGGACTCTCAACCAAGATTCGAACTAGTGCCGGTTAGGGTACGCCTGCGTAAACTATAGCATTTCATTATTCTTCAGCGGCCAAACATAGCACGCATCTCGAACGTTCATATGATGACGTTTTAACCGGCGGTGGTCTCCAGGATTCTACAAACGACGCCATTTTGGTCAGGAAAATTTTTGGTTTATTTCTTTATCCATCTCTAGTATTCTCGAGCCCGGTTCAAGCCAAACCCGATGGCTGGATGGCTTTTAGAACATTTCCATAAATAGAGGGCTTCCCCTTGTGTTTTCTACACCATTAGCAACAGGAAAATCTCCTCAAGCTATTGAAACTCTCTCTGTCTCTCTTTTCTCCATTTCTCACTTACTCCATTCGAGTACCCATTTCTAAACCACTTACAAATGGCCTTCTTCTAACTCTTTTGCTTGCCACCATCCTACCATCACTCGCCGAATTCGACCGTGATTCAAGCCTAACAAGTGGGTCAATCCGAGGGCGCCGTTTCACCATCTTCGAGTTTGTTTTTCACTTTATTTAAATTCAATTATTTTATCGCTTTTTGTAATGTGGATTAAGGATGTAATCACTTTACTGCCCCCTCTCCCCCACCCCACTTGTAATCTTTTATTTCTCGCTTTCTTTTTTCAGTTTTCTTTATTTTTTCACTTTTCTTTAGTGACTTCTTTATTGTTTTATTTATTGCTTTATATCATGTTTTGGTTACTTTAATTTCCGCCTATTGCATGTTATTTACTTGATTTTTTAACACAATTTAAACTCACTTTTTCAATTAGTAAAGGCCATTTTTTTGATGGGTGGAATAAAGAGCATCCCTCTTTATTTTATAGCTTCGCCCTCGAACATCAAATCATTGGTTTAAGACCAATGGAGTCCTTTTTTAAAACCTTTCTCATTTTGAGTTTACGTACCAAATTTTAAAAAGTACTTCTTTTATTTTTTTAGTTTTTATTGCTAAAACTAAATGGTGACACCTTTACTTTGCTTTTTATTCTTTAAATTGCTTCTCGGTATCTCGGATGAAAAAACTAGAAAAAATTGGCCAATTTGGTAGCTTAAGCTATCCGACCAACACCGATTCCTCAGCCTCGGCTAGATAACCGTCACCAATTACCAAACGAAGCAGGTGACAGCTGGGTCTAGTTGGTAATTGGGCTTAGCTCTAGGCCCAAACAGTTTTCACTACCTGGCCCAAGTAGCTTTGCAACATATCAACTTCCTTATTTTTCTAATTATTTTTGCTTAGGAAATAACATCCCCGGACTTCTAAAATCGCTTTTGAAAATAAATGATTTCCTAAAAATCGCCAATAAATCCCTTCTTAAATCTCTCTTTTACAAAAGCCTTATCATTCGTTTGATAAGCACACTTCGCATGAAGCCGAAATTCATGTGAAAACTCGATCCGCTTCCGTACGGGGACTGGTCATGGCTCCTACACATGCCTTCCTTTTCACGACCCATTTGAAACTCTCTCTCTCTCCTCTTCTTCCTTGTCGACAAAGCCCTAATCCCCCTCTAACTCTACCTCTACCCCTATCCTTTTACCCTATTTTCTCGGGCTTTATCTAGAACCGAGGCATGAGCGAAAAAAGGAGCGAAGGCAAAGGTTTAAAGCAGGAGTAGAGCACAACAAGAAAGGAGGCAAACGGCGAGCATGGCGAGCCACGAGCTTAGGTTAATTTTTCACCTTTTAGTTCTTCAATTTTTTAGTTTTTCAAATTGTAGTCTTAGTTTGTCAAATTTCGGTATTTAGTTTTCAGATTTTAGTTTTTAGTTCTTAACTTTCAATTTTTAGCTTTTGATTTTTGGATTTGGAATTCCTCTAAATTTATGGTTTGATTTTCGGATAGTTGATTTGCCTTCTCGAATTTGGGTATTCAATTGTTCAAAGTTATATTGTGAATTTATGGAAGTACTTTGCTAGAATCTAGACATTCGACTTTGCTTGGTATAAATTACTAATTTTTGCACTTTGATTTTTGTTAGTTTAATTTATGATTTAGTGACAGTTCTTGCATTTGATTCATGTTAGTCCGTGAATTGGTTGATAATTTGGTGAGTAATGAGTTATGCTTGAAGTTAGTTTCGATTTGTGTTAATTTGATTTAGCAGAGTTAGTAGTGAAGTTTTGATTTTAGATTGTTCGATTTGATTTAGGTTAGTAGTTTATGACTTTAGTGTCTATATGCAGTTTCTGATTTTAGTAGTTGCATTTTGATTTTATATTAATAGGTTATTTTGAGTTTTTAAGTGTCATTAGTCTCATTTAGCAATCGAATTTCGATTTGATTCCATCTATGTGGATTGACAAAAATCCCGTACTCTAAATTTCACATGAACAGTAGCTTTTTTTTTATTAAAAGAAACTAATGTTTTTGTTTTTTTTTTTCATCTATCCCCGCTTATACATTTTCATTTTCCAAAAAAATAAATCCATTTATAAAACAAACTTATTATGCAAAAACATTGTAAAATTGTCCAACTAAATATATAAATACAAAATGATAATAAATGCAAACAACATGTACATTGTCATTTAAACACCAATCCTTTCTTATCGTCCTCTAAACCGATCTTCAATATATATGCCTTCCTTATGATCAAATCTTAAATACACTCCTTCAAAATGGGCATCCTCATTTTCGACGAGAAAATCCTAAAGAGAAAGGTGGAGTCCCATTAATAAACTTAGTCACATCTTCCCCATCTCCAACAACAATGTGCCTTTTTCCTTGAAAAACAATAGACCACTTCTCATTGGTCGGGTCCTCAACATAAAACACTTATCTTGCATGGGCTTCCATAATCAATTGATCTCCTTTATGACATTCTCTTGTAAAATCGACCATCGTGAACCCCAACTCATTAAGTCGTACGTCGTTGTTGTTATTCTCAACCCATTTGCATCGAAAAATGGGATCTTAGAAGTCAATATAGTCTACCTCCCATGTATCTTCGAGTGACTCCATAATACGGCATTTTTGCTACAAGGAGATTTCTATCCTTGGAGCTCGACACATGAAGTGCATGAGCCTCTAATGTAACCCTTTTATTTTGCACGGTGCTTCTACCATCCTGCATCTTGGTATAAAAAGAGAATCCATTGATGTCATACCCATAGTAAGAAATGACTTTCAACCCCGACCCTCTAACCAAGCTAACGAATGTGTGAGACACATCTTCATGTGAGTCTACCCGTTGGATAGATATTTGCTCTCTAAACCAATTCATAAATGAGTGATTGTCTTAAGCTAGTACCCACTTCTCATATCTTCCTTGGTACAGTTTCCCGATGAGAGACTTGTGCTCCTCAATGTAAGGTTGCACTTTATCATCTGTTAAGAAGGACATTACGGTGCGCTTGCCCTCATTTCATGATTGATCGTTTGCACTTTCATGTCTATATGCGTGATCTTCTTGGTACAACATGTAATCGTTAAGGCATGCATGTATCTTCTTATAACCTATGCCCATAGGACATAATAACTTTTATCGCCTCATATGTGCGGTTGGGAAGTACATTGCCTTCTGGAAATATATCTTTCAATGCATCGAGCAACTCCATGAAAATTTTGTCATTGCACCATTAGCTACTTTGAGGTTGAATAGCCTCAACACAACTAATAAACGGGTCAAGTTTTCATAACCTGGATATAGAGGCTTCTCGGAATCAGCTAATAGTCATTCCAATATATGCGATCAATCAACTAAATCACCTTCTACGTCACGAACCAAATCATCATCTTGATCTTTTACGTCCATACTAGCTTCGTACTCATCATGCCCTTCGTCTTCTTCTAAGTTGTCATTCAAATATCGAAGACTCGGACATCGCTCTATATCTTTCCGAGTCATGCAAAGGGAATCGGTATAACGATGTCGAGTCATATAGAGTTTTGATTCCAAGGCATTCTCTCGTGTCTCGGAAACTTACTTGAGTTAAATAGTATCTTTTCTATGCGATTCGGCCTTCACATATCTCTTTAATCGCTTTTCAGTTAGCGACTCGGAAAACTTGTTCTTTATTCCGAGTCCACTCTCACTCGGAATCCGACTTGTGGTTATTTACTCTATTGTTTGCAAAGTCGACATTCGTAGTTCATTTCATGCTTAGTCTACATCAAGTGTTTCCCACTCGATATTTGTTAATAGAACTTGATTCTTTGCTTAAGACTAAGTCTTATGGAACTCCGAGTATCATGGATATTAGACTCGGAAAAATCCATTTCTTTTCGACTCGGATAATCTGTTGATTAATTATCATGATTATATTATTATCTCGTGTCTAACCTTGGACCAAAGTATTTTATACTTTGAGAACCAAAGATGTTTTACTTTTGTAGGTTATTCAATCGAGGATATCTTTTCAAACTACAAAAGTAGCTGGCTTCGTAACATCAAATCACCAGCAGAGATGGCTTTTCACCTACACTCGCTCTAGTCTCGTAAGATTGTGTCGAAGCCGTCCGCTTCCATATCCGAAAACTGGAACGCTAAGCCTAACGGTGGTTTCCACCTCATTTTTCAAGACACAACCGATGGTTTTGGGACTTCCAAGAGAGTTAAACCGTTGTCCAACGTCCATATTTCAACGGATACTTTCGAGGGATTCGAAAGCCTTCCACAACGGTCACAGAGGACTCTCGGTCAGCAGATGAAGATAACGGCTACTCGCCCGGTCTTCTATAAAAGGAAGCCACCTCACAAGACTTGAAGATAGCGGAATATATTGTCAATACTTCAACTTGAACAAAGTTATTGTATTTACTTTCAATCTTCAACTTACAACTCCTACTCTGTAATTCATTACTTTCGAGTTGTAAGGTCTTGTACTCGACTACAAACACTTCTTACATTCTTTGTAAGGTCCCTTGACTAAGCTGTAAGGGTTAACTCGGCTTAGTTGTCCCTAGCTGTAAGGGTTATCTCAGCTAGGAAGTACTAGATCGGATAAGGGAATTTCGAGTCTAGGAAAACTTGTATAGAGTTGTCTAAGGGAGCAACTCGGGTTCCGTCAAGTTCACGGTATTTTGTGGACTCAAAATAGTGGATTTGACTTCGTGTCTGGATTGACACGGGCCGTGGTTTTCTCGCCCCAGGAGGGTTTCCACGTAAAATCTCTCGTGTTCACTTTCGAGTTCATTCTAGACTCGCATGCGCCTTGCTGAACGTGTTTACTCCGATTCATTACATTCCGAGTCCAATATTTTCCGACCCCCTGCTTAGACTCGTAATCTGTCTTTGACTCTTCTCTCGTCAAAAGGTGTGTGCTTTCGTAAAGAATTTTTCATCACCCTATTCACCCCCTCTAGGGTGACTCGGACTCTCCCCGAGCAAACCTTCAATTGGTATCGAGCCTAGCCTTTCGTAAAGGATCTAACAGTCCAAAGGTTTAAAGATCGATGGCTCGTAACACCGGAGAGTTCGACGAAGGTAGATCTTCCAACAGGCCACCAAAATTCAAAGGTTCAAATTTCGGTCACTCGGAAGAAGCTTATGGAATGTTTCCTTATGGATCACGATGAAGAAGTATGGGAAATCATACAACAAGGAAACTACATTCCAACGAAGACAGATGAATTCAGAATCCTTCCAAAGACAAAGGATGAGTTCACGCCGACAGGCGTAGAAGTTCGTAAAGAACTTCAAAGCCATGAACATCCTCATGTGCGCCATAAGCTCGTAAGAATATAATCGAGTCTCTCGCTCGTGACTCGCTAAAGAGGTGTGGGACACTCGGTCAACACCTACGAAGGTACAAGTCGGTGAGACAAGCGAAGATCAGCCAAGTATCTTCACAAATATGAGCTTTTCAAAATGGAGCCGAAGAGAACATTACTCGATGTTCATACGCTTCACCGAGATCACCAACAATCTCAAATCTCTGGGAAAGAAAATCTCCCATGAAGAAATGTGCCGGAAAATTCTCGTAAGCCTACCCAAGAAACGATGGGGTCCTAAGGTTACTCGCCATAGAAGAGGCTCGTAACCTCTCACTCTTGAAGCCGACGAGCTCATCTGAAAGCTTCGACCCATGAGATACATCCGGAAGAAGAAGATGCCGAGGGTACTTCCAAAAGGAACATCGCGCTTAAAGCCTCGTAATCCAAAGAAGCAAGTCCAAGCTCCTCTCGACTCGAAGATGATCCCATGGCACTCATTGCAAGAGGCTTCAAGAGAATGATGAAGCACAAAAGATGGGATAAAAGGCCAAAAGAAGAATTCTACAAAAAGGACAAGAGAGACAGAAAAGGTAAGTTTTCTTCACCCTCAAAGTTATCCTTGTCTAAGAATTCTGGATGTTTTGAATGTGGCAAGCAAAGACCACATAGTCAAGGACTGTCCAAAACGAAGAAGGGACAGGAAGAAGAAAAAGGCCATGATGGCAACATGGAGTGACGAGGACTCATATGAAGACGACGAAGACTCGGATGACTCGAAGTGTCTGATGGCAATTTCGACTCGGAAGCCGAAAGAGAGTCGACTCGCGACTCGCACAACGAGGAAACCGATCCTCAAGAGGTAATAAACTATTTCCTCAAATTTTCCAAAGTTGATTTAGCTAAGTACATCTTCACTTTGGAAGAAAAGTCCAATTCCGATTCTTCTCATTTCAAGGAACAACTGGAGTCAATCACTACCGAGAGCACCTTTTTAAAAATGAATTGGAAAACCGAGACTCACACTCGGAGAACTCAAGACAAGTGCTCAAACTAATGAGACCGAGTCCGAGTTACTCGAAAAGAAAATGAGCAACCGAAACGAAGCTCATTGAGTCTCAAGATCTGGTTTTGAAGTTTTCTCAAGGACGAAGAACCTTGATATGCTCTTAGGATCACAATGTGTCTCATTTCGAAAAGAAGGTCTTGGTTTCAACAAAGAGGAAGAATCTAATTCTTACTCGGAATTGTTCAAAAAGGATTCCGTAACCGTTAAGTTCAAAAAGGCTGAGCATGGTCCCATTCACAAAAATGAAAGGAGGACTAAACCTGGACCTATTTACAAAAAGAAACCATTTTCCTCTCGTTTCAAAAGGAAAGGTTTTTAAAAGGAAAGAGACACAGACTCAGCTTCTCGAAAAGAAGGAGACTCAGAATCGGACTAAAACCAAAGTCATTCAAATCTGGGTTCCGAAGCACCTTCTTCCTCGTAAAAGGACCACAAGTAAGGAATGTTACTGGGTTCGTTAGAGGAAGTGAGAAGGGTTAGATTTTCTCTGTTTTGCAGGTCACTCAGAAAAGATCAAAAGGACACTCGGTAGCTGGACAGCGGTTGTTCTCGACATATGTCAGGTGACCAAGGACTCTTTTCCGAGCTGGAGTCATATAAAGGAGGAAAGGTGACCTTTGGTGATGACAAGCAAGGGCAAGATAGTGGGCATTGGGAAGATTGGTAATGGAAACAATCTGGTGAGCCCAGTCTACCTGGTCAAAGGACTAAAGTACAACCTACTTAGCATCTCCCAGCTTTGTGACAAAGGTCAAGAGGTAAAATTCACTCAATCCAAGTGCTACATCACGGATGAGACCACCAAAGAGGTAAAGCTCTCGGTAAGAGATCAGGTAATACCTACATCATCCCTCTCTCTGACCCAAGTCAGAACTTATCATGTTTAAAAGCATATCTTCAAGATGATTCTTGGATTTGGCATCGTAGATTAGGTCATATTAGCATGCATACTATCAAAAAGCTTGCATCTCTTGGTCCGGTTAGAGGATTACCTAACCGTGCTTTTGAGAAGGATAAAGAATGTGGAGCATGCACCAAAGGGAAACAAGTCAGATCTTCATTCAAATCTCTGAAGACAGTTTCCACATCCAACGTGCTTGAATTACTACACATGGACTTATGTGGTGAAATCCTCGTGAAGAGTCTCTGAGGTAAATCTTACATACTTGTTATTATTGATGATTTTTCAAGATTTACCTGGGTGTGTTTTCTAAAGCATAAGAATGAGGCCTTTAAGGAGTTCAGCAAGCTCTGTAGAAAGATTCAAGTTGAGTCTCGCACTCGGATTCAAAAGATTCGAACCGACCATGGAAGGGAGTTCGATTACTCGAATTCTCGTAGTTTTGTGACAAGAACGGAATTTCTCATAACTTCTCAAGCACCCGAACTCCTCAGCAGAATGGAGTAGTTGAGAGAAAGAACAGAACCCTTGAAGAAATAGCAAGGACGATGATGATTGAACACAACTTGCCTTACTATTTCTCGGGCGAGGCAAGAAACACAGCCTAACTACACTCTCAATCGATGCCTCATCGCACCCATTCTCAAGAAAACACCTTATGAGCTCTACAAAGGAAGGAAGCCAAATATTTCCTATTTCGGATCTTTCGGATGTAAGTGTTTTGTCCACAACAACGGTAAGGATCATCTCGACCAAGTTTGATGCTCGGTCGACGAAGGTATTTTTCTAGGTTATTCTTCTCATAGCAAAGCTTATCGTATATTCAACAAGAGAACTAACAAAGTGGAAGAAAGTATCCACGTAGTGTTTGATGAGCTTGAACAGGGAAAACTAAGTGAATCTTCATACTCGAACCGAAGCTCGGAAAAGATGATGACGAAGATGAGTCTATAAAGACTCGAAGGAGACCACTCGAACGAGGAAGCTCAAAATGAGACAACTCTAGAGGTCGCTCGTAACGAACAAGTCAATGAAGAAGATCACTTAGAGCAAGCTTCGAAGATCAAGCAATTCAACCAACAAACCTGGTGAATCAAAGAACTGGTAAAGCATTCAAATTTACTTCCAGTCATCCCCAAGAAAACATTATTTCGATATCAACAAGTGGGGTAAGAACTCGTTCTTCTCTTCATAATCTATGTGCATTCACCGCATTCATTTCACTAATCGAACCCAAAAATGCACTAGAAGCCCTTAATGAACCCGAATGGGTAGAGGCCATGCAAGAAGAGCTGAATCAATTCGAGAGAAACCAAGTCCGGACTCCGACCAACCGACCTTCCGACCACCCAGCTATAGGAACCAAATGGGTTTTCAAAAACAAACTGGATGAGGGTGGAGTAGTAGTCGAAACAAGGCTAGACTTGTAGCTCGAGGTTACAATCAAGAAGAAGGAATTGATTGTGGGGAAACCTTTGCACCAAGTAGCTAGAATTGAAGCCATTAGAATACTGTTGGCATTTGCATCCCGCATGCATATTAAATTATATCAAATGGATGTTAAGTGTGCCCTTCTCAATGGTTTTATTGAAGAAGAGGTCTATGTCGAGCAGACCTCTTGGTTTTGAAAACTCAAAATTTCCAAATCATGTTTTCAAACTTCAAAAGGCTCTCTATGGTCTTAAGCAAGCCCCTAGAGCTTGGTATGAAAGACTCGAGCAGACTTCCTCGGTTCAAAATGATTTCAAAAGAGGTCGATCGACAAGACCCTATTCATAAAGACCAAAGGGAAAGATTTTCTCATTGTTCAAATTTATGTTGATGATATTATTTTCGGTACTACTAATGAATTTCGTGCCGAGAATTTTCCGAGTTGATGAGCCAAGAGTTCCAAATGAGCATGATGGGAGAACTCAACTTCTTCCTTGGGCTGCAAATCAAACAAGACAAAGATGGAATCTTTGTCCATCAATCAAAGTACACCAAGGAACCGCCGAAGAAATACAAACTTCAAGATGCAAAGCACGCATCTATTCCTATGAGCAAGCAAGATAAAACTCGACTCGGATGAAACAGTAAAGCAAGAGATCGAAACTCTATCGAGGTATGATTGGATCACCGCTATATCTTACTTCGAGCGGACTGGACATAATGTTCAGTGTTTGCTTATGCGCACGATTTCAAGCTAATCCAAAAGAATCACATCTCACTCGCGGTGAAGAGAATATTCGGATATCTTGCAGGCACTCGGAATCTAGGACTCGTGGTACTCCGGAGACTCGTAACCGAGTTTGACCGGGTACTCGGACGCAGACTACGCAGGATACAAAGTTGATCGAAAGAGCACATATGGAGCTTGTCGGCTTCGGGTCAATCCCTAATATCCCGGCACTCAAAGAAGCAAAACTCGTAGCTCTATCAACTGCGTAAGCTGAATATATTGCCGCTGGAGCTTGTTGCGCTCGGATTCTCTCGGATAAAACAACACTTGAAGGATCTTGGATTAACTCTCAACTCTGTCCCAATCAAGTGTGACAATCAAAGCGCAACCGCATCACTAAGAATCCTGTCCAAGCACTCAAAAACAAAGCATATTGAAGTCGGTATCATTTCTTACGCGATCACTCGTAAAAGGGTGACATTACACTTGAATTCATTCCTACTAATCTTCAATTAGCTGATATCTTTACTAAGCCTCTTGGTGAAGATCAATTCTGTTTTATTCGAATGAGCTTGGTATGTTAAATGCTTAGTTTTGCGTTATGATCCTTGAATTTTTCTCGTGCTATGTGCTTTCTTTGTTAATAACCATTGGTTCGACTTGATCATGTGATACTCGGGCTGATAGTTATTTCGTGTTTCGAGTCACTCGTAAACTTTTCCGAGTCAAACTCGGACGTAGAGAAAATTGGACATCAAATTTTCCGAAACTATCTCTAGAATAGTGGAGAGTTTCTGATTATATTTTCAAACTCTTTTTCTCTCTCTTTCTCGAGCGCCGCGATCGATCTCAACCGCAGATTTCAAACCACCGATATCTCAACCGTTGAAGGAGAACTGTCACACCGGCATTAATGATCGATGGACGGGTGAGACGGAACGGAGTTACTTAACGGATAGTGAACGGGCGCGCGTACTCTTTATAAATAACGTTTATCTATCTTCCTCTCGGTACTCTAAAACCCTTTCCCTCTCAAACGAAAACCTTCTCGCGGAAGTTCTCTACGTGAACAAGTGTCCCCTTGATCGATCTGCTAGTGTTGAAGAAGCTCTCTCTCTCTCTCGTAAGTTTTCGATCGCTCTCTTCTCTTTTTCTTCTACCATTTTCGTTTTCTTCTCTTCTACACCTCCATCTCTTTCTCTTTCTCTTTCGAAAAGTTTCATCTTTTCATCTCTCACAATGCCTAAAAGAGGAAACCACCCCGACTTTCAGTGTTTCTTCATCCTCCAAAAGCCTCGCACCAACAAGCCGTAAAGCTCAACCCCTCTAAACCCATTGTCACCCAAAGATCTTGCGCTGGACGACAAGTTCTTCCCAACAACCAAATTCTCCCGGTTGTCCAACATCCAAACCACAGAGTCTACCCTTTCTTGTGTTTCAGCGAGTTCATCTATCCCGAACTCGTTTCGAGTTCTATACTCATCTCTCCCACTCGAAAATGTTCTAACCTCTCGGGTTCGTAACATTACCGTTCAGTATCAACACCTCTCTCCTTCACAGATCGTTCAAAGTTTCTTCTCTCTTCTTGAACAAAGCAACCCTATCCCTTCACCGAAGTCGCCGACGACTTCTTTGAAAAGTATGCTAAAGAATTCCCCGGGTCCGGAAAGAACTTTTCGTGACTCGCTTGAAGTCGAAGCCGGGCTTCGTGTTTCCTGCTGATGAGAACCTTCTTCTCTCAGCATTCTAGCAAGGAGAACCCCAACTCCAAGCACCTCAAGGCCCTCTTCGATATCCCGGAGGGATACGAAGTCGACCTCTTCCCCTCCATCATTGAGCGGATGGCCGCTGTGCCCGCTCAACTCCAAACCAAGAAGAACACCTCCCTTCCTTTCGGTGCTCTTCTCACCCTTGTCTTCAAACAATTCCAAGTTCCTCTTCCTCTCGACCCTAACGCGGTGTCCGAGGCGGCCATTGTGGTCGGCAAGAAGGAACTCCGAGGGTACGGATACCGAGAAACTAACCCCGGTGTCCGGGTTCACAACTCGGAGCCGAGGCCTCCTTCTCCACCTCGGACTCGGAAATCAACCCCTCTCCCTCTTCCCTCTTCACCTGGTGGTGCCTCCACCTCCAAGTGCTTCCAAAACTCTCTCAGCCCTCTTGTCTCCTGTCTTCATGGACAAGATCACCTCGGTGTCTTCGATTTCGGAGACATGCTCGGAGGTTTCAAGTTCTGTCCTTCGTGGTCCGATCATCAACCAAAAGACCGGTCAGTCCCAAATCCGAGAGCAGCAGCCTCTCGTTCTCGAGATGAGAGAGCTGGTTAAGGAGCGAAGGAGCTGGCTGAGCTCCTCGAGAGAGACGGTCCAAGGCCGCTCAGGACCCGGATGACTCGGACCCATCTCGAGACATCTTCGAGCCCGAGCCCGACCTCCTCGGAGAGCGAGGAAGCCGAGGAAGCAGAGGAAGAAGCTGCAGATGCAGCGGAGGACGCCGAGGAACCTGCGGCTCGAGCAGCCCCTTCCGGCCAAGGGAAGAAGAGGCCGTGGCAGCTGCTGAGGGACGACCTGCTCCCAAGCTCAAGTTGTCTGTACTCGGCTCGGACAGCAGTCCGAGTGGGTCGAAGATCTCGCTCCTCCAGCCGAGTCAGCCCAGAGCAGCCCCTCCAGCCCCGAGGTCCCAAGGGAAGAACCCTCGATCCACTTTCTCCGGTCGGCCACTCGGAGCCGAGCCCCTGCGAATTGTTCCGGTTCTCCTTCGCCGCGCTCAAGCACATCGTCAAGATCTTATCAGCGCCGGCGCACCTCCGCCTCGACTCGAAATCCCCTCCTCCCTAGTTGGAGCCATGCACTACGTCACGATTCCTCGGTGCCTCCGAATTTCGTTTTTCATCATTTTCTTTTTGTCCGGACAACTTCGTGTATTAATTGTACTTTTCTCCCTTCTTTTTGATTCTTGTTTTTGCTGAAAGGCAAGGGGAGAAAATGTAGTCGATCGAAACCGGTTGTCGTGTCTAGGGGAGTTCTTTCCGCCCTTGTAATATTTCTTTTAATGAACTCGAATGCATTTACGAGTTCTTTCTTTTCCGAGTTAATGCGTTCAAGCTTACTTTAATTTGCTCGATATATTGTATATTGCTCGATCTATTCAATATGCCTTACTTTTACTCAAACTACTCGGAATCGATCTATTTTTTCCTCTAACAAAGTTTCGTTTAAGTATGGAATGCCTTTCATCAAAAAGGGGAGATTGAAGACTCGGACACTCGCTCTATATCTTTCCGAGTCATGCAAAGGGAATCGGGTATAACGATGTCAGTCATATAGAGTTTTGATTCCAAGGCATTCTCTGTGTCTCGAAACTTACTTGAGTTAAATAGTATCTTTTCTATGCGATTCGGCCTTCACATATCTCTTTAATCGCTTTCGCTTAGCGACTCGTAAAACTTGTTCTTTATTCCGAGTCCACTCTCACTCGGAATCCGACTTGTGGTTATTTACTCTATTGTTTGCAAAGTCGGCATTCGTAGTTCATTTCATGCTTAGTCTACATCAAGTGTTTCCCACTCGATATTTGTTAATAGAACTTGATTCTTTGCTTAAGACTAAGTCTTATGGAACTCCGAGTATCATGGATATTAGACTCGAAAAATCCATTTCTTTTCGACTCGGATAATCTGTTGATTAATTATCATGATTATATTATTATCTCGTGTCTAACCTTGGACCAAAGTATTTTATACTTTGAGAACCAAAGATGTTTTACTTTTGTAGGTTATTCAATCGAGGATATCTTTTCAAACTACAAAAGTAGCCGGCTTCGTAACATCAAATCACCAGCAGAGATGGCTTTTCACCTACACTGCTCTAGTCTCGGAAGATTGTGTCGAAGTCGTCTGCTTCCATATCCGAAAACCGGAACGCTAAGCCTAACGGTGGTTTCCACCTCATTTTTCAAGACACAACCGATGGTTTTGGGACTTCCAAGAGAGTTAAACCGTTGTCCAACGTCCATATTTCAACGGATACTTTCGAGGGATTCGAAAGCCTTCCACAACGGTCACGAGAGGACTCTCGGTCAGCAGATGAAGATAACGGCTACTCTGCTCGGTCTTCTATAAAAGGAAGCCACCTCACAAGACTTGAAGATAGCGGAATATATTGTCAATACTTCAACTTGAACAAAGTTATTGTATTTACTTTCAATCTTCAACTTACAACTCCTACTCTGTAATTCATTACTTTCGAGTTGTAAGGTCTTGTACTCGATTACAAACACTTCTTACATTCTTTGTAAGGTCCCTTGACTAAGCTGTAAGGGTTAACTCGGCTTAGTTGTCCCTAGCTGTAAGGGTTATCTCAGCTAGGAAGTACTAGATCGAGATAAGGGAATTTCCGAGTCTAGGAAAACTTGTATAGAGTTGTCTAAGGGAGCAACTCGGGTTACGTCAAGTTCACGGTATTTTGTGGACTCAAAATAGTGGATTTGACTTCGTGTCTGGATTGACACGGGCCGTGGTTTTCTGCCCCAGGAGGGTTTCCACGTAAAATCTCTGTGTTCACTTTCCGAGTTCATTCTAGACTCGGACAGCCTTGCTCGAACGTGTTTACTCGATTCATTACATTCCGAGTCCAATATTTTCGACCCCCTGCTTAGACTCGGAATCTGTCTTTGACTCTTCTCTGTCAAAAGGTGTGTGCTTTCGTAAAGAATTTTTCATCACCCTATTCACCCCCTCTAGGGTGACTCGGACTCTCCCCGAGCAAACCTTCAAATACTCTTCTTCCCTGCCATATCCACAACGTATAAGATGTATCAAAGCCCTGCTGAAATAGGTGACCTTTACAACATTTTCGTTTATACATATATTGCAATAAACCCATCTTCGATCCATACATCACCCATAAACATGAGAAATGTATACATTTATGCCAAATAGTATGACATGCATAAAAATACTTTCATAAAGCATACATTAGTATAAGCAAAATAAGCACAAAATACCCAAGTAAGCATGCCAATATGCGATTATACATTTCAAAAATTCCAACCTTTCCAATCACACAAAACCAACATTCCCATATATCTTCCCATTTCACTAATATTTCACACATAATCCAATCATCCATGAAATCAATGCCTTGCCTATGAATCTTGAACTTGAAGAACCCAATATAGTCGATAAACAAATATGAAGAAGGAATTGAACTAACTTTTTTAACAATTCCAAGAAAAAAATTGATAGAGATAGAGCTACCAACAAGTTTCAGTGAGAGAGAGAAACATGCAACTAAGAGACGACGAGCAATGAAGGTAGAGTTGGTAGTTGAGTGATAGGGAAGGAGTGTGTTTGTCACCGACGAAGAGTGAGAATGTATTCAGTTCCTCTAAAAAAACCATAAACATAGAACTATAACATCTTAGATTATTTTTTTCCTAAAAATCTTTTTTTCATAGGACTTATGACAACGGTCCTTAGATAAAACCTTTGTCAAAAATCTCCTATTACAATGGTTTCATGAGGAACTGTTGTTTATAAATTTCGTTTATAAATAAAATTTTGGAAATGAAGGACTTATGACAACGATTGTTTTGCTTAACCATTGTTTAAAGGACCCTATTACAACGGTTCTTTAAAGAAATTGTTATTAAAAATCATATTATTTTCTATAAATGGATGAGCTTTGCACTTTTTCGTCATATCCCTTTTCTCTTTTAAACCCTACGCTGCATTCATCCACCACTGTCTCATTTATATTTCCTCAAAAAAATCTATTTATGTACCACTTTGTTTAAGAATCCAGAAACTCAATGAATGCACTTAGGACTTTCCCCTCATGCTAATCTTGACGTGCTAATCTTTCTCTCTTTGAAAATGGGATATTTCCCGAATTAACGACTTCAAACTCGAAAGCATCTCCAGGCTTGCGGCGATTGAGGAATACTTTGTCGGGGTTGAAACCGAAGAAAGTATCCTCAATCACCTCAACCATGGAGATGTTGTTAGGTTTGGAGGACGTTAATGTTAGGAAATATCCTGTCTTGAAAGAGAGAAAGCTTGGCACCTTAAGATTGCAAGGAGTGAAAATCCTAACTTCATTTGAGTTTCTAGATCCTAAAAAAGTGGTATATAAACAGATTATGCTTTTTAACAACGGTTCTTTGACAAGAACTTTTATCATAGGACTTTCACAACGATGACAAGTATAATAACCGTTGTCATAGGACTTTACCAATAGTTCCTTCACAAGAACCGTTATCGTCTCTCAAATTGCACCTATGACAATGGTTCTTATGTGCGATGTTGTTCAAAGTCCAACTTTTTATAAATAGATGAGTTCTGCCTCGTCGTTTTTAACCCTACGCCGCCTTCATCCACCACTTTCTCTTTTATCTTTTCCTCGGTAAAATATGTTTCTATACCACTTTGTTATAATCCAAAAACTCAATGAATGGAGTTAGGAAACATGGAAATTACTGCACCCCATGGAACATTTACTTTAAGGGGGAGAGAGAAAGAGAGAGTACCATTATGGTTGTAGAATGAAACATGATGGAAGACATTGTTGCCATCACCTTTCTCTCTCTTTACTCCTAAAAAGTTTAAGTTCCCAAACTTTCTCTCTCTTCCTATATATAAGTTCTATAATGATTATCTTTCTATAAACCTTCAAAGTTGTGGTCTATGTAATCATGTGTTTAGATTCTTTGATGTGTTTAGATTCTTTGATGTATTTAGATGATTTTTGTAGTTCCTCCACTCTTTCTCCACATTAAGTAATGTATTAAGATGCTTTAATGTATTTAGATGTTTTTATTCACTTCATTTGTCTATTTTAATATTTATAAATGCATCAAGGAGAAAGCCTTGCCGAGGAGTAATCCATAGAAGAATTGGAGAACAACCATGAATGTTTGAAGAAGATTTTAAGTACTACAATAGTTTTCAAGCATTCATGGTTGTTCGCCAATTCTTGCATAGAATACTCCATGTCAAAGCTTTCTCCTCCGTAATCTGTGCCATTGACATATGACAACAGTTCTCGTAAAAGAACAATTGTTAAAAGAATTAATATGCCCTTTTTAACAACAGTTCCTTGACAAAAATTGTTGTCATATGTATTTGACAATGGTTACAACATAAACACCATTGTCAAATGACTTTAAAAATTGGTTCTTTGAGAAGAACATATGTCATCGGTCTATTTAAATGTTGCACCTATGACAGCAGTTCTCATATACAACCGTTGTTGAAAGTTATATATGGCAATGGTTGTTGTTTGGAACTGTTGTCTAAAATCGTATTTTGTTTATAAATAGATCGGTTCTACCCTATTTCATCATATTCGTTTTTCTCTTTTAACCCTACGTCGTTTTCATCCACCACTTTCATCTAAATACGTCACTTATGTCAAGAATAAGCAGAGAACTATAACAATGTCTATGGAATCATGTATTTAGATACATTGATGTATTTAGATGTTTTTATTCACTTCATTTGTCTCGTTAATAAATATATTATAATATATATTATGCATCGATTGCGAAGGAGAAAACACTATCAAGGAGTGTTGTAAGGAAGAATTGGAGAACAACCATGAATGCTTGAAGAAGATTTCAATTACCAGAAGCTTAATCCTTCTCTTATGATCTAATTTGAGAAGTTTCAGCAAGAGTTTGATAGACAAGTATAGGCATTCGAGAAATAGAAGTTTGTACTTGCCTATCAAACTCTCACTGAAACTCCTAAATTAGATCCTCGAAGAAGGATTAAGCTTCGGTAACTAAAATCTTCTTCAAGCAATCATGATTGTTTATCCAATTCTTCCTTATAAATACTCCTGTCAAGGCTTTTAACAACGATTCCTCTACAAGAACTGTTGTTACAAGTCATTAATCATTTTCGACAACGGTTTTCTTTACCTAAAAGAGTCATTGTCATAGGATCTTTACCAATGGTTGCCACACAACAACCGTTTTCATAGGTGTTTAACAATTGTTCCCCCACAATAACTGTTGTAATAGGCCTTTAACAACACTTCCGTAACAAGAACCGTTGCCATAGGATAGTAATTTTTTTTACTCTACTCGATTTATAATCAAACCCAAAACTATCTCGAATAACACACTTTTAGTTTTATAACCACCCCTTACTTTTAAGGATTTCACCAATATATAAGTCAAGGCTGTTGTTATCATTTCCACCACCTAATTTTTGTTCTTTTTTATCTTCCAAGAGAAAGTGAGTTCTTTACGCCCCTTCATCCACCACTTCTTCAAAAGCAAACTTCCGGAGTTCTTTCCTTGCTTTTTAACTTAATGTCGACAACGAGTGGAGCAACTGTAAGAATCTATGATTCTTGCAGTTCCTCTACTTATTGCTGACTTTAAGTGATCTATTAAAATGTTTTGATTTATTGCATTTATATGGTTTGATGTACTTAGATGGATATGGATTTTTTATAAATAAGATGCTTTATATCCTCTAACTTTTTTATGCCCTTCCTCAATTTACTTGAGCCACCATTGTCTTCATGTTTTTCATTAATGAACCTATACAAGTTTACTAGGTCCCTTCGGAGCCTCAATTTAGCAGTTTGTTCAAGATATTTGCCAACATGAAAGTTGGATGACAAAGTATTCCTCAATTATAAGAGGAAGTACATCGGGTTTGATACCGGTTTCTTGAATTCGAAACTTAATGAATGCGGTTAGGATTTTCCCTTCCTCAATTGTCAAGATTGTCGAAGTAAAAATTCTAACTTCATTCATTAGATTGTGGATTATGAAGAAACTAGTATCGAACCTAATGTACTTCCTCTTGCAATTCAAGAATACCTTGTCATCGAACCGTCATAGAAGGAAACCTATGACAACGGTTCCGTGTAGGGACCATTGTGGAAAGGACATATGACAACGATTCGATCAAGGAGTTGTTGTTAAAATTTTGAATTTTTTCTATAAGAATAGTGAAAAACTTTTAACAACAGTTCTAACAGAGAGCCTTTGTGTTTTTAAAAAAGAATCGTTGTCTATAGTCCTTTTAACAACTCTTTTTAACAACAGTTCCTTGATTAGAACCATTATCATATGTCGAAAGATTTTTAAAGTTTTTTCAATAAGTCAAGGCTGCTGGTATCATTTCCAACACCTCTTTTTTTCTCATTTTTATCTTCAAATTGAAATGAGTTCTAACGCCCTCCGAGTTATGTCTCCAATGGATCGCAGCTTGCCAAGAAACGTTTATCCCCGATCGTCGAGAAAAGTAGCTCCCCGCCTACTGAGAAATCCTTGCTTATCGAGAGATTGGTGCCTACAGAGAAAAGTAGCTCCCTGCATACGAGAGAAAAGTCGAGGTAGCGAGATGGCAAAGACATGCACTCCCTCTCGGAGTAGGAACTTACCTGCAGATGTTTTGATGTATTTAGATGTTTCTATTCACTTCAATTGCATGTTTTAATTAGGTCTAGTGCACTTTGATTGTAGAGGAGCAAGCTTTGATAGGGAGCGTTCCACAAAAGAATTGGCACACTTCTATGTCCAGGATTTGTCTCCAATTGAAGTGTTTACCTATGACAACAGTTCCTATAAAAGAACTGAAATCATAGGCTAATTGGACCAATGACAATGGTCTATATAAATCGTAATCAGTATCCTAACATATGACAATGATTTATATAAAGAACCGTAGTCATATGCCAGGAGGTGACTTTTAACAACGGTTCTTTCCCGAAACCGTTGGCAAAAGTCTGTTCCTTTTAACACATTATTACATAAATGTCACGGCCTTATTTTTGGCAATGATTTTTTATATAATCGTTGTTATAAGCCCATTGTTAACGAGTTATTTTTGTAGTAGTGATATCTGGATGTTAAATTTTGAGCGTGTGACGCAAGTTTGTTCCAAAATAGGATATATATATATATATATATAACCAAATTGCATACACCATATGACCAGAGAAAATTAATCGAACTAAGTTAGATCCACAATAGTTATGTACTAATAGCAACCAAAATAACCCATCCGATCTCCCAAAAACAAAAACTAAGACCAAACTAAGCATATATACTTCTATGTATCCTTCAACATCTATTAGCAACCTAGTACCTTCATTTACACTTAAATAGATATAGCAAGAACTCTTCAAAAAAAAAAAATCAAAATAGACAAACAAGAGTTTAACCACTTCAATTAGCCTAAAATAAAGGATTCTAATTTGAATGCTTCCTTCACATAAAAAATGGTACAACATGCTAAGAGAAGGAAAACATTTTGTTGACAAAAGAAAATTAGCAAGGTACTTAGTTGATAAGAGATAGTAGTGCCTTAAATAATGTAATATCGCTTATGTACAAAAGTGTGGCTTGTATAAATAATGAAGCAATGAAGGCCATACACCCCATTATTGTTTTCGGATAGATACAAGTCAAACTTAATTAACCAAAAAATATATACAAAACCCTCTCTTCCCATAAGGATACCTTCTAGATCCTTGTCCCGTAAATGCAACATGTGTTTATAAGTAGCTGCCATGTTATGGAACGAAGTGGGCAACACTGGGTAATTTCTCAGGGGACCCATAGTATCGCATTAAATTTCTCTACCAAGGGACACAACTCTCTGTTCTCCAAATCTAATGACATGCAATACATGATTCCAGTAAGTTGTTGCAGCCCCAAGGAATTCCCAATGAGCTTAACCTTGTCTAATGCTAAACAGGGTAAACTTATTGTTTTGGGCGATGTTAAACCTCATTTTTATCGGTTTTTAAGGCATTATCTAACCCAATTCTATGATGATTTCAATGATTTCTATTTAGTTTTGGGTAGATTTCGCTTATTTTCTCTTTATCGTCATCTAATCTCGTAAATCTCATTATTACGGGTTTTGAGCTTAAATTAGAGAGATTCGAGGCTAATTTTGATGAAAAGCAATGAAGAGGAGAGTTCGGGCCCAAGAGGAGGCAAGAAAAAGCCTAAAACACATCAAGAGAAGTTCCATGGCCTACTATGCGAAGCTGCACAGCCGTGCGAGATCATCGAGTGAAGGGCTCGAAGTCAAGGTAGACCGCACGGCCCCTGTGCACACCCCGCACGATCGTGCGAGAAGTTACGAAAGTTGAAGTCGCGCACAGACCTACCATGCAGAAGCTGCACGGCCGTGCGAAATGGGCGAGACTTCGGGATTTTCGCACAGGCGACATGCGGAACCCGCACGGCTCGTGTGAAACCGTGGCATACCCTGCACGGTACACCGCACGACCTTTGCACGGTCGTGCGACCACTATTTCCACGATAAATAGGTTTCCTAATTGTAATTTTACGGATCTTTTGCCAAATTTTGAGAGATTTAGCTAGGGTTTTCGAGAGGCGGCTACGAGAGGAGACTCAAGAACACTCATTATTGATTATCTACTTCAAGTTTATGTATGATTGAATCGCATCAAGTTTTTCATTCGATACTCGTAATATCTTCTCTTTGTCATTTCTTCACAATTTCTCTTTGTTCTTCCATAGCTATGTTCCCTAAATCTTGTCAATTGTTTAGTATCATGTTTAGGGGCTAATTTCTTTACTTAGGTTGGGATTGATCCCTATTATGCCTTGATAATCATGAATTGAGTACCAATTGAATTGTTCTATGCTTGTTAGGTTAGAATTCACTTCGTTCATCACTTTTCGTTGATTGCCTCGAAACAGGACTCATATGCTTTAATTAGGGTTTTGTGAACATCGAAAGATGAAAACTCACCTAGAATGACGTTGTGAACGATTAGAACTTTAATATGAAAATGATTAACGTTTTAATCGAGGGTTGTGAGATGCATTCATTGTGATTTTTCTCTTTATTAATCCCATGAAAATAGGTGATTAGATTGTGCAAGATTAGTCTTTGACCTTCGAAAGTAGGCGAAGATAGGTTTAATTTGGTGTCTCCCCTTCTAAACTGCTAGCATAGGCAAATCTCAAGCGGTATTCGATGATGATTTCAGGCATAGTAGTGTGATTAATCCCAATCTAAGGCTTGTCATTCATTGATCTCTCTTAGTTATTCTCGTTATTAGTTGAATCGAAAACCAAATCACTGTCGAACCGAGTTTTACCTAGATTAGAGTTTTTAGGTGGATTTAGTATTTAAAAGAAAGTTCCTCGTGGACACGACTCGTACTTACTCGGTTCCTAGCTATAGCTACACCGTACACTTGCGGTATTATTTCCTAACGAGCGGTATTGAGATTTCAAAATTTTCTTTATAGAGGAAGAGGGTTTTAATTTTCGTTCTTTAGTCAAACCTGCACCCCTTTTATAGCTGGACAACTCATTGACACCTTAGCTCCGCGCGTTGGATCCAATCCAATGTTGTAACACAATGTCACCTCGGGAAACGCGCCACCGACTTGGCTCATTAACTAGATCGGACCAGCCCGATTTGTTTATTTGGTCGGTTGGTGTTATGCCGCATTTTGCTTTGGGCCTCATTTTCTCGCAGCCCATCTTTTCCGTCCCGTTAGTCCGGACCATTTTGCTCTACTTATATGTTTTCATTCCCTTTTTATTTATTTTTCTTTTATGGGGAATAGGGGCTAAAATTACAGACTTTAGCTTGCCTTTTTATTTGCATCATATAAATGAAGATTGCATTTCCTTTGCATGAGTACGAATCTGAAAAAATAACATTAAAAATACAAAGTACCATATAAGAATTATTTAATAGTCATCATCAATGAAGTCGGCATCGAGAAGACCACCAACATTGCCACCTCCAAAGAAGTAATCACTCATTTCATCAACGTAGGAAGTCGAAGTTCGTCAATCCTCCGGCACTTGAGAAAAGCCGGACCCAAATGCCCAAGAAGAACGTGGGGGCTCATAGTGAGAGCCTTTAAAGGAAAGGCTACGGGGTTCAAAGGTCGGTCGAAGGGATCGTAAGCATGCAATGGTACCGCACGTATGCCAACTCCGAAGTACTCGTGTCAATCTCAAGAGCATTCATTCATGAGCTTTGAGAGGAACTCGCCCTAGATACACCACTTGGACCCTCGATGAGATTGAGACCAAGGTTGTTAGAATTGAAAATCTAGTTAGAATTGATGGGAGGTGGTTAGAATCGGATCGAGGATCGTAAGATTATAATGTTTATTTGTAATAGTCAAATTATTTTTATAAGAATAAAAATCTTAGAACAGATTCATAAAGATTTATATAAATTCAATTCAATTATACTTTATCGAAGATTCCGATACAAAATAGTATTGTTGTAATGAATTCTTAAATATAATACTATGTATGAACACTTTATGAATTTGTTTAGGATCGTGGATCATATCGTATGATCGTAGAATCGTAGTATGATCCTACTATGTAGTTTTGGAACAAAATTAGGATTGTAATATTCTAATGTGTTTAAGATTCTAAGTAGAGTTGGATCGATGGAGGGTTTTTACATCATAGAATCGTAGGATTATAAGATCCGGATCGAGGGTTTAATAACCATGATTGAGACTGCTCGAGTGTCGCCCGACAAGCCTCGGGACCTCCAAGGTTTCCTCGCAAAGGAGGAGACCTAGAGCATCTATCCTACAAACAAGGAGTTGTTAGCACGTAAAGTAAAAAACTCAAAGTTAGCACACAAACTAACTAGCTTACCCTTTATGATCGTGAAAGATCACGACAAAGTTTGGGATATAACGTTAAGCGGACTAAAAGCCTAGGGACATCCTTTGCGACTGTTCACGATCATACTAAAAACACCATAAAAAACAAATAAAAAATCTTTCTAGCACACAACTAGACAACAACATAACACTCTTACGCCTTTCCAGTTTTGCGAAAACGGATGACCTATACACTCCCATTCAAGAATCTCGGGGATTTGGAGACTATGTGGAAGCTATCCAGGCAGGGATATGTCCACCTGAAGCACCGGTATATGGATTCACCTATGAGTACCTACATTAATACGAGGTTAGTTTTCATGTAAGAAACAAAACCAAACAAGGAAGGTTTATGAGATTACCATGAGGGTCATAATCTTGCCCACAAGTTGAGCGTAACTAACAATTAGGTCAAGAAAATTCATATAGGGAAGTCCCTAGTTATTATCGCGAGCTCCTTAGGAGGCAATGAGTGTACGTAAAACATGGTCATCGGAGGATCTTTGGGCACATAAGAAGGACACATGTTACACCTAACCTATGTAAACACCCTTACACCTAACATAAGATAGTACGTCTCTCATCCAACTCCTTAACCGCTCGAAGTCGCGAAGGAACTTGAGCGGGTTTCCATAGGTGAAAAGTAGCCTCCCAAAAGAAGAAGACAAAAAAATGAATTAGAGGGTTCATAAGCTAGACAGTGGACCCATCAAACACGAGATCCCGACCTAGCCTCCGATCAAATCCGGTCACTTGGCCCACTCGAATTAGTGCAAACTTTTTGTATCTTTTTGGACCGTAACAATCTAAAAATTAAGTGCTTAAGGACTTATCGTGGGTACTACATTTAAAGGTTGCAACAAAAATGCAAATCCATCCAATCTTCATTAGGTGTGGAAAGCTTTGGCCCATGAAACGGTGGTAGGGAAGGCAAAACGATTCTTTGAGCCAAGAAAAATTGTGGAAAGTACTCATAAAGCCATGACTGCAAGTTAACCACAAGAATGAGAAAATTTATCCACCCAACATAAATGGCGAAGATCAAATAGAAAAGAGAAAACCTTGATAATTCTTCATAGAAAGAGACATATAGTTGATATTTTGGCCCTTCGAGATGGTATGTCAAACACCCCAGTGTAAAACCCTCATCAAGAAAGTATAGGCACGCACTTCCCAGTTTAAATCTTTAATCTTGTCCAAATGTGCTAAATTGATCAAATAAGGGACATACATCTCGCTACTATAGTCCACGAAAATGAACATGGCAAAGCATATGAGCAAGTAATATCCTAGCTTGTTTCCTAGGATCATGTTAAGCCCACAACTCAAGATTTTTAATGACGGAAAGGATATCTGAATATTTAAAGTTATTGGAATGGTGAAGTTGAAGGGAAATCAATCCAAAAAGATGAATAAGGATGAAACGATTTTTGAATAATTCTCAATCATTAACTAAAAGTTAACTCTATAATTCTCGGTCATTAACAAAGGGTTAACTCGAGAAATTTAAACCCACACAGAAAATATATGAGGATAAAAGGTGTTAGTGGTGTCCCTAAATTGCTCACCAATTCCTCTAGTAATGCCAAGGTCCGTAATATCATGCAAGCTACATAGGGTAGTAAAGAAGGGACTAAACTTACCAAACATCATGGTTTGCTCAATGGGGAAATTTAAGTCGTTAAGGGCATCAACAAATTTTCATATGGCTCCACCGCCTATAAATATATCCCCTTTAATGCAAAAATAGAAAATGTCTTAATAAAATGCCACACTAACTTTGAGATAGAAGATATCAAAAAGAGAGAGTTATCGTTGAAGAAATAGTCAAGGAGGAAACGTTGTACGTGGCATCCACTAAAAGATTGCTTGAACGCCATTCTTGATAGGATGTCATTCTGCTCAATGAATGGATCTTGAACCACGCCATAAACTCTTGTCCTTCTCTCGGTGATGTGGATGTCTCCGAGGCATTTTTCTTAAGGAAAAACCACTCAATTTTTTTTTTCGAAGTAAAAGAAGCTACAAGAAGCAAACAACAAGAAAATAGAAGAAGCTGGTGAGGTGCAAATGGAACCCCAAGGCTGCCACTTTTTATTATGCAAAATTGATCAAGCCCAAGAATAAAAAGATAAAAGCAAGAAAAATTGAATTGGTTCGTTAGATGCTACTTAAACAAACCTACAAAAGCTGGTTGGATCTGGTCCACGAGGCCTGACGTTTGTCAACCCGCTTTAACTAGCGGTCGGGCATGCTACCCGAGGTCGTCCGGTCCACGAAGAGGTACAAACTGCGTATGCCTGGCTCAGTCGGAATGGAAGCAGTATGGAACCCAACAAAGTTTGTCTCCATCACATTTTTTTTTCCGAGTGTTGTCTACATATTTAGGTAAAAACTTCGGAATTGTGTATATTCAACTATTGACAAATGAAAAATGTCAATGTAGAAAATTTTTATAGCAAAGCTTCATATCAATAAATGATACAACCAAGCTTTATAATCAAGCCGAGCTCGGGAATCAAATCGCCGATTTCGGACCTCATAGTGCAAGTCAAATCCAAGCCCATAGCAGGGTTCAAGTTATAAGACGACCAATTCTAGGCACCCTAATTTCATAAATGCAATCAACATCTCAAGCAATGCCAACAAAATAGATAAATACCTTATAGTGTCTACTTTAACCTTCGTCTTTAAGACTCTGTCAAAATAGGGGCTAACTGGAGACACCTAAAAGTGTCGCTCTTTTTTTCCGTCAGCCCAGTGATGAAAAACTAGCTTCATTTGTATGCTCGGGACAAAGCCGAGATAAGATAGAGTGATAATCTCAAGTTAGCTTACAAAAATCGAACCAACAACATGCCCACACAAAAGCAGCCCAAAAACTCAATTTTAGGCCGGATCCGGCCTACATTTCCAATTATAGTTGGTCCAAACCAAGTTCAACCTCCCCAACGAGAACCGAACCAAATCCGGTCACCCAAATCTTAAAGTGCGAACTTATTGACCAATCTAGATGCCCAAGCCAAGCTGGTTTTCCAAACCTCTAAAGGCGATCGTTTAGGGGCCGAATCCGACCTCGGGATCCTCTAAATGCGGTTGTGTTGACTGGTTCAACTCCCCGATTTTTCTCTATCCCTTTCGAATTTTCTGGCCTCGATTATCCCTTTGAGGCGACTAGTTTGGGGGCTAGGTTAAGGGGTTTCCTAATCCTAAACGCTTTTGTAATAAAAGGGTTCCCCTCTTCCCATTCACACACCAATTTCAGCTATAAATAGCCTTTATTCCGCTAAAATTCCCACTTCACTCTCTCATTTCTACTCTCTTCACAAACACTCATTGTTTTTTCTCCTAAATCCCACACAAAAGCCCTCATTTTTCCTATCCCCATTTTCACCTTGGCATGTCGTTGCTCTGCCAAAATCCAGTTGAAACTCGAACCTAATAGGTCGGTTTACTCGAGGATGCGAAACCGACCATTATAACTTTTGTTTTATTTTATTTCATTTATTATTTCCTTTTTTATTATTTTTATTTTTCGGAGAGTAAGCACTAAAATTGTTAGTCTTTTTTGCACTTGCATCATTCAAAATAAAGATTGCATTCACATTTGGTCAGAATAGTGTTTGCATTCATCCCATTACATACATACAAAATCCTAAAAATATTAAACTAAAACTACAAAGCACCATACAAAAGTTATTCAATTATCATGATCCATGAAGTCATCATCTTGCAAATCGCTTACATCGCTACCTCCAAAGAAATAGTCACTCATGTCCCCAAGAAAGGGAGTCGAGGCCCGCGGATCCTCCGATACTTGAGAAGTCCGTAAGTGGGGGCTCATAATAATAAGACCCCACTAAAGCTAACTCCAAATGACCCTTGCGGATCAAAATATTTTCCAAAAGGATCACACACCCACATAGCCTTGGCATGGATATCAGCTCCGAAGTATTAGAGCTAGCCCCAAAGTCACCTCTCGCAAGTACCTTAGAGGAACTCACCTAGGCATCACCTCTAGATTCCCAATGAGAGCAACAAGATCAAGGTTGCTAGGGGCGAGTCCCAACATACCTTAGGACCTTCTTATGTCCCAACATCACCTCCTAGAGGAGGAGGTATAAATCTACCACCTCGCGTAAACAAAAAAGGCTATAGCATATAAGTCGAAATCTCAAAATTAGCATATGAAATAACTCATTTACCCTTGGTATCTCAAATGACGACCTATGAACAAATCTCGGATAAAACGTAAAGAAGATTGAAAACCCAAGGACATCCTTTGGGATTGCTCACGATCATACTAACAAATTCATCAAAAACAAATCAGAAATTTTCTTAAATCCAAGCACAAGAGGAAGGATGAAGGAGGAAGGAGGGGTATGGATGAGAGAGAAAGGGGGAGGAGAGAGAAACGAGGGAGGAGAGCGGAGGGAGGAGGAGGAGGAATCGGGTCTTTGATATAGATTAATTGAGAGGAGTTTGTTTATAGAGAGAAAGAGTGGGATTTTAGAGGATCCGAGTGGGTTTCTTTTTTGTTTCGAAGACTTTTGATTACGGTTCAATGAAAGAACTGTCATCATATTTGCACCCTTGATGACAATTCTTTTAGTGAACGGTAGTTTAAAGTGGACTTTCCACCTTTGATGAAGGTTCAATGAAAGAACCGTCATCATATATGCACCTTTGATGACAATTTTTCAAGTGAACCGTAGTTAAGATGGACTTTGCATCTGTTGACGACGGTTCAATTAAAGAACCATCATCATATATGCATTAAAAACCCACTTATTTTACAAAAATGCCACCACATCAGTTTTTACAACAAGTTTCGTTATAACCGTCGTTAAAGGCCCATTGGTTAAAGTCGTTCTGTAGTAATGATAGTTTCCTAATTCAAATAAATAATCAAGCAAGTAATTGAGCCAAATTCATCCAAAACACAATCAATTGAGCCAAACCAACGGCTGAGCAAGCAATTAAGAAATTAAGCCAAACCCTCATTTCGCCAATAGAAGAACAAATTAGAGCCTAAATTTGCACAATGTGAAGAACACTTTGTATTTAATTTCTTAAAAAATTGAAGATGAGAAGAAAGAAATTACCTATTAGAACTTGAATTTGCAATTTGCAATTCTTTGAAAAAACCATAATTTCACTTGAAAATTGAGGACCGGCGAGAGGATGTCTCTCTGTCCGTATCCTAACGCCGGCAAGAGGATGGTTGAGCAGGCCGGCAGCAGACAGGCATCGACACCGAGAGAGAGGGACGAGGGCTACCGTTGGCGATGAGAGAGCAAGCGAGAGAGAGAGAGAGAGAGAGAGAGAGAGAGAGAGAGCAGAAGCAAGGAAGCTGCTCGGAGACAAGTGGACGTATGTTCTCGATAGGGGTGGCTGCCGGCGATAAGTGGGTGGTTGCCCGGTATGGTTATGGGCGGCTTCTGCAGAGGGATGACCAAGAGTGAGAGAGAGGAAGCAAGGATGGAGAATTTGGGAAATGTCAATAGCCGCCACTCGACCCCTCCCTCCTTAATTTTTTTCTTTTTTTAAAATTATAAAAATTATTTTTAATTTAAGATGTTAGATCCAGATTAAACGGTCAGAATCAATAGTGTTTACCTAATGGATAAAGTGTATCTAAAGGGAGGTACTTACTTGAACCCTTCCCTATATATGAAAATCAGCATATATCACTATTAAAATAAAAAAATTAGCCGTTTTCCCCTCTAAACTTAGAGTTTAACTCCTTACAACTGCTTACAATTTTTTATAATTTACCTTATAGTTAATTTCTATTTTCTTTCAACTTCTTACAACTATTTAAAACTTACCAGATGTTGCTTACAACAACAAACAAACAAACAAAAAGAGTGAGCCTGCGGGATTTATCTCCTTGTCTTGAGATGTAACATCGATTATATATGTTCAAGTGAAACTTAAAATTACGGTGAAGAGATAAAGATATGTATAGATTAAGAAAAAATATGTACGGATTAAGAAAAAAATGTCAGATTTCAAACGCAAAACAAAATAAAAGAAAAAAAAAGTAGATCTAAATGAGAAGAGATGTAGTATAATTAAGATAATGCAACTATGTAGGATCAATATAATGCATATGTGATGTAGTCGTGGAATAGAGAGTCTTGAAAATATAGTATCCTCTGATGCAATGAAAAGAAAATTGAGAGAGAACCAACTTAATTATCTCCTAATTTTTATCTAATTGAACAATTATGCTCTCTTCATTTGTTTATATGACAAACTTATACTACGAAAATAAAAACTTGTTATCTCCTAATTTAATATATTCATCTTGAATTCATCTGAACTATTTCTCGAGATTCAATCTCTACAAAAATGCTCCTTTTTTTAATCGATCAAGTACTTGGCATTATAGTATATACGTCGCTTCTGTTTTCTACCCTTCTTTAAAATTTCATCTTACAGAAATTTTTCTCACAAAATTTTAACGTGCTTCTTGTAATCACATCCGTGTGAAAAAATATTTACGGAGGTAAAACTGTTTACATGTGAATTTTTTCAGACCACATATAAGCAATACCCACAATGAATGTACTTATTGTTGTATTTTCATGCGACAAACAATTCAATATTAATGATAACTCATAAATAAAAACAACATGGCTTGAATATAATTGAATGTATGTTAATATACACCGGTAATAATTATCGAAATATTTGGTTAATAACTAACTCAATATTAGCTATAGTTAATATTGTCTCTATCTAATATATACCAATTGTAGTGTTCCCAGCCTAAAATGTTTCAAATTCGAACATTACATCTTTACCTAATCAATTGGAATTTGACCTATCAATTCATACAGATATAGTGTCAAATCTTTTATATAATCAATCAATTGACTCCCCACATATTTATGTTCCCTTTTTTCATATAAAAGATAGCTTTAAGTGATTTCTCATCAATAGGGTTAATGTTGAGACCATTCAATGTCTGCTCGAAAATTCTGCACATTTTGAGAACTCACTCACTGTCTTTGATTGACAGGGCAATCTACTGTACTGGTTGTAGGTGCATTATTTTTGCATAATACGAGACAAACACAAGAGTACCTCAAAGAGAAGGACCCCACACTCAAACAACTAGTTTGGGGTAAAATAATGCCCAGATGAGACTGAACCAAGCAAAGCTAAATTATTTGACATGTTCAACCCAGTAAAATGAAAAGAGTCTAATCCTCTTATGTCATCATATACCCAGCTTTAATTTACAAGTAAAATTGAGGCTCTTTTGCTTCTTTATGTCAATACTTTAAGGTTTCTAAGAAGCTATAGATTCCATATAAAGTGAACAAATCACGGCCCTATTTGGTTAGGATAATGACTAAATAACCTGCCCTTTTATAGGAAATTAAAACCCAGATTAATTTATGCCCTTGTCATTATTTCTAGGTTAATTAATAGCCAGCCATATTTTGACTCTTTCTACCACATATTTCACCTTGTGTGGTAAAAAATGATAATATTCATGTAGGAAAGATGGTAAGAATCTATGCTCAACCTAAACATATATATGAACAGATGGAGAAGATGGATCAAAGTGCAAATTGGAGACTGATAATCACAATGGTAAATATCAGGTATCAGGGAAAAATAAAGGGAAAAAATGGCGATATATCACAAGTCTCACAATACTAAGTGCCAGTGAAGCAAGCTAGCTTAGTTAGTGAATTAAAAACTTGATGAGGTAGATGTACTACTTGATGATAAAGAGATGAAGGAAGAATAGCGACAAATTGTTTCAAGTTGCAACCTTATTAACATACGTCAGTTTAAAAATGTTTTGATACTTATTTTTTTAAGTAAGGCCATATATTCAAGTCTTATGAATAGAGAAAAATATATAATGAGAAAGGTATACTCGTTTATCAGGCAACAGTAGCTTGATTCTTGTAAACAAATTCCCAAAATCCGAAAAAGAAAAAATTGTTACTACCTTGGGTGGTAAATAGAGCTAAAACTTTTGTTAGGTTAAAATCACAACCCCTAGAAGGAATGGTTGAAAATTTTTAACCCCTCTTCCAACAATAGAAGATGTAGTTTTCATAATGAGGAAGCTTTTTTATGAATCTTTTTTTTTTTTTTTTTGTAGATAAAAGAGTACATAGGTTGATGTATGCAAGCTTTAATTATCCATAATCTTCATATATTGAGTATTTCACCTCTTTCTACTGATGATACTTCAATTCTACATGGTATGTGCTATATATAGTTTTGAAATGGTATTGACAAATATCTAATTGTTGTACCTTCAAATTAGTTTTATTATATTGCATTCTTTCCGCACTCTGTATTTCCCAAATCACAACAATACCCGACATACATTCTTGTAGGTTTTCAACGACTTGAAGGGACATGGTACTTGTGTTGCACATGGAATGAACAAGTATGGGCAAAGTACGCAATATACAATTATCAAAAAGGTACACTATATACAAGAGTTCCTTAATATTTATATTGAAATAAGTTAGGCCTATCTTAGCGTGAATAAGTGACGAAAAAAATTAGCTACTTTAAATACACTAATAAAATAGAGATACTGCGTTTTACTGACATAATATGATGTAATTAAATGAAAAATATCACCTTAAAAATAAAGGGTTTTAATGTAATTTCTGACTAGAAGTACTTGACCTTGTAATTGAAACAAGTTTATAATGTGTTTCCATTGCCTTATTTGGTTACTAGAATAGTGGCAATTTGTCATTACTCTTCTTTGCTTTCCAGCCCAAAAAAGCATTTGATCTTTGAATCATCTAGTTATTAGAAAAAAAAATGAGAGTATAGAGATAAAAAAAATTTTAAAAAAACGACCTTATAATCATAATTACCATAAAATTTATGTAATCATATTTGGACTACAAGATTGACTACATAGTATTGCAAATTACACTACATCAACCATAGGATGGGGTCAGTTGTTGATCTCTACTCTAGTGGTTAGTTTCAATATAGTCTATTGATAACACTATCATATTGACTCTCATGTATTACTCTTATTGTATAATTAAACTTGTCGATTCAAGTGAACGGGTTAAATACGGGTCGGATGTGCTCCGATTCGGGTAAAATAAGGGGCAAATGTATTTCGAGTTTGGGTAAAGTACAAGCGGTTATATTTTGGTTTTTGTGGGTTTTGATCTGACCCAACAAGTTGAGAAAGTCTCTCTATCAGTTATTTATCTTCTTATCAATTATAAAAATCTGGCATATTTTTTACATAAAATTATCCATAATTTTACGAAAAATATAGTATTTATATTTTCTAAAAACAATATTAAGAAATATTTAAACTTTAGGTTATGATATGAGTGTGACATCCCTATTGGATAGCTTGGCTTGACCCGTTTAAATAAGATCGACGGAAGGTCTGTGTCAATAATAGGCGGAATGATAATGAGTTGGCCCATTAATCAACTCTCTTAGGTTTCAATGTTTATTTCAACTTGTCTATTATGTCAATTCACATGTTACACTGAATTAAAATTATTAATATTATAATTTATAAGTAATAGATCGATCAATATTCACATGTTACAATAATTTATAAGCAATAACAATCAATATTATAAGGAGGTTTTTATTTTTGCTCCATTTTTCTAGAAAAATTCAACTTTGTCTTAACCCATTGCTCAAGCCATCCTAGGCACTATGGTACAAGTACATCTAAAATAGTTTCAAATAAATAAGAATTAAAGATATACAAGAAACTAATATTATTATTTTTAATTATAAAATCAAAATTTTAGATTATTATAGTAATATCATTTAAAATATGATTAGGCATACCAAACGTCCAACAACATAACTTGTGTATTTTTAATATTTTTAATATTTACACAATTTCAATTCATGCTTATTTTATTGAAATTTTACTATCTGTAATTTTTATATATAATGTTTTTTATCAGAAAGAAGCTGAGAATAAAGATAAGAGTATCCATGCTTATTTGTGAAGGATGGCGATGGTTATATAACGTCTCTTTAAAAAATATAAAATAACGAATACTCATTTGTACAACGAGTGATAAAATAAAAGGAAAATTATATGTAATAGGGATGTAACATTTAATCAAATCACAAAGTTAAAATTATTGTTTTTCTTGTTTTGACCCAATAGATTTGAGTTGAGTTTAATCCACTAATTTGTGAGTTTTTTTAGTTCGGGGTCGAAAAATCGTGTCCCAAATAAAAAAAAAAAAAAATTGGACTAGTTGCCATCAAATTTTCGACTTGTGTCAATTTTTACCAGTTCTATTCGCTGTTATATTGCAGTCATCAACAGTGTACTTTGTTTTCTTTTTGTTTGTTTGGGCAATGCCAATGAGCAACCTGACCTAATAACTAATTAGATTTGAACAATCGACCAACTTTAAGGCATCATATGATGTCGATTATGTAAAGAGCTTCCACTTGAAAGAAACAGACAGGTTATTTGTTTCAAGTTTACCTTGAAATAACTTTTTCTTGGATTAAAGTAGATTTAAAAGACAGCTTGTTCATTCCAAGTTTATATTTATTATTAACTATGAATAACTTTTCGAGTTTACCTTCCAATAATTTTATCTTACCTGTAGTTATATTTATTTATACATTCTATTTCTGGAGAGAAATGATACGTGGTAAAAAAAATGATGTAATTTTTCATGTTATGTTTTTCATTTGAAATGACGTAGTTTAATAGGAAAAAAAAGGAAACAGATGTTTTTACATTGAACTCTTATATTCACGAAAATAGATTTCTCTCTCCTTTTTTATGTCTCACTCCTTCCATAAAAATTTAATATATGACGTGATTTTATTTCAGAGTAAAGATTTGAATCACACGATTCCATACCTAAGTAAACTACTGATCTGACATTAGTTGGTCCAATGAGTTTGTTTTGAAAGTGCAATTAATATTAATATTGCTACAATATCATACTTTTGGAGTACGTATTAATAAGAATTACACAAATACATAAAAGATTATAGAGATAAATGTACGTAAATTAAAATGAGGTATATAACGTTTGAAAGTAGAGATACTTTAGAGATTACGGTAGAGATTTTGTCTGAGAAATCTTGACATACAACATATTTTGTCTGAGAAATGTTGACAAGTTAGTTAAATATATGTAGCTTGGATTGGAAGAATTGAAAATGGGGGTGAAATTGGAAGATTGGCTAATATTAGGCTAAGGCTATGATAATTAATGGTACCAAAAAATAAAACCGAATAAACCGCGTGAATGGGAAACTTAAAAGTTGAAAAAGTTAGGGTGTCCGAAACCGGATTAAATCAAAACGAAATGGAAACCCTAGCTATATTAATACCAGACATTGATAAAGAATTTGGTGAGCTTGAAACTTGAATTATGGAAACCTAAACTAAAGTACTATTTTATGATGATGGGAGGAGAGAGAGAGAGAGTGTGACAGGCCACGGATACATTTATGGGATTTGGTCTTTGCATTTAAGACACTGCATATTTCACCATCATTTTGATAGTTATATATATTGGCGTTTAGGCTACATCATTTTTTCCCATGGGTGGTCCATCTCTCTCCTTTTTTTTCCCCTTTTTTCATAATTATTAGCCTAAGAAACGAAATAAAATACCCACATAAAAATATACGAGGAGGGGAGATAACAATTACCACTTCCTAAATTATGAGACTAGTTGTGAAAAGTTCAAAGTAAAAGTTGATTCTTTTTCCTTTTCTTTTTGATTTTTTGGGAAAATAGTAAAGAATGATCATATAAACGCCTGATAAATGTTATGTTGTATATTGAGTTTATATCTCGGATATCGTCATCCTGTCCAAGAAAGTTGTGAATTGTAAGTGCAAATAAATATCTTAATAAAAACACAGTTTTTAAAAAAACCACGAGGAGATTGCTTCAATTGAATTAGTGCTAGCTATAATTATTTTTTATAAAAAAGTTTTATCACCAAAAAAAAAAGTTATTGGATGCTTGAAATTTTAATATTTTGTCTTTGATGCTCTTCCTTTCTTTTTATATTATTGGAGTTTGTAACGGATTACCTTAACTTTTTTAGGTGAACAAAAATTAGTTAAATGTCAAAGGTTTATATTTCTCATTTTTGATATCGACGGTCTATATGGATATAAATATGTAACATGAGTAACTTTTATGACCTTTGTTGTTAGGTAGTGGCATGAATATTAGTGGCTTTGTTCGTAGGTGAGGAGGTCATTTTAAAGTTAAATTCATTGAAATAAACTATGTATTGGAAAGAAGTGCCTTTTTCTACTCTTTTCCGCAAAAGATATCAAACTCTTTTACACTTTCATGTTCCATATAGCAACTCGCAAGTGATTGTTGTTTTTGGCCATAAAAACAAAAAGGAAAAAGTGAAATACATAAAATCTAATATTTCCATAAAGTTGTCCTACATTGTTCGCTCTACCTTAGCACGAGGAAAGCTAGTTTTGAGTAGATGCATCCCTAGCAAAGATGAACAACCAATTCATTTTGATTTTTACTTTTTACAAATTTAATCAGGTCACCTTAGTGGACCTCTATTTAAAGATAGTCCAATGGGGCTGTCTAGATCATAGGGGAGGGGGCTACATCAACCATGTTTAAGCCCAAAGACTTATTCGTCACTCCTCTAATTTTTCAAATGAGAAAATTTAGAATTGGCTGAGACCCGAAATCCGAACTGAATGACTCGGATCCACACCTAACCCAACACCCAAAATATGATCACCTGGAAGTGGACATGAAATTCGAACTAACCTAAAAAGAATCAAATTTGACCTGAAATTTTCAACAAAGTTTTTTTACAAAACTAGGTTATTAGACCAAATTTCAATTGACCCAAAGTCATCCCAAGTGATCTGAACTCAAGCCAACACAAACCCAACGGACTTGAAAAAGCCATTGTCCCCAAAATAGGGGTAGTTGCAGAAAATTTTCTTTGGGGGTAGGGGTTGTGAGATTGAGAATACTATTTATATAAATCATAAAATAAGTTATTAGCATATATCAAACATTAGGTACAATTAAGTTGTAGAGAGTACTACGAAGAAAATTTGTATAATAAATAGATACGAAATCATACCTTACCACTTATACAAAAAGTTCGAAAAGAATTATGAACCTGCAACCAAGAAAAAAATTATGTCTATCAATAAAATAGAATATAATTTAAAAGCCTAAAATTAGAATATAAATGAAACTTTTGGAGGGGGAAAACTATACCTTTATCATTTAAGTTATCCTCGTCTCTCTTTCATCTTATTAAAATCATCAATTATTATATCGACCTTGAATGTCTAAGCAATTTCCTTCTCAATGTAGACAAACATATAATTTTTGAGTGATTTATCTTCCATCTTGCTAGGAAGCATGATTTTTATTATTTTTCATGGATGAAAAAGCTCTATCTATAGTCATAATTAAAATTGGAAGAGTCATAACCAGACGAAGTCATCTATCAACCAGAGGATAGCTTTCTAACTTTCTAGTACATATACTTGCCAATCCTTTACATAATCAACAATGGTACTCTAATCTTGCAGATCTGAATGTTTCGGTACATCAAGCTTATAAATGTTGTGATTCATATTATTTATAGCCATCTTTTGGACTGAAAGATGCACTCAAAATTAACAATTCTGATGTTTATTCACTAAATCATGTTATCTAACTCATGTAGTTGTTGTTCAACAAGTAGTTGTAAATATCTCAACCCAAAAATGATCCATTATTGTAGTGTGCTTTTGTTTTCTTTTTTTGAAAGTGATCAAAACACATCAATAAAAATAGCATTCATATCCACAATTGAAATATCATGGTGTTCACATAATAAGTTTATACTCTCTACTAAAGTTCATCATGATTCATTTCTCAACTTTTAAATCAATTGTTTTATACTTCTTACTATAAATGCATAACATTTATAATATCCTGTGAAATCTGTCGCGAAGTTTGGCATAGACCATAAGTGAAACCCATTATCTCCTTCATCAATGTAAAATAAACACAAATTCAAATGACATTAGGAGCTTTAGAGCATGTGTAGCATCCCCTCAATGAGAATATGAAGGGCCTTGCTCAAGCATATCAGCAAGAACCTAACAAGTGGGAACATAAATTCTAATCAAGATACATATTGATTTAGAATGTAAACTCCATCTAGTATATCCAAGTCGTTGCAGTGTATTAATTTGATTAGCATCTATTTCCGTCTCTAAGTCGCCATTTTTATAAAACATTCTAGTTTAGCGATTTCGCTTGCTTACAACTCATCATGACGTTTAAAAGAAACACCGATAATGTTTATTACAAAAACCAAGTTCTAAAAGAAAGTGTACTTCTAGTGCTTCTCTTAATGCAAAAAGAGAGCTAATTGCAATTGGTGAGCTGAACAATTCACATAATATGCAAACTAACAATCTTTAAGAAATGAAGCTTACAAACCATTCCATTCTTCATGCATATTGCAAGCTCCATCATAACCCTTGATTTTGAATGTCTTTAATACTCAAATAATGGCGAGATAGAGTAGAACAAATCTCATTTTTAGGGTAAGTGAATATGGATCTTTGATATGTACTAAATCCACAAAACATTCACGTGCACTTCCACCTTTATCAACGAATCTAAGGACAATAATCATTTGTTCTCTTTTAGCTATATTTCTGGATTCATCTACGATTAAACAAAACTTTGCATTCTCGATTTCTTCGCATATATGCTTATATACATTCATTGCACATACTTGTAAAATCTCTTTCTTAGCCTTTGATGATGTATATTTTTCATTCTTGGAGCACTTGTCAAATAACATATACTTTCTCAATATATATAGCCAAGAGTTTTAACATGTCAAGAAAATTGCTATAATTGTTTGAATAAGGCCTTTCATAATGCTCTCTAAATGCACATGAATGTTAACCAATTTGCAATATTTATTGATGTTTTTAATCTCAAACGATGGATTAGAATCCATTCAACAGTTTATTTTTCAATTACCTTTTCAATATTTGACATGCCTGATTTGTCGGACTATTACAACAGCAGATTGTAAAATTATGAGTTCAGTTCAAATCATTTCCCATATGTTTCATTAAATCACAGTCTTTTTCTATTATTTATTTGGCCCGATTTTGAAAACCTTAAAAAATGAATATTTTTTATCCCAATTTTTAATTGACTTCTTTGGAAATAGATAACATGGAAAACAATAAATGATATTAGTAAAAGGTGAATATTCTAACCAGGAAAACTTTTAAACTAGTGATATTGAAATCGCCAGAGATGACTTTTCGGACTAGAAGATGGATAAACATAATGACAAGACTGATAAGGGCCAAAATTTAAGCATAACCTTCAAATTTTATCACGTTCATTTGTTGTGTACTCATCAATTAGCCTATGCATACCTGGATCACGAACTAAGGTATTTGTATTAGAACCCTCAACTTCAATTCTCGGACTCCTAGGAGGAGGTTGTTCAACTTGCACTTCTACATTTGATTGTCCAGGATTTGTATCTATAACTGGCTCATTAGTTTGCGTGGTATTCTCACGAATATTGTCTTTCACTTGTTCCTTAAAAAATAAGTCAATTATTCTCTTTGACATACTTGGTTGACCTATTAGAAGAAAATTCACTTCATTAGTCTATATTATTAAATTAGTTGACATAAACTCTATTGTGATAATTATTCAATATAGTAATTAACTAATTCAATTAAATAACATAATAACTCATATTATTATGTAGCAAGCTCAATTGATTTACACTTTATTACTCTAACGATACTTTCACTAAATTATCTATTAACAATATACCTAAAGAAAACATTAAGTTATCACAACGCGATTAAATAACATGCTAATTTGATTATAAATAAATTAGATTAATTAATACATAATATATAAATTTAAGAACAATGAAATCACTAAAATAAATATATCTTAAAGCTAAACAAAACTGGTGTTTGGATCAGGAGCCTTGAAAGGCGAAAAAATATTATCTTCTTTTGGAAATTTCTAATTTGAAATTAAATTTACACTACTTAGATTAAAGAGTAAAAAGAAAAGTACTTACTATACTTCACAAGACAAAAGAATAATAGGTTGAAGAGAAGAAGGCGGAGAAAGAGAGAGAAAGAAAGAGAGTACAAGATAAAAAAAAAGACTAAATAGGACGACTATAGAAAATAGACGTTTTCTTATGAGGCTTCCTTCCTAATTTATTAAATATTTATTTTTTTGGATAAATAAATACAGCAAAAAGAATTCCCAAAATCATGTGGTGTGGTGGAGGGATTGGGGATCATGGCCCGCAAACTCCCTAACTTTGCCCCTACCGAAACATGAAGTAATTTGAAATTGACCCTATCAATACTCATATCAAATGATCCGTTTATCAAGTTTAAGAAGATTGGAAGTCACCTAAATTTAAACCCCGATAAGGTAGATAAACAATTGGAAAAGATTATTTGGAAATGTTGATCGAGTAGATTATTATTTTTCCATGAGCGAGTTGTTGACCCTATGAAATTCTAGATCATAAACATTGTTACTAAGGAATGGTCTTTCCAAGATTTTCTATCTGTTCATAATATCTAATAAGCACGTGAAACCTCCTCAACAACTATATATCAACTCACAATTATTCTTTTTTAATGAAAAACTCATAATTATTTTTAATTTAACTACTTTATATTCGAGTCCCACCTATATCGATATTTACATCTCATTCATAAATAAAATAAAATAAAAAATAAGACGGATTTTCAAACAACACATATATCTTATCAACACAACTGGCTTAAGAAGGGTTCCCCATATAATTCAAAATATTAGTTTTTTTTTTAAAATAAAGGGATGTAGAAATCAACAATAATAACCGTTAGGGAATTATACCTGGACATGATTGTGTAACAAAAAAGGGCTTATTCTCGGTAAAAATATTAGTGCATAGTTTGTATGCAACAATGGGTTGACAATTGACTACCAAACACTTCCTCTGTTCCTAAAAATTGTCAAATTTTAAAAAATATGAAAATAAAAAATATAATTTATTTATAAAAAGTTTTTAAATTTGTTTGATTATTTATATTTTTTATGAAATAATTAATGAATAATGCATATTTGTACATAAAAATCACATCTTATTGGTTGTAATAAATAAATTTACAACTCTTAAATAATTAAGTATATAATTTTTAATATTACATTTAAAGTATTATAGGATATTTAAAAGTAAAATTTTTTGAGAGCTTTTTAGGGGCGGAAAAAGCATACTATTATTTATAGCCACAAACCAATATAATTCCTTTAGGAAGGGAGGGCTTAGTTAACCTTTTCAATTGGTTAAATGTCAAACTAGAGGGGGTAGTAGATTAGTGTGGTCCTCACTCCTCACAGTGGATTTGGTGAATATTTCTTTCTTGCGAGACTACAAAAAGTTGTCCAATGTTTCAAAATATTCCTTTATTTACTACAATTATAATATTATTACAATATTACCATACTATCCTAATATAATTTGGAAATAATTATGGGAGGATTAAGTAGTATGTAACACTTTTCTTAAAATTTAATAAGTTTTATTTTATATATATAGAGCTATGTTCATTAAGTTTTCTTTCTTTAAACCCTTTTATTTTTGTTTGATTACATATATAATCACTTACTGTCTGCAATCATTTAAGTTAAAATTCCTCCTAACAAATACAATTATGAAGATTCAAATTTATATACTTCTCCTTATTGGGGTGAGATTGCTACCACCACCTCAATCAACACTTAGTAAACCTTTTGCGCATAAAACACGTGACCAACTTTATTTTGTGTAATAACTTTTGCAATGATCCTAAGCAAATAACATAATTACACAAAACTCACAATCTGGTTTTAGGATCCATAACTTATTAAGAACCACCTATGGACACTAGTTAACGGACTAAATCGAATAATATGCGTTAAATGAGTGGATTCATAGAGGTGGAAGTGAATCAAGTCGAGCATTAGCCTAATATCATTGAGTTGAGGCTCGCTCAGTGGTCATTCTATAAGTTTATTAGCTTGGTTTTTAATCAAATTCAAGATCACAACTTGATTCACTTAAGCTTACGAGCCATCACTAACCTTTTGTAAATCAAATGTATCCACATTTTCCATCTACTTCTTGCTATTAGTATGTTATGAGATGGTCAAAAGAGAAATTCATATTAACATGACACAATAATAGACTACATATCAATAAAACTCTTACCAATGGACGAGAGAACATGTACTCAACCCTCACATTTTGTCTACCTCAGTTTTTAAGCCTCACTTGTTATGTAAGGATACTAATTAATTTTATTTTTATAATTAATTATTTTTCTAATTTTATTATTTTTAATTAATTTGTAAGAATAAAAACTAATAATAAGTTAAAAGAACATAAGTGGATATATTTTTCTTTAAAAATTTAATATAATAAAAACTAATAATAAGTTAAAAGAATATAAGTGGATATATTTTTCTTTAAACAGTTAATATAAAAATATTTCTTTTAATTTTTTCATAAATTATTTTGATAACTTATTTTCATTATTTATATATTTAACTAATTATTTGTCTTTTTTTCTTTTTGTAGCTTTAAACTTTAAAATCTCATTTTCTTTTAAAATAATAAATATAATATGAAAATATTGAATCTTTAACTTAATTGAATGCATGAATTATATAAACATCTTAAAAATTGAGTAAAATTAATGTATGATTGACAGGTCGGACACTTATGTGACATTGCAATAAGTATCTTTCATTATTGCAATTTGACATAAATATTATAAATGTCAATCATACATTGATTCTACCTAACTTTTAATATATATACTAGAGTTATACCCTTTGCTATGCAAGGGCATTAATTAAATTTTTAATAATTAATTTTTTTAAATTTTATTAGTTCTAACTAATTTATAACAATAAAAATTAATTATAAGTTATATGATACATTAGAATATATAACTTATTATAAACAGTAATTAAATATATCTCTTTATTTTTTTCTATTTTGATTAATATACTTTTTATTCTTAATGTCCATTATATTTAATATTAATGGGAATAGTCCAAATATTAAATTGAATTAATATTGTATTGAATCTACCTAGTTGACATCCTACATGGCATCCTGCGTGGCTGGACTCGGCAAAAACCGACCCGACCCAAAAACTCCGACCTGAACCAGCTCGAATTTTTGAGTTTTGGACACGATTAATGGGTCAAACCCAAACTGAACCCGTTTAACCCTTTGGGTCAATGTTATAAAAATAACAATTTTAGTTTTGTGGCTCGTTGATTGAATGTTTTATACCATTATATGATTTTCCTTTTATTTTATCACTCTTTTAGTATTGGTTATTTATTATATCAAGGGACGTTACATATTTATCGCGATCAATTTTACAAACAAACACTAATACTATTTCATATCTCAACTTCTTTCTCATAAAAAATATTATATATAAAATTATACATAATTAATTTCAATAAATATGTATCGATTCAAATGGTGTGATATATTAAAATACTAAAAATGCGCAAGTTATACTTGTTGTATTTTGGTGAAGTAAATATATACCTAGCATATCTTAAATAATATACTTTTATTTTTTAGAAATAATATTACCATAATGATGTAAAATTTTGATGTTTTAGTTAAAATAAAATTTAGTTTATTATAAATCTTTAATTATCATTTATTTGAAACCGTTTTAAGCGTACTTGAACCATAACACCTAGAATGGGCAATGGGTCGGGTCTATACAAAGTCAAAGTTTTCCTACTGAATAAAATGGTATGCTTGAGCCTACCCAGGTCAACCTTTTTTCGATCTATTTTAAAATACAATAAATATACATATAAATCTCCTTATTACAATAAAAGACGTGAAATAAACATCGGAACCTTAAACGAATCATTAACATAATAAGTCATCATTATTCAACCCATCATTGACCTTAGTTAAATGGGTTTAGCGAGTAAAGACGCTTGACTCAATGGATTCTTCACACAAATATTATAATGAAAGTTTTGAATATTTTTTGATGTTTTTTCAGAAAATACAAATTCTATACTTTTTCGTTAGGACAATTTTAAGAAAAAAATATGTTGGATTGTTATAATTAAAAAAAAAAATAACTGATAAAAAGACGCTCGCGACCCGTTGGGTTAACTCGAAACCCGTATAACCCGATATACGACCGCCTGTATTTTACCCCGAACCTAAAATACACCCGACCCGTATTTTACTCGCCCGTTCAAATTGATAGGTCTATGCGTGGCATCCTAACAACTCAACTTTTAATATATATATATATATAGTGTGTGTGTGTGTGAGATACATGCCAAATAAAAAGAAACTAATTATACTTCAATATCTACATATTTTTAAAAATTTAGATATTTAATTTTGAATTACTATAGTTCAAATAAAATTAAGTCCGAATTATAAAAAGCACAATTTAGCACTAATAAACAACATTCTAACAATTAGTACTAAGATTTTTTGAAGTATAGTAATAAGAAGTATTTATTATAAGTTAAATTTTTTTTTTTTTTTATCTAGGTAATCCCAAAGACTTTTTTGTGGGATCAAAATCCCAAAGACTTATTATTATGACTCCAATTTTCAAATAATAAAGAGAGATATTTATGGTCCTATATTATACCTGAAATATTGTCCGGAAAAAGATTAAAGTCAGACGAATTTAAAAGCCAAGAGACTTGCTAAATTATTTACCCGAAAGGCTTATTAGTGGTCCTAAAAGGTTTTAAAAGTCAGACTAACAGCTTTTATAATCACTTTGAAAATCAAAACTACATCAGAAAATCCAAAAATATACTGTGAAAAAAAAAAAAAGAACAGAGAGTACAAAAAAAAAAAGAAAAGAAAAGAAAATATAAAAGAGGAAATCAAAATTAAGGTAACATAAAAGGGATTTGCACTTTACACTTCAAACCTCAAGCAGTAGTTTGCTACGCTTGGCAAGTCCATAATTAAATTGCTTGCCTCCTAATCATTTTGTGATCTTATAAGAAGTATGTGAGTGTCATAGTTTCTTTTGCTCTGTCCCTTATTATTTGTATGATTTGATAAAATATATATATTAAGAACTTAGTTAAAGTAATAGTCATTATTAATTATATCTTATTATTTGTATGATATGACAAAATATATATATTAAGAATTTAGTAAAAATAATATTAATTGTTAATTATATCTTTCGGTACCAATGAGTTCATGGCCTAGTGTTTAAGACTGAGATTATGAGTGATTACGTCTCATGTTTAATTCCCTCATCTTCATTGCAAAATGCAACAGAGGGAGTATTTGATTTTGAAAAATCAAAAGGGGAGACAACTTAAGCAATAAATTTATACATTTTGATTATTAGTTTTTCTTTTTTAATTGACTACTGTTTTTTTTCTTTTTCATGAAAGTTCTTCTTCGTAACCAGGAACCAAAAAATTGTGTATATGTGTTGAATTGCATAGGGATGTAGAGGTGATAATTCGAAAAGCTAGGAAGATTAGAGATTTTAGGTAAACATAATGTAGAGTGGCCTATTAGACAAGCTGGAGAGGTTAAGGGCAAGGCAAACATAATGTAGAGTGGGCACGAACCTAGCCATAGTACCATATTTGATATGTTGATAGGTCCTATCATACAAAAAGTTTGATCATATTGGTGAAGAGAGAGATAGAGATAGGGGAGGTCAATGCCAAGAGGGAAGAGGGAAGAGGGAAGGGAATTCATCCTACCAAAAACGCATGCATGCAAATGCAATTGTTGCAACTTATGAAAAAGTTGGTAAAGTCAGTAATTATCACATGAACCACCATGGAAACAAACCCAAAGGGCCGCTATCTAGAAGGATCCCCACCATTATTCAATTTCTCGACTTTCCAATATCAATTCTAAAACAAGTACATATTCTCCCCCATTTTGAGAGTCTAAGAGATTATTAACTTCATATATGTATTATATATTTACTTTTCACACTGAGCTAGCTCTACGTAATTCAAATTTGAATGCATAATTAGATAATAACAAGTGTTGTAATTCGAAATTGTTTTTTACCTTTTATAACTTCTAAATGAAGATGTCCCTACATAAATGTCAGTCCAAATACAAAATCCAATCAGATAACTCCATACATACAAAAACTTGTAAAAAATAATAAAATTTCCCACTATACGTTCAAGTAATGCAAGAAAAAGGAAAGGGAGGAAGATAAATTTACCCCAAATGGATTGGCACTCCCCCAATTTTCTCTCAATTACCAAATATGAATGAAGAGCAAGGATATGGAGTGCTGCAAGTCACATGGCAGTCACCCTCACTTTTTGTCATATTGTTGGTGTTACCTTTGTCTACTTTATAATTATTGAAACTACATATATAGCATTGTGGGTTAAAAAAGAAGAGGGTGGAAAATTAAAGCACATTATAAAGAGTAGCTAGGGCAAGGGTAAGCAAGGAGAAAGAAGAAATGGGCAGGTGTGAGGTGGGATGTGGGGTCATCTTATATTAGCTAGTGGTTAATTATTTATGAAGAGAAACAGTTTATTCCACTAGAGTGAAAACCTTTTTGGGAAAATTTTGAATATTGTGTTTATTTGATTTAAAATTTTGAATTCATTTCTTTCAGTGTTTTGATTGCTTACTTCTGAATCTCCATCAGCATGGATTTACCGCATTGTATTCTTGATTGCATACTTGTGAATGTCGGGGCAACAAATGTTTAAGATAAAAGCGCTCAATACAAATGTACGTTTAAAAATTAAAATTTGTATTAATTGGTGTGAGACCGTCACTACCTCAACTAGTTTGATTTGGTACTATTGATCCTTCTACTATTATTGTCCACGACTTCGACTTGTACTATTTCATATGAATTTATTATCTCTTTTCTTTTGTGTGGTTTAAATATGGCAATTGTGTAATATTTGTTTTTCTTCTTCTTTTTTGGAAAAAAATTATTGATGGACTATAAAACTAAACCAAATGATTAAATGATCAAGCAATTGTATAGCAAGATCTTGTGATCCAATTTTATCCATGTGATCCAATCCACCTTATCATAACGCACATTCCACGCAGACCGATATCGATCTGCCCGCATGGTCGTTCGTGTACTCATTTCGCCTGCATTTTTATCTTGCATCATTTTTTGTTTTTTTATTTTCTTTTTGCCAGTGTTTCCATATTGAAGGAAGAAAACTAAATTAAATATATATATTTGTAGCCTCCATGAGTAATATTTTAATTGATGATCTAAATTGATGATCGAAAAGATATAGAGGTGATGGATTGAGTTCGAAAAAATTGGATTGAGATGATATGGAGGGTATAGGCCTCTATATATAATCTAAAATTTTGAATCATGATTACATATGCTCTTGAGTTTGAAGGCACCAAGCCACCTACATTGTGCAATGAGCAAATTTCCATGTTAAAAAAATAGTCAACATTTTACCCTAAGTTTGTTTGAATCTTGTAAACCTACTCAATTTGTACCAGAGGAGAGCAGTTTTGAGTACTAGCAGAAAGCATTTGGAAATTGAAACCAATTAAATCGGTTCTCAACATTCTTATTCAAGGGTATTCGCCACATCTAATACTGAAATTCTAGAACCTAAACTTTTTTTAGGAGGGAGATATTTGATCTTTACCGACTTTCCTATTTTATTTTTACACAAAATAGGAAACTTTTTCAATAAGTAGGTATTTTTATCTTACAAAATTAATCGATTGGATTCAAATTCTCCATTTTGAAGATTTATCTTTATAGAAAAGGAAATAAATCTAGAGGAAAAAAAGTGAGAAAAATACCAATACGTTAAATGAAAGAAATAGATCATATCTTCATGAGCATAGCACTTGCTGCTCTTCCCTTGTGGACCAAGCTATATCATAAGTCTTTATATCCAATGGTGAGTCTCTCTTACTTCAGCTTCTCTGGGTTTCTCTCCTTTTTGTGATAATTTGATTTTATGTCCTTTTTGTGAGAGTTAGAGTTTCTCTCCTTCTTGTGAGAGTCATGTTTCTCGCCTTTGTGTGAGTTATTTCTCTTGCCAATATGAGCAAATTTTATCGAGTTGCTAATTCGATTAAATGGTATATATTTTTTATAATTTTATCAATTAGTTTCATTGAGTTTAGTTGACAATAATTCAATAACGGAATTTCATACGAATCGATCAAAGTGATGTTTCCTTCAAGTTGGATCTATTATATCACACATATATCTATTCTATAAAGTTATACAATAGTTTAACGATGCTCAGGAAAGATAGATTGAAGTCGAAGAACACGATTTGTGCTCAAATTAGTGATGCAAGTATAGAGTCAAAAAAATATATTTACTATTAATTTTGTTGAAATAAAGATCTGTTTTGATATTTTAAATTTATTTTTGATAGAAAATTACCTTTATATATACCCTATGATTTTTTTATTAATGAAATTTCGTTTCTATTTAAAAAATGAAGTCGAACATTAACTAAAAGTTAGATTATTTCTATATAATACGTCCAAAATAAAAATAATTGACGTTTAGAAATCCTTTTCATTGATTACAGTTTGGTCCTCTTGTCTCCACCACTGCCATTCATATGGGGATTAATTGGGATAAGGTGGGAATGTAAATGAAGCAATAAACGCAGTTAGCAGCTGTGTGTGAGTGCCTGGGCGACCCGTAACTATATATGTTGCAGCCTGTAGGAGGCATCTTCACAACTGGACAACAACTATTTAATGTCTATACGCAACATTTCTGATTGATATTTCTGAGGTATTCATGTTTCAACATGTTCAACTGATGCTTCTCAATTTCTTCAGCATCATATCATTCATATTTATCGTGAGGTTAATATATGTGGTCGTATATTGAATATTATATCCGAGCATGGTTTTTTATTAGAAACTGTTGTATTTTATTTTCCTCCGACAAAAATATTATCTTTATTTTTTGGGGGATAAATTTAAGTAGAGGCATAGGGCAGTCTGATTGACCGAGGGTTCGCTTTCTATTGATGCCCATGGTGTGACCACGTTTCCGGCTCTTGACAGACCACTTGCTCCTTTACGCCAAAGTGAAAGAGTATAGCAGTGTCTCGCTCCAATGAATTCGCTAAATTGATGGAATTGCATGATGTCGAGTTCTCTCCTTGTCCACTAGTTCTGATGAACGAGTAGAGCAGCGTCTCGCTCCAATGAATTCACCAGATTGATGGATCCTTTAAAGTTATATTTCAAATCAATATGTACCAAGATGAATCTCATAATACAAGAAATGTTCAATATTTCAAAACTTGGTTAAGCTCAAGCTTCGCTCGGCACAAATACACGCTTAAACGCATGTATTTAATTAATCAAATACGTCTATTGTCTCTTACGTTAGGATAAAGGAAGTCAATTTCAAAATACTTGCATAAATGTACTGTAGCTGAGGTACGTCGAAGAACACTAGCTCAAGATCTTACGTGTTGGCCACGAGTTTCTTGTGTATCCGTTAGTCAAAAATTCTTCTGAAAAATATTGTATAAAAATTCACAAAAACTTTTCAAAGGACACCATGAAATTCTTACTAAAAATCTCTGAAATTTAAAAATGGTAAACCCTTATATTAAGTTTTTAAATTTTCACTGCTTAGAAATCAAGCTCAATTTTTTAAAAGTTTCAACAATTTTGAGTTGGAACTCAGACGTATTAACAAGATGAGTCGAGCCGAGCCGAAAAAAATTTTGGTTGATGGGTTTGTAAGGAAACCAAAATCGAGTACAGTTAGATCAGTCGTATTTCGTTATTAGATTGCTCATTTCTTATTCCTTTCTTTTTATTAGATTATACCAATCTCAAATATTAAATTATACTTATCAATTGTGGTTAAAAGCCTATTTCATTATTAGGTTACTCGTTTCTTATTGATCATACAACTCTCATACCACCTCTATCATACTCAATCTCATCGTATTATTCCTATTTTCTCCCAATTTTATCATCTCTTCTCCCTATTACTTGTTACTTTTAGCCTATGTTAATTATATCCATTTTAAATGAACATTTTTCTCATCTTATATTTAGAATAATTGGCACTTTAGTACCCTATATGTCGAAAATGACAAAAAAAGTCTCTCGGGTATTACAAATAATAATTTAATGTATTAAGGTATCATATAATATGTAGTTGTAAAAGTTCATTTTTAGGAGTGAAATAACAACATTACCCTCATTTTTTAATTTATTCGAGTAGTATTATATTATAGAAAAATCTACATGAATTGAGAAAAAATTTATAAATAAGTTATTTGGATCAAAACCCAAATGCCTGAATTAAATTCTTATTTAAAAAGTATATATGAATCGAGAAAAACTGATACATAAGCAGTGGTTGAGTTTAGTTTTGAAGAAATTATTCAAAATTAGGGGCTTTATGATAAAAATAGATGGTTAAGATTTAGTTACAAATTCAATTTATTTCAAAAATAATTATAAATCCAATTAATAATAAGAACAAAGAGAAAAGGAATATACAAATTTAAATTAAAATCTGTCAACCATAAAAATTCAAATTCAAACAATGGTATATTTATGAATTAATTACATCGAAAATTGCATCAAATTAGACATAATTTATTTTTGTCGAATTATATATGCGATAGTAAGTTATCAAACATATATGCCTTAGGTATTATTTTATTATTTACAATATTTAAGAGACTTTTTTTATCTTTTTTGATAATACAGGATACTAAAGTGTCCATAAATTTTATATCTATAATCAATTTTAGCACATAATCTTCTCAATATTTAAATAAATTTCATTTATTAGTGGTTAAGTAACGAGAAGCATTGGTCCATGGTGTTCCTTAAGGTCCGTAATGAGCTTAGACAAGCTGAACCAAACTTAACTCACTTGCTACACCTCGAGCCTATTATATGTTCGGGCTTGACTTAGCTTATTTCCATCCCTATCTTAAAATGCCAAATTTCGACCTGAATGGATTGTGCTACAAGATTGAAGAATGGGTGGTGGTTACAAGTTATCATCGATATGGAGCCAACTAACTCTCTTAAAAAGAGCCACCATTTCGCTCTCACCTTATAGCCTTGCTTTTTATTTCTTCTCACTATAGTAATAGCAGCAATAATGGTATGCCAGTAGTTTTAATGTACACAGTTTGTGCTTCCTCTAAATAACATGGACTCTCAATATTTTTTAAAAAATTAAAAGGCTAACTGAACTTGATTAGGAAAATAGATCATATCAGAGATTCTTATTTTTGTTTAAAGGAAACTAATTTCCAAATTAAATGATTTTCTAGGAACAATTAATTAAAAAATTAAATAAATATAAGACTCAATTATCAGCAAATATGATAATGAGCTTCAACTTTTATTGAATCAATGATGATGATGATGATGATAATAATAATAATAATAATAATAATAATAATAATAATAATAATAATAACAACAACAACAACAACAACATTAACAACAACAACAATAATAATAATAACAACAACCACAACAACAACAACAACAATTTACAACATAAAATAATTTAAAAAATAAAACAATCTTAATTTCATTCCATGGTTAACAACCAAACAATAAAAATTGGAATTTGATTTTGTTCATGTTCTTTATCAAATACTTGAAGAAAATATTCAAGTTTCATACATAACCCTTCATGTACCATTTCCTGATTTCATTCCATTCCAATTTTCCATACCAAAAAGGGCCTGAATGGGGTGGGTTGTCTTTCTTGATGATCGATTTGGAAGTTGTGACTCTAAAACCAAAATTAGGGTCTATAGAAGTTGATGATTGGTTTGTGAAGTAAAATTTTTGTGGAATATTATGGAAAGAAGCGAAATTGAGGGTAATGGAATGGGTTTTAGGGTTTATTGAGATTTTTTTCAAATAATATGAAATCTAAGTCTAAAATATATTTTTACGGAAAATAAATTATGCAGTAGTTGTGACAGTCAAATTTATGAAGATTTCATGCTATGAGCTTGTATAGAGTGAAAATTGCTTGAAAATGTAATAGCAGGGATAGTTTGTATGATGTTGTATTGTGTGTTTGTAAAAATGAATCTTGGTTGTTGATTGTGTATTTTTTGTATTTGTTGTAATAATCAAGGTACTAGAATTATTGTATGTCTTTTTAAGGGAAACACCTTGTTTGTGCAATTTAAGTGGCATTGATATCAAATAATTGATCTATTTAGGAATATTAAAAGTGTTGCTATAGAGAAGAAGGTGAGATTCCCTAAGTTTCTTGGGTAGAAGAGAGAACCAAAAGTGACATCTTGTAAAGGATGGTGTTGGGAAGAGTTGACAAAGGTTTGGGGAAAGATGCAAAAAGTGTGTCAATTTTAATTTATATGGTTGAACTTTCTAAGGCTAATACTTTGCAAAAGATTATTAATAGTTTAGACAATCTGGTACAATTGAAAATGCCACTTCTCAACCTAAAAATGAAGTCACAATGAGTTCATATAAACCATGGGTTGATGATTTGATAGTGATCCATACTTTTGAAAAGCTGTTATAGGGTCATCGAGTGGCAAACCCAAAACTCAAACAAAAGTTGCCCCAACATAAATGCCATTAAGTTTCCAATTAGAAGACTTAGATCAAAGGTAGCAAAGGAGGGTCCAAAAGGCCAAGTTGAAGCCGAAAAAAGGTCATTGTTGCTTCTAAAAAAGCCTAAACAAGCCCAAATTATGCATTCGGTTTCTTCTCGAGAGAACTCAACCAAGATGGATCAAAAACTCATGCGGAAACTTACCCTAACCTTATCAAAACCTAGAGTAGCCTATACATTGTTAGCTCAATCAAAAGAACCTATTCAAGATCAGAAAATCTTCACGTCCTGGGTCAATATCGACTAAACAATAACCAGAACATGTTGTACCCTTAACACCCCTTAGAAGTTTATCATAAGCAATGACCACCCTTAGAAGACCTACAACAAGATCTCATTCATGTTCTAACCAAATGTCTTAGCCTGTTACCCTTTATATGAGCCCCAAAAGTTTACAAAATAGTCTAAAACACAAATAACATCCCCGAAACTTCTAAATCATCCAAACTTGCAACTATATATAACAAAGATTCTGATGCGGGAATTGTGAATGTTGACTTGGAAAGGTTGCATGACTTTGATGTGGAATCTTTAGTTCATCCACAGCTCCCAAAACTTGATATCTTATTGAGGATTAGTACAACAAGCATGTTGGAAGTAGATGGATAGCTTCAAAATTGTTGCCTAATTTCAAAGGTAACAATGGCATAGAGGTAAAAGTAATGCATGATATTCTAAGGAGAAATTTTGGGGTTTAATTTACTAATTATACTTGTTGGATAACAAAAAAATTGATGAAAGAAATTCTTGAAGGCAAACATGATGAGGGATTCAATGTCCCACTATAATACATTGAAGAATTTAAGAAGAGGAATCCTTAGTCATTGTGTTTCATCGGGTGAATTGATCGGGGCCCTACAAGAAATTCGACTTTTAAGATATGTCTTATTCATATTGGTTTAGTCGTAGTTTCATTCAAAGAGCATTGTAGACCACTCATTGATATTGATGTATACCACTTAAAAAGGGCCATGTTAGGGCATACTATTGACTAGATTGGGGATATATGGAAACAATGGACAATTTACTCTAACATTTAGGTTGACACCAATTGAGAATCAAGAGGAATGGTCTTTCTTCCTTCATTGTCTTAATACAACTCTTGGTGCATTGGAGGACAACTCATAGTATAATTTCATTTATTTTACTCTAACTCAATCAATTAATTGATTAATGTTATGTTTCATGTATAGTAACATATAAATGATCATTTATAGGGGATTATAGCTTATTTATAGAATGTCATGCCAAGATCCTCCAGAAGGATTTGTATTTTGCATTTTTGTAGGACATTTGCCTCAAACTATCCAAGTATGCTTGTTGCACTACTTCATTTTTTAAGGAGTTGTGTCCTGTATTTGAGCTAATTAAACCTTGGAATTAAATTATAGTGTTTTCTCTATTTGAAACCTTGTTTCATGCCACCTTTTTTTTTTTTTACGTTGTTGCCAATGCATACAATGCATTTGTGTTTAAGAAGGTAATAGAGAAAATTGAGGAGAATGACCCTGGAGCCTTCAATTGGCTAAGGGACAATGAGCCTCTAGAACATTAGGTACGGTTCAGCTTTAAAGTGTGAAGATAATATTAACATCATTTTTGAAAGCTTCAACAATGCCATTTTCAAATATAGAGGTAAGCCAATGTATACCATGTTAGAGAAGATTAAGAATATTGCTGGGGTTCTTGACAAAATATTTCCGATGTCTCCTGATTAGGAAGTTAAGTCACACCTTGCATTTTAAATTTTAAAAAGAAAAAACTAAAACTTCGAGAAGGGGATGCCAAGAATTGTAATGGGATTGTGTCTGCTGGAAAAGGGGAGATTGGTGTTAGGGAGGGGAGCATAGATTTCACTGTTAAATTGAATGAACATTTTTGTGACTATTAAAGGTGACAAGTCACTAACCTGCCGTACAAGCATGTTGTCGGATGCATTCTTAGGCTAAACCATAAGATGGAAGACTATTGCCCCCTCCCTCCTTTTTTCATGTTGGCAGATACATGAAACTTTACGATGGATTTATTCTATAGAAACTCAAAAGGAGAGAGTTTAGGATACTCGCCACCTGAAGGAAGCACAAGGATGGGCCACTACTACAGGAATCACCTTTTACTACAATTCAAAAAGACATATTATTACGGTTCTTGGGCGTCGTGTATGCACGCTTAGTAGTAGATGGGCATCCTTTTACTACGGTTCTCAACCGCAGTAAAAGAGAACCAATTACTACGGTTCCTCCGAATAATCGTAGTAAAATATGACATATTACTAAGGTTCTACAAAAAAACCGTAATATTATGTTCATCAATTACTACGGTTCTTTTTCCAATACCGTAGCAATAGGTATGGGCCAAAACCCATCTATTTGGCCAAAATTTTAGGGGACTACTTTTTACTATAGTTTTTACATAAGAACCATAGTAATATGTTATCTTCGAGACTTATTACTTGCAATTCTTTGGTTAGAATCGTAGTAATAGGTCTTAAATGTTTTCTATAATTTCTTTTTGTTTTTCATACTCCTTCTAAAATTATATCATTAATCAGATTATATATACAACCATTTACATAACATACACAAACTTTTTCAGAATATACACAACCAGAAATATTATTCCAAAATATATACAATCTTCACATATGTTTCACACAATAGTATTAAATGTACGCTATACACTTAAAAATCACAAAATTTAGCAATCAAATAATGAAGTAAAAATCATGTACATATATACCTATGTAAGTGTGTTTATACGGTTATACACAAACTTCGTCCAACCCTATCTTAGGTCGTCCAACATAACTTGTGTATAGACAGGTGGGGGCTTCTTTCTCGAGAAATATTGTGACCGAGTGTTGTAAAAGTAATATAATTACGCCAAGTGCAAGTACTAATTAAAATGAAAAGAACATAGCAATATAAATTAAATTTTCATAAACAAATACAAGTGCAAGTGCAAGTACCTCTTTGAGATTAGATTCGTCATAATCGAAATATAGTTGGATCACAATCTCTTTCATGTATTAGAGAATGTAGAAACCACACTCCAAGTTCCTCTTTTGTTTATGGTACCATAAATCAAATATTCCCAATACATGGAGAATTAATTAGTACTTATGTAGCAAATAATTTCACCGAAAATGAAAACTAATTTAATGCTAAGCAAGAGAACCTCATCTTTAGGGGGACAACACTTGGGGTTGTTCATATTTGGGGATCTCGAGGCTCTCATATAATAATACATACGAGAGCACTATTTTCAATTGGATGAAAAGAAAATTCAAATTAACATCCAATTGAAAAGAAAACTTAATAAAAAATAAAATGAGTAAGTTATGAACTTACGAGTCGAGTACTTTTTGATATCTTTTCTCACGGGATGACCTAAAGGATCGAGCTAGTGCATGACATTACTCCTTGGATATATGACAGCAAGCATTCAGTGTGACCTACACCGACACAAATAACGTATATAAATATGTAATTATTAATACCATTAAAACTCCATTGAAGTTATTTGTACACCTACCTCTCAATGAATGGCGTCAAGTAATATTTTCTGCACCTTTTTCATGAGTCTCGAGATAAAACTCGGATCGGTCCGAAGTTTTTGTCCTATTGTTTGAATGGCATGAGGATTGAGAAACTAAACATACTCGATTTTTATCTCATGGAGCTACCTATTATATATTAATTGTACACATATAGTTAGAAATGAAAATTAACAGTTAAATGCACTTATACATATAGTAACTCACATAATGCCAAGCATAATAGCGGTTGCGCCGATCTCTTGCATCTGCAAAAATTGCATTATGTCGTCCAAGAACACATGTATGGTCATGTCTTCATCCTCCGCTTCTAATACCCCAAACATGTGATTAGGTGCTTTGATTTCCGACGTTGTGCCTTCTAACAAATTCTTCACAAAACTTTGGAGAAGATAACACCAGTCCTTAAATGACTCGTGAATGGGTTGGAGATGGGACTCGCTTTAGATGACGATCCGGCGTCACCGATTGCTTGCTGGCACCGAGAGGACATGGGAGTGCCCTTCCGCCCACACTTGGCTCTCTCCATGACATCCTAGTTCATGGATGACCGTAATACATGAATTAGAAATATATATTCGTGATATTAACAACCACTAATCTAATATTTTCAAATGAAATACCGTAGAGAGGATGACCAAACTCTTAGGCCAAGGAACAAAAATGTTAACCGCATTGCCAACAGAGTGTGCGGGTTTGGTGACTGGATCGAAAATTCACGAGTGCCTTCCCTTGCACAACTTCTCTCACAATTACCTTCAACCGATAAACTAAAAGCGATGCCCCATGAATGATGGCACCTGGCTTCACGGGGTAAATAAAACTCGTTGCCACAATGTGATCTAGGGAGGATGATGAGAAGCTAACTTACACTGCACCGGTTGCATAAGAATTAACATAACAATTAGAATCATAGGATAACCCTTGAGAGATAACTTAGACTATCAAGAATCCTGGAAAAAATGGACAGAGTTTCCTCTTAAAAGTAGACATTTTCCCGGGATAATGGTCTTCATCCGAAACAATAAAACAAACAACAACTAATTAGTCAACAGCCACGCGTTGGAGTTCCAAAACAACCAAAGTATATATACCATTCATTCAAAAAGTATACACCAATAATTAGTCCAAATAAAAACATGCATTCTCATTAGGTAACAAAATCTTAATTACCTCGACCATATTTTCGAATTGGTCGACGGGTGAGCTTCGCTTTCGTGCTCGTCGGTCTCTTGGGTGAGAAATGACCCTCACATAACTCTTCTAAGTTGAGTGTCGGGATACCCATCTTGGTGAAGTAAGCCGTGAGGTGAGCTTTCATCGGTGCCATCCGTGTAGCTACTCGAGACTCCACTTGGGTCTCCACTTGGGCATCCACTTGGTACTCCATTTGGGTGGACAATCGAGACTCCATTTGAGACATCCCTGCCTTGATATGCGCTTGGTTGGAAAAGATGTGACACTTTTATTTAGCCCCAAAGTGCTCAAATATCGCCACCCTCCCATCGATGGCTCGAACACGACCGAGATTCTCATCTCTATCTAGGTCCAAGGCTAACTTGTCCCTCCTCCCAGTGGTGTCGGCGACTTTTAAATTCGAGGTCTATGACAAAGACTCCTGTAAGAAGGAAATAAATAATCATTGGACAATTCATATATTTAAAACCGATAAGTTCTCAAAATAAATAAAAAATAGTAAAAAAAACTCACGAGTCGCTGCACAATAGATTGTGCGTCGGTTGTAGTGTATGTGTCATCTTTTTCTTTCTTCTTTCGACCCACAACTCGTTCCTCTTGATAGTGAGCTACGAAGAATATGTGATGGCACCTTTATCGGATCCTCTTTGAACTTGTTGAAGCTTACGCTTGTACAACTTCTCCTCCACCTTCATGTATCCCCATGGGACATCGTATGGGGTACGCATTGCTCGTAATCCTTTTCCAGTTGGGTTGACCTCGTGCTCGTGCAAGTAATTAAGATAACACAAATTTCCATAAATAAGACCAAAAATGTTAAATTACAAATAAATTCTAAAGAAATTAACTCTAAAAACATCGAGTAAATAAGACTTATAAAAAAAAAGAACAAATATTAAATTACCTTGTATTCCGAAGAGGAGACATATGCTTCAAATGACTTTCAGTCCTCCTTAGTTATGAAGTTGTAGACCTCTCCTTCGCCTTCGTATCTCTTGTCTTGTAGACCTAAACAACGGTAATGCGAGATTTGAAGTTTCTAATTTTTTTACCGCTAACATGAGGGTCTTGTGTCTCACCAATAGGATATCCGATTCATTAACGTGTAAGATAAACATTTTTTGAAATACAAGAACGACATGTATTAGTATTTACCATTTACAATAAGTTACAAATTCTAAGTTGAGATTTAGTGCATTTACTTGTATATCATTCCAAAGGTTTTCCTTAACTCGAATCTAGGACTCGTGCTCTAACTTCGTAGTTGATGCTCACATGTGTGTGGATTTCCACACCATCATAACTCATAAAACGAGCTGCGTGCTCACCTATCGAGTATGGTGCCTGTCGAATTGGACCCGTGTAAGGAGGGTTGGATCATCTTTATTACATGCCAACTTCTCTTTATTCATCATTGTTCGTCCCTCGACTTATTTGTAACTTAGGAAAGATCCATTTTACACTCGCCATAGTTTAATTAGAATATCGCAATTTAATTAGAATAACACAATTATCATAATAAAAGTTGCAAAACCAAAATGCCAAGGAATCATTCTACTTTGAGACCTTAAGAGACAAGATAAATATCAAGAATCTCGTTGAAAAAGGAAAGGATAGAGTTTCGCCTTAAAAGTAGACATTTTTCCGAATAATGACTCTCATCCGAAACAACAAAAATAATAAATAATTACTTAACGGCCACACGCTGAAGTAAAATTATCTACCGGATGTCTTTAATAATTGAATTTCACGATAGTTTTCCCTCATCATCACAACACATTTTACACAATAGTATACAATTTTTCTTCAAATCTACACATTATATAAGTTACTACAAGCAATTATACTTAGAAGAAAAGAGCTCGCTATCGTGTAATATACAATTTAGCAATTATACACAGTATATAAGTTGAAACCCTAAATTATACACGTAAGATTGCACAATAGTACACAATTTAGCATGCTACTGTTGAAACCCTAAATCCTAAACCCTATTTAGCATGCTACTATTGAAATCCTAAACCCTATTTTTCAATTTCTCTAAACATTAAACCCTAAACCGAGAGAGAGAGAGAGAGAGAGAGAGAGAGAGAGAATGAGTGAGGAGAGTAGAGTAGTGAAAACCTAAACTACGAAAAAAATCAATTAAAGTAAAAAATAAGAGAGGGAGAGAGAAGTTGCATACTGGCTGGACCGACGATGGCGAGAGTGAGCGAGAGGAAGCAGCAATGACGATGATGAGAGGCGAGAGCTAGAGATGAGAGTAGAGTAGAGAGCAGAGCATCGACAATGGCTACGACGATAAGGAGAGAGCTTTTAGTAGAGAGACGAGAGTGAGAGTTAGAGTGAGAGTAGAGAGTGATAGAGTGAAGGTGGAAAACCGGACTGGTTGTGATTATTTTGTTTCGATAGACTTTTGATTACGGTTCAATGAAAGAACCATAATAATAGAACACCTATGACTATGGTTCTTTCACCGAACCGTAGTCAAAATGGGACATATCCACCTATGATGACGATTGGATGAAAGAATTGTAATAATAGATGTAATAAAAGACTGCTTATTTACAAAATTTTAATCGCTTGATTTTTTATGACGGTTTTTCTTTTTACTCATCGTAAAACGCCCGTAATAAAAGGTCATATCTGTAGTAGTGAGGAGAACCAAAAGGCACAAAAATGCAAGCAGTTGGGCTACAACAGTTTGACATGTGGGCAACCTAGAACCGACAAAGGCATGCTTGTAGGGGATACAAGGGGAAGCCTAGAGAGAGCACATGATATCCAGTTGGGAGGCCTCCAACGTCTAAAAAGACCTCCAAAGCGTCCACCTCTATACTGTTATGCCAATTTAATCAAGTCAAGCCACTTGATGTATCTTGCACTTAGAATTTGATGCCTTGTTTGTGTGTGTGTGTTTATATTTTTATGTTTAACACCTGTTGGGCATTTCTATTGAATAGATTTAGAACTTGTCTATGTACAATTCTAAGTACTTGTTTTTGTCAACTTAATTCTTATGACTTAGGTTAATTCTAAGGTATAATATCATGATGAATGATTGCTCGATTCTAAGATATAATATCATGATGAATGATTATTTTTGGTATTTTTGGATATAAAAATTATTGAATGATATATGGAGGTCCATCATAGCAAGATGTTCAACAATTTTTTCATTCATAAAGATCAAATTACAATTATTATCTTACATTCTTGAGTCTTTACATGCTTTGTCCTGATTACATAATATATTACAAGCACAATTAACACAATAATGACAATGGACAATACAACTATGATGCTCTACTCTTCCGCAATCAGCTTAGCCTTCATATTCGACTCTCTAATCTCAGTTAAAATTTTGCTATCAGAATTTGCAAAGATTGAGTTCCCTTCATGAACCTAATTAAGAACCTATCACATCTCAAGCACTTTACATAAACTCTACTAGGTTTTTGAACTGAATGGGACATCTTCCTTATTTCTTGCACATTGCATCTTAGGTACACAACACAGTCTTCACAACAATCACTCAGATAATTACTCTATGATTATGACCCCTAGATTTTTAAATTTGACATCACCAAAGAAGTCAATATTTTTCAATCTAAATTTCATAAAATTTGATAAAAGTTTCACTTTGAACTCACCAAACCACCACTATCAAATTTCACTTTAAACATATCCCTTTGGACAAATTAAAGAGTACTTTTTATTTTTGAAACGAGTAATATAAGAAAACCTAAATTTTGGCTTGAAATTTTAACATTTTCGCAACACATTTACAATTAACACAACAAAACCCTAATTTCAAAAGATGGAGGTTTCTTTAGAATGCACAATCATCCAAAGTACACAAAATGAAGAGTAGAGCTTTCCCCCAAAAAAAAAAAAAAAACATGGGGATGACAAGCTTATCTTTGCAACAATTGATTGGAAAGGGAAGAACAGAGAAAGAGTATGAGGAATATTTGACCCCATCTTATTCTTTAAATATTTGACCGTTGGGTAAAGTAAATATAAGGACAGTTTTCGTTATTTCAATTCTGTTCAATAAAATTTAACAAAGTTAACCAGAAAGTATCATAATAATAATTACATTAGGATATAGATTACTCTGTAATATATTATAATAATATGGTCCATGAAAATAATTTCCAAACAATAAGAGATATCTTTTAGTCATTTTTTTGATTAAATAAATATAAGCAACAACTATCACAATTAATGGTGAAGGACAAGGGATTGGGCGGTGAAGGTTTTGAGAACCAATGTCCCATAATCATTAGTCCAATGCTTGTTTGTTGTCTTAACTAAAAAAAAAAAAAAAATCTTTTTGGAAGAGTTGTCGTCAAATATTTAAGTTTAAAATACACCTATATTAAGTATTTACATCTTATGCACAAAACAAAAATCATTAGCCTAAAAATTATCCAAAATGTTATATAATACCATTAAAACTTTTCAATATACACCCATAAAAAACAGTTGGTATTTATAATATATTAGGATTATACCCCTTACTATACAAGAGCACTAATTAATTTGATTTTTATAATTAATTATTATTTTATTTTTATTATTTCTAATTAATTTATAACAATTAAAACTAATCATAATCTAAAAATAGCAATCTTTTCAAATAACAATAATAAATTAATATATTAGATTATATAATTTATTATAAACAGTCTTCTTTATTTTTTTAATTAATATACTTTTTATTCTTAATTATATCTAATAAGTATTTTTAGTTTAAAAATTTGTATTTCAAGTTTAATATATGAGAACTCAAAAAATAATTTTTGAGAGAACTATCTCCTCCAAGTTCCAACCAAGCCCACCTTTAGTCTCTAAGACATAACCTCATCGATCGCACCTTTTACTGAGAAAGAGAAAATTAAAAAAAAAAAAAAAAAGGGTTAGTAGACAGCCCCAATTAGCTGTGTAATAGCTCGTAGAAAGTCAAGCCGCTTTATAGAAGTCTTGGACTTTGATAACAAGTTATCTATGATTAAAATGTAACTCATAAACAATTTAGCTTTTCGCAATGCTTATTATGACAGTTGATTTACCCTACAACTTCAACATTTTTTTGTCATCAACACTATGTTCTTTTTGCTTATTTTGTTCCATCTTCATCCTTTTCCCCATATAAGTAGCCGCTATTTCTCCATTTCCAAAACACGGATTTACTGTTCTCCTGATTTTTGACAATAGTTACATGTATGTATACCCAATTAGGGTTTACAGAGTTTCATATTAATGCTGTCACATACATAATGTATGTACCCTCCTAGAACCTCTTGAAGAGTACTATAACAATCTCAAAAGCACAATAAGAGCATTTCTCAAAACAAAGAACATGAATTTCATACATTTACTCAATCAAATTTCATACATTCATTATCCATTTAATCAATCAAATTACGAAATTGGGGGTGTAGTTCAATTAAAGATCTGATTGGTGAGTAAAAAAAAAAAAAACAATTAAAAATTGAAAAGTTAAAAAAGGGAGGTAGAAAAGTGATCAGAAGTCCTGTCACTTGTTCTTCACTCCCTATTTTCACAATGACAGTATAATTCATTTATATTTTTTTTATTTTGAAGAAATTCAAGGAGTGGCACCTTAGCTCAACGTCTTATTCATCCCATTAATAATAGCTTTCAGAAGTCCTTTTCCTCCCTCTCTCTCTCTACCTCTGCCCCTTCCTTCACTTCTTCCCCCTCTATCTCTCTTCCCCCATAAAACCCTTTTTTTCCAGTCACAAGAAAGATAAAAAATCAACTGTTAATGGAGTCTGAATATGCTGAGTGATTTCCCTCTTTAGCCTTCTCTTTTTCAATACCCACCGTCCATATAAAGATAACCCCAATACCCTCCCTGGTGCCTTCTCTGCTGTTTTAGAGAGAGAGAGAGAAGAGAGAGGAACAGAGACAGAAGGGGAGGGGAGAAAAGAAAGGCATAAAGACTTGAGGTAAATTATTTAGTTTTCAAGTTTAATTTGGTAAGAAATTAGATGAGAGGGATTAAATGATTTTTCCACTTTTATAAATACCCACCTACAAGGGCAAACTCACTTCCAGTTTCTCTTTCATCCCTCTTCCTCTTTGCAGATTGATTTCCTTTTCATCTTCTTAATCTTCTTCTTTGATTATAAACCCAGGTTTGTGTAATCATAAAACCATCAATTGCCCTCTTTCTTTCTCAATTGATTGTCTGAAATCCCGATTTGGGCATATTCCAGCTCAATCAGAAAAAGCTAAGTTCTGAGAGAGAAATGAGCAATTTGTTAAACCAACAAGTTAATACCATGGTATTTCGCTAAGTTTTTCTTCTTCGGATGATGAATTTCCTTTCATTTCCCTTTGCTTTTTATAAAAATTTTGGATTGTATAGTTAAGGGGACAGTAAGAGTTTGTGGGTCGAAAAGAGCCTTTCTGCTTAAGAGATACGATTGCCTACATCTAGATCTTTTCGGATAATACTTTGGCATGATAGGCACCGTGTGTTATTGTTGTTGTTATCAGGATGATGATGAATTTATGTTAATTAGATGGTAATGAGGTTGCAATTCATTTTCTCAGGAAGCAACCACGGAGTTCCCAATGGAAATCGTGGCAAGAGAGGAGGGATCCCCTCAAGCCAGAGGAAAATGGGGAGAGGAAAGATCGAAATCAAGCGGATCGAAAACACCACCAACCGCCAAGTGACCTTCTGCAAAAGGAGAAATGGGTTGCTCAAGAAGGCCTATGAATTGTCTGTTCTTTGTGATGCTGAGGTTGCTCTTATTGTCTTCTCAAGCCGTGGCCGCCTCTATGAATATGCTAATCATAGGTATATTTTCATATTTCAAATCTCCTTTGTTGACTAATTTTTGATAAAAATAAGTTTGAAAATCTCAAGGGTTAGACTTTGGGTTCTTAAAGATGGATTTAGGGGAATTTGGATTTGGATATGGAAAAGGGGTAGTAATGGGTAGTATTTAAGATTGTTCTTTCTCAAGAACAAAGGATGATGAAACTTGTCTTTCTTGCTTTCAGTTTTGGAATTTTTTCTCTTCTGTAAGAGCTTTTTATGAGCCCCCTTTTCTTTATATGAGCGCTTTTTAACTTCCTTGGTTTGGCAGAAGCATAGATCTGCTTGTAATAGATGGAAATAATAGCAGTCTAGGCAATTTGTTTTTTGGGTTTTATTTTTTCTTTATAGAAAAAAAGGACTTGGTTGAGATTTGGGAAGGGTAAGCTATGCAAGCCTGTGAGATCATCTCCTTATCTACCACCCTCCATTGTTAGCTTTTTCTCTCTCCTCTTTCTCTCTCTTTCTCTCACTAGAACTCAAGAGTACATGTCATGGTCTATGATGCTAGAAGAGGGTACTTGTCAAGTTCTCATTAGCTAGCCCATGCCTTGCCCATCTCTTGACACTTCCTCAATAGCTTGTCAGTTACCCATAAAGCATAAACCAAAGGACACCCAGAAAAGCTCATGTTCAAAATCACCCAACTTAAAGAAAAGAGAATGAAAAAAATACCAACAAAGAGTGCTGAAAGTTCATTGCTGCATTTCGTGGAACATGTAATATGCATAGCTGAAATTAGGGTTTTAACACAAGCCCAGGAGACTAAATCTCCTTATCCATAACTAGATAGCTTAGAAAATGTTGTCACACGTGATGGGTATTTCACATAGTCAAAAAATTTAGCCAAATTTAGGGCTTAATTTTTCTGGGTCAGTAGTTAACATGTGGTGGGGAGGTTGTTCCAATTTATTGCAGAGCTCAAAATTGGTGAAATTAAAAGCAATCTCTCTCTATTTGTTACAAAGATACAAAGCCAGTGGGAAGTGGTTTGGTTAGATTTTGCTTTCCTTACTTAGGGTTTTAGGATTATATCACAGAAAACAATCAGTAAAAAACAAATAAAAAGAAATTAAACTTTTAAATTTCTCTTTCTTTGGAAGTGTGTGGTCTGATCTGGGTTACAGGAATCTTTGGTGCACGTCACACACAGGATTTTGCACTGTGATTCTGACAAATTTGTCATGATTTCATGTTTCCATAGATGGGGTTTAAGCTCTTTTATCTTCAATGGTGAAAGAGTGTGAGGAGAGAGAAAATCTTGACTTGTTTCTTTGGTTTTGGTCACACTCAGAACCCCTCTTTAGATTTCTTTGAATTATGAAAAGATCTTACTTTCTCTCCCAGTTCATTTCTAATTCTCCCCCTTATATTATAAATATTGTTCTTTTTTATTTTCTCTCTCTTCTCTTTGTGACATCATCCTGCTGAGTTCTGCTCCAATCAAATGAACTGCATCGCATCATCTCTCTCTCTCTCTCTTAACTTTATTAGGGTAAATTAGGCAAGCATAGGGCGAGATCTTGCATAGATATTTTTATGCAAAACCCCAAAAACCAATCAAAACTTTTAAAACATATTGAGGAGATAGAAAAAGCACGGAGTGTTGCTTCCCATGCAGAAGAGAAGAGAAGAGAAGAGAAGAGGAGAGAGAAAAAGGAGCAGGAAGATGAGGGCCGTACAGCTATGGCTGCTGAGAGGTGATTGGTCAGAAAAAGAAACAGATTAAAAAAGACTGATTAATTATTTTATTCCATCGATGTGGGTATTAGGTTAAACTGGGTAGTTAATAACCAAAAGGTAATGGGTTTCTTCCACGTGGTTAGATCTCAGCCGTAGATTTCATGTAGCCAATCATATCTTGCACAGTTGCCAGGGTGGCAGAAGAGAGCCAATCACTGGCTCGAGGAAATTAAGGTTCTGAGGAAATCGAGAAATTTTATTTTGTTTTATTTGAATTAAATAATTAGTAGTCTTATATTACATCAAATCAGATGTAAACCAGTAAAAAAATCTGAGTAAAAGTTGCAGAGGGTATTTTCAAATCACTGTTGTAATTTGGACTTTTCGTGTTGGACTTGTTTAACTGAGAGTTCAAACGCACAGATTTGACCCTTTCACATTTATTAATTTATTTATTTATTTATTCAATTATTCCTTGTTTTCACCTCTTTTTACAGCAATATATTTGTGCAAAAAAAAATTTTCAAATTTTTCTATCACACTTTATAAGTATTCTTTACGTTTTATAGTACATGTTAGTTTAATTAATTTTTTTATTTACATAATATTTCTCACTTTATAATTTTAGTAACATATTAATAATTTATTTACTAATTTTTTTCTTTTTAATTATTTTTTCTCTCTTTTTATTAATTTTTTTAATTTCTAATAAATCCTTGGTTAACTATTAGTCTTTTAATAAAAAATTTTTCTTATTTTCACATCTTTTTATATCAATATAATTGTGCAAAAATTGGGTTTTTTTTTGCCTCACTTCAAAAATACTCCATCATTTTCTCAATACATGTTAGTTTAATTAAAATTTTTATTTCATAATATCACCTTACAATTTGAGTAATATATTAATGATTAATTTATCATATTTTTCTTTTTTTAATTATTTTTTCTTAATTATTAAATTTTTTCATTTGTAATGAAACCTTGGTTAACTTGGTCTTTTAATATAAATTCCATCATGAATTTTGTATTGTTTTTAATTTTTTCTTACAACCCAAAAACGACAAATATTATAAAATGGAGGGAGTATTTGTAATGGTTTGTATCATGATATTGATGTATTCTTCCAGTTTTACACACATAAATTATGTTCATTGGGTAAGGATTTGAAGGTAAAAAGGGAATAAAGGGGTGATATCTTCATCTTATATTTTTTTCAATTTTGGTGAGATTAGCATTGAATTATTAGACCACTTTATTTCATGTTAAAAATCATTAGCAATACGTATTTATAATGTTTAGCATGTTTAAGATCAAGAATAAGAATGAAACATTCACACCAAAAAAGATTAAGAGTGAAATAGGTATTCATGAATTACGAGAAGGGATTTTTTTCATTGACAAACAATCTATCTCAAAAACTGGTCATTTTCAATCCTAGATTGGGATGGGACCTAGTAGAGCAAACTATAATGGATCATATTGTTCAATTTTTTTTTTTTTTCCAAATCAAGGTATGAAAATAAAACTAATTCCCAATATTTGATATTTACTTTATATTTTTAATCTAAAATCACATATTTGAGGTATGGGTTTGAGTAAATTTTTGCACCCCTATTGGTTTACATGAAATTACTCTTTTTGTACTTGATGTTTAACTTAGCAAGCACATGGCTAAGTAAACCTCGTAGTTTCTTTCATATAATTTCTTAAGATATGTGAAATTGACTAGCAGGTAAACTGAGTAAATGTTGATAAGGGTAAGAGTAACAAAGTCTAGAGGAGAGTAATGAATTACCGACCATACTCCCATACATATGTTACGACATGTAATAAAACTAATGAGAGTAAGAAAAGAGTACTTAGAAAAAGTCAACATGTATATATAGTTAACTCATAACTATAAGTCTTAATGTATAAGATGAAACTTTCTTTTTTTTTTTTTTGTAAATTAGAATATAAGATGAAATTTTCAAATGAGTTGATGATCAAAATTGGAACATCCTTAGTTTTGATAAAAGAATTGGAAATTAGATTTTTTTATTAATTAAATTTAATTGAGAAGTAAGAAAAATCTTTCAAACATAGACAAGGAATATAAAAGTACTCTTGCTAACTCTAAACTCCTCCATACTCTCTCCCAAACAAGCCCGAAGACATCTATGGATTAAAAATACAACCAATCCAAAGTTGTAAGCTGATGAAGATATATACACAATAATATTTCAATATATCAACCATTTTCTCCTGTTAATTCAATTTCTTTATCATATCATGCCTCGAAGTTTATGAGCTTATATGCCATCCATAAACAGAGTTCGTCAATGTGCTGTTGTACATATATGGTTTAGTTAAGGACAACTACTCATGAAGGTTATTTAACATAAACCAACTGCTTGGATTAGCATTTGGGAATCAAATAACCGATGGAAGGAAATACAAACTTCTTGAATGTCCCCGTAATCAATGGCCAGGAATAAGATCAAGATGCTCCTGGTTGCTTGCTTACATGTGTTTCTATTCAATGCAATATAAGGGTAGAACGTGAGAGGCTTTTGTAGTTATGTCAATGCAACATGACGGCAGAATGCTAGCCTACTTCTTTTGGTATGGAATAGTAGATAGCCGCCGACATCTTTCAGATTTAGGGTCCGCAACCCTTTTTTTTTGTTTTTGTAATTCTATAAATAGGTTAGGTTGCATAAATTTATGTATACTCAGCCTATCCTAATGATATTTGTTTCATTCATTTGATTTAGGTTGTTGTAGACTGGATTATTATTGTTGAGAATGATTCTAACTTCACCACTTGTGCTTCTTGTAAATATGTATTAAGATCTGAACAGGAGCTTGTCCATTGATTCAGATAATTAATGTAATTGAGTGCTACTAAGCAAAGGCATAATTATCTTTCTCACATTCTTTCTTTTGTCCCCTGATTCTTGAAGAACTAAGGTGTGAGTCTGAGAAATGCCCTAATGTGTAGAACTAAAAAGTTCTTTGCCTTGTATAGGTTTTTATTTTAAAAATTTTAATAAAAGTAAGCTAGTAAGCCTTGTCTCACTGGAAAAAGTTTGTTATTCTTTCGGTTTTCCATACAAATAATCCTTCAAAATTTCAGATTAAGCATACATGGAAAAATTAGGTCAGTGAGCTGATAAGCTTTGATGAATTGCAGTGTGAAAGGGACAATTGAGAGGTACAAGAAGGCATGTTCTGATTCATCTGGGGCTGGATCAGTGGCTGAAGCCAATGCTCAGGTATATTACTTCCTCTTATCCAATCGTCAAAAAGTTTTATACTTCCACTTCATAATTTTTTATCCTTTGATCCCTAGTCTATGCATGGATATCCACCTATTTAAGGTTCCTATGTCGTACTTCTTAAGAGTTTGTGTTTGGGGTTCTTTATCCATACCATTCTTACTTGGCTCACCATATAATTATATTAGGCTGTTGAGTATCCTGTATAGGCTTATGCCTATTTGGTCAGTTTTTAAAAATTTTTGTTTTTCAGCAGAAGATTTGGTAAACTGGTCATTTGGTTCATGTTCATGTGGCCTCATGAAATTAATTTTGACTTTAATTTCATCATGATTTGTTGGTTAATGAATTTTTGTTTGGTTTTATGTCATTTTCGGTTTGGATCCTGTTTGCAATTGTTGTTGGCTGGTGATCAAAACGAAAAAGAATGTTGTTGGTTGGTCTAATTAGTTCGTATAGCAAAGACAAGTAATATAAGTTGGAAATTTCAAGTTGAGTTTTGGTTTTGATCAAGTCAATTTGGGATCAGGTCAAATTTAGGTTAGTCCTACATGTCTTGGGTTACTTTAGGCCAAATTTATTGTTCTTGGTCACGCAAATCAAGTAATTGGATATGAATTCTATGTTTCAATATGTATTGAAGCGTAAGTTATCAATTGTTCTTGGTCATTCAGATGTCTCAGTTTGCATTAGCTTTGATCGATGCATCACGTACAGATGATGATCAACTCGCCCTTCACCTCAAATAGCATGTTAGGCACCTGATACTCTGACATAGGAATATGTAACTGTACAGCTGAAGTGTACTAACATTGATAATTTTGCATTGATATTGCAGTACTATCAGCAAGAATCGGCCAAGTTAAGGAACCAGATCCGCTCTATAACAGAGAACAACAGGTAAATTTCAGGTTACAAAACCTTAACTAAATAAATATATTGATAATTATGATACAGAGATTTCTGAAACGGAAAAAAGGTTGCTTTCCAGGCATATGATGGGTGAAGGCCTCGGCAGCCTAAATATGAAGGAGCTCAAGAACCTCGAAGGAAAATTGGAGCGAGGTATTAGCAGAATCCGCTCCAAAAAGGTAATAATTAATCTTGATTTCATTTTAGAAAAGACTGTGAGTTTAACTTGGTGTTTAGAGCTGATTATAATACTAACGAATTTTTCTTTTTTTAAAAAATTAAATAATCTGTGTGACAGAATGAGCTACTGTTTGCTGAGATCGAGTTCATGCAGAAAAGGGTAATTGTTTCAGTTCCTGAATTTCTCCAGAAATATCTCAATGCATTGGGAAAATTATTTGATGCGAATTTTACTTTAAATTATTGTTTAGGCTTAGCTTTCATAAAATAATGGTGATAAATAAGAATAACAAAAGGCTTTGTCTTAATTTCTGCTGGACAGTAGTATTTGAATAAAGCAAATTAGAGATACGTTAACAATCTTGGAAATTCCAGCATTAAATCAAAATTAAATGAAGTTTGTTTAAAAAAAAAATTAAATGAAGCAAGCTACTGAGATTTGTGTATATATGCGATTTTGGCTCTCAAAGTGTTTGAATACGAACAAGGGTGTTGATAATCTTACAAGCTCGTTTGGACAAGATATGTGTATTTTAAGCATTAAAAATAAAATAACAAACCAAAATCTAATAAAGAAATAAAATTACTGTGAGGTAAAAGTTGATTTTTTGAATTAATTAATGAGTATGTTAATCAATTAATCGATTATTTAGTAGTTTAGTCTGGATTGGCAAGGGCTTTCAGAAGGAAAATATCAAGTATGCATAAAGGAAAAATAATCAAGTTACCTAAAAGTTATATCTGATAGGAAAATAAACCATTTTCATGTCATTATCATAGTTACCAAAACAGTCTTAGATCACTACGGCAGGAACTTTATATGGATTATTGTCACTTGTAACACAAATTAGTCTTTCACTTGCTTAATCTTGAACAGATCGGAGATCGTGATGGCAACGAGCTACTCTATTCCCATGACTACAGTAAGGGGGAAGGAAAAGGAAAAAAAAAGGACCAAAATCAATAAATATAAACATGATATAGAGAGTTAACTGACACGTATATGATAGGCTTTATTATCAAAAAAGAAACAAAAGAAAGTGACTTCACAACGAAGTCTACCAGGACTTATATGTTGAATGTTTGTTCAAGAGTTTCCTTTTACTAACAGATATCTCAAACATCAGTACAAATCAAGTCAAGAACACCCAATGCATGAGTTGGCATTAATCTACTTACCTGCTCTATAAGCAATGGATTCCAATTAATGTGAGATTTTTATGATTTGGTAATTCAAATATAGGAAATCTTGTGATCTGACTTGATTTGAAGGGGATCTAATTCTTCAAGTTCGGACCCAAAATGAATCATAAAAGTTGGCAACAGATTAAGGCACAAGAGTACTAGAGAACTTCCTTTTGTTTTTAATTTTTATTTGTGGCTATTTAAAGTGAAAAGACATGGTTCCGAAGCTTCCTCTGATTAATTTTTCCTGTGGAAACTCGTACAGAATTGGTTCATATTCAATGCCTGCCAATTCATTGCCCTAGTTAGATTACACACTTAGCTTCAAGGATTTCTTGCATGTAAATATAACATACGTGATGGTAACTTTTTGGTAAGATTGTAGATACAAGTCTGAAATTAGGAACATGACTATATAATAGTTAATGTGGAAAAGTATGATTAATAGCTTGAAAAATCGATTAAAAAAATTCATTTGCTTGAAATTGATCTTCTAGTAACGTGATGAGAATTTGTGTACAATATCAAAAGTTGTGCAGCTCTATGGTTGGGTTAGGTTAGGTTTGGTAAAACCTTCCATAAATAATGATAATAAACAGGAGGTATTTAACAGCAAAATACCTAGATTCACATTGCTAGAGAAAATAACAGTCAGTTTAAAGAGTGATTTTACCACTATTTTAAATTGTTTCTTACTTAGGTATAGTTCTTCTTACATACATTCATGTTGTATTAATTTGCACCTGATTATCATAACTAACAACATTAGAAGTGAGTATTACTTTTTCCTGAAACAACCCAGTATCTGACAACTAAATGGCATATTATATTGTCCTGCAGGAAATCGAGCTGCATAACAATAACCAGTTTCTCCGGCAAAGGGTCCTCTCTTTCTCCCATCTTTTCAGCTCACTTCTTGATAAAACTACTCTGACTAACTAGTTCGCTCATTAAAATTGCAGATAGCTGAGAACGAGCGAGCCCAGCAAAGCATGAGCTTGATGCCAGGGGCGGGTGACTATGACCTTGTCCCCTCCCAGTCATTTGATTCCCGAAATTACTTTCAAGTAAACGCCCTCCAACCCAATAATAATCAGTATTCGCGCCAAGACCAGACTCCACTCCAGTTAGTCTAAGGTACTTAAAAACAACATTGAATTCAATCACAGCTTCCCCTGCCACCAACAAACGCCCTCTCTCATTTTTGGGTACTGAGAAAGAAAATGAAGGCTTCTGAAAAATGTGTTTTTATGCAGAATAATGCTGGGGAGGTGATAAATGTGGAAGGAGAAGAAGCTTGGCTAATGCATTGGCAAATGGTCTAGTCTTCTATCATCAGACTTTTTAGCATTTGATATTAAAGTAAAAAAAATGAATGTATATTTGGGGTGTGCTATGTGTGTCTGCATGACAGAAGATTCAACTTAAAACCTGCAACTTTTATTTGTCTCACCAACTATGGTGGGCTAAGTTAACTTTTGCGCCGCGCTTCTTAGATTAAAGTTATGGCTTTATTGTCTTCTACTTAACTGTGATGAACAAATGCTTCAGTTTTTGTCACTGTAGGAAGGAAGAATAGGGTGGCAAATAAGGGAGGATGATTTTATGACCAAATCTTTTGGTAGATTGAGTTTGAGACTCTTAGGGCAGAGTCTTAGGTGGAGAAAAAACGTAAACACGGAGAGAGGAAGGGTAAGATTTTGGGTGATCTATTTTAAAGAAATGCAACCCCCGCCCTAATATAGGATACGAATTTCGATGCGGATTTGGAATTTTGAGATAGTTAAACTTGAAAATGGGTCATTTGAAAACGGCTTGGTTTACTTTGAATTTGCTTTGAATGGGTTCGAGAGTGCTGAATATGTAGAGTGAGTTTAATAAAATCTAGATAAATTTTGGTTAGGTTAAGAGTTAGAATGAATAGGCGGAATTTTTATTTTTTTGATAATTTTACTTAGACGTATTGCTAGGGTGGTGTCATTTTCAATATCAAATCTAAGTAAGGTTTGCATTCTTCTTATCTAAAGTTGAATCTTCAAGCTCTTATTGAAAATAAGCAAGTTTGGGTAAGACTTGACTCTTGTCTATCCTTCACAAAAAAAAAAAAAAAAGAGATAGAGAGAGAGATGTGATCTTACTAAGTATATAAACCAAAAATAGAAATATGTATTTCTTAGCGTCACGAAAAATGATATCTTACACGTTCCCACAATTTAATAATAAGAATTAGTAGAAAATTTGGACTTTGGAACCCTTGTCATCATCATTGTCAATTGTTCTAAGCATAATCTGGTTAAAATTACCGGGGTTTATAACATGTTTAAAACAATGAATTGATATGCATTTCTAAAAACTTGAAGCCACATTGGATTGAAATTATTACTTTAATTACAGAGCTAAATATGAAATCGCACATTCAGAATACTATGACCTAACTTCACATACGTTTAATTTAATAATAAACCGATTACTCATAGATAACCGAAGACATTACAAATTGATATGTGACTTAAAACCGAAAAATATTAATGTAAAGATATAGAAAAGAAAATACGATAGATCCACGTAGGTGAGTCCAAACACGACCATCCATCTGGTAGGTCAATTTTTGAAGCACATGAAGAATACCATATATAACAAGAATTTTGAAACAAAGGCAGTGGTACTATTATAGCCCTAGTATATGCGCTTTGACATGGCGACAAAGAACAAAACCAAAGCACTATGAACGTACCAACTTACTTAGGGCATCTTGACTTTTTGTCCAACACGAAATCGACTGCACTTTGCTGCTTTTTGCAGTCCAGGTAAAAAAAAAAAAAAAAAAAAAAAAGGTGCCATAAATGAACATTTCTATATCCAACCCAAGTGTGGTGCTACTTAGCTAGTAGCTTCCCCTCAATTTTAGGCACACTTTATGTAAATAACAAGCAATTTAATTAACTTGGCCCTTTTTACAATTTTTTTTATTTTGGATTTTTTTAAATTTAATATTCGAACTTTCATATATTTAAAAATTAAGGTTATCAATAATGAAGGCAACTCAATGTGAGTTGCTCCAATTGATACATAAGTAAGAAAGTTACTCTAAAATTTTTCAATTTTTAAAGCTAGCCACCCGTGTAAAATACTACTTAATATTTTATTATTAAAAAACTGTAAAATAAAAGGTTAAAAAGTAAATCAAAATTAAAAATTCATTTTTCTGTTTCCTTTCCTCTCTCTGTCTCTCATCTCCCTTTTCTCTCTCTTCGTGCTAACTTTGTCAAAGAAGCTCCTCCTCCCAGCTCCTCTATGGAGCAGCTGGGGAGGTCAACTCCTTCACTTTTTATTTTTTTATTTTCTCTATCCTCTCTCTCTCTATCGTCCACCTAGGAGTAACTCATGTCTCAACTCTTACCATTGGAGATAGCCTAATAATCCAAACTTAAAAATTATCGTTAATGAGTTGTACTTTTAATGTTGTTATTTTTAATATCCCACTACCGAGTTTAATTCAGTGAATCGATAACATATTGATGGCGTATTACCATAGTATTACTTAAAACAAGAAACTTTTTAATTTTTTAAAAAACAAAAAAGAACTAATATTTTTTAAAAAAATAACAACTCACCCTCCCTCCCTCTCTCTCCTCCAACCTCCAATATGGATGAAACAACCCCCCAACCACCACCACCGCTAGTACCACTACCTCCATCCTCCACCAATGCCACTGCTAGATCCCACTAGAGATCCGATCAGTGGCGAACGTCTTCTGCCCTTATTATCCCTTGGCCACTGCAAGCCCGCACCATTCATCTCTCCTACTCATATCAAACCTTATCTCCAGTTGCTCATCACCCGACCTAATACATTGGTCTAGAAAACCAAGGATCGGTAAATCATGGGTCGAGATTTATAGTTCCCAACCCTAATTTTACATTTCCTCCACAAACTTCCAACTAAACCCTAATTATTATTAAAAGTCATCATAAAAATGTTTGTCTCAAAATATATTTTATGTAACACGGTTTCACGAAGGATTCACTGTATATATAAAAAAATGTTAGAATTAAGAGGCTAGGGAAGGAATTACATTGCATTTAGCAGTAGCAATAAGTTACTATGTTTTTGTTTTAGGGTGGGTGAGGCATGAAGGCTAACGCAAGCTGGATTCTAATCCATGTCTTTGATGACGACTCTCAAAAATTTTATTAATTAAACCAATTGACATCGACAATGAATTACAGTTTGTATTAGTGTAGAAAAACGAGAAGGCATAGGCTAATTTCACATCATAAATAGGGTTTATGAGGGAGAGTATGTGAAAGTAACTGCCCGTCCGTTGTTGCACTTGGAAGGTGAAATCCATACGGAAGCGAAGTGGAAAGTTGAGGCATTTTCATATGTATGAGTCAATGTGTGTATGTATATTGAGAGAAGATGCCAAATAAGCTTACAAATTCATAACTACCCGAAGATTAATTTCCATGCCCACATCGTCTTCTCTTCAAGCACGTCATTTGACCAAAGACCAATAACAGAAAAAGTGGTGACTGGAAAACAACATCAAGAGGGAGGGAATTAAATTAAGACATGATAAATAACATCTTGACTTTGTGATTAAGCTTCAACACATCTGTAATTGTCATCATACTGGTCGGAATTTAGTTGGAGGTTTGTGGAGGACACCTGAAGCTGCTTCTAGAGTTTTAATTTGAATAAATACTTATGGAATTATGGATACAACTTTAGCTTTGGCATGTGCTCCAAACTTCTAAAGAATTCAGACTCTTGGGTCTGGAGAAATTTATATAAGAGTTATTCCATTTTCAAAAATAGGATCAGATAGAAAACTAAAGATGGTAAAAAGATCATATTTTGGACTGATTTATGGTGTCATCATTAGAATCTGACTCAACTAACAGACATTAATCCCCCAATTGATCAACCTTTAATGTCGTGTTAGTGAGTTTATCATTAATGATAGCATTTGCGATATGTCCAAACTCTCCTCTATCCTACCAATCAATGTCACCAATTTGATATCAAGCATTCCATTGTCAATTCATCCTTTAGAAGATGAATATTGTAGGGAGCTCTTAGGTAATGGTCTTTTCTCTATAAAATTGGTCACTTGGTTATGTTACGGGGTTGATAGTTAACGTTCCTGGGAGGAAAGTTGAATTTGGAAGACCAATGCTCTACCAAAACTGAAAATTTTCTTATGAAAATATACCACAATGGAATAGCTCTTAATAGGACTCCTGTTATAAAAGAGGACTCAATATATGTGTCAATTTTGTCATTTGGTGATCGAGACAACGATCATCTTTTCCTTCATTAATTGCCCCTATTCAAAAGAAGTTTGGGATACAACCTTGAGAAATAAGTGTCTTAACATTCGAGGTATTCACTCCTATTATGCTGAGGAGAAATAACTACTACTGTGCTATCACTCAAGCCCACCATCAAATCAATTCCATAGGTTCATGTTTCTTGATCGGGATCTCGAGCTTGTGCAAGGAAATGGAGAATTGAAAGTTTCAATAATATCATAATACTTGTTCAAGTAAAGAAGCCGTATGCATAATGAAAATTAAGGGTGAGAGTTCAACTTCAGCAAACTACAACACTCAGTCTGAACCAAAAAGAAGACAATACATTATGTTAAATGGGTTCAGGCACCGAGAGGATAAGTTAAAATCAATTTTAACAACAAGGCATCCATTGGTCTTGTTATACGAGACGACAGAGGAATTATGTAGAAGCGTGCAATATTGGGACTACTTCAATCCTTGTTGCAGAAGCTATGGTACTTAGGTTTGTGCTCCAAGAAGCTATCAAAGCCACTTATTAGAATATTCAAATTGAAGGACACAGTAAATTATATTATCTACACTTCACTATCTTGTAATATTAACAAATGATAAAAAGAGTCCCTCAAGTATTGAAAATAATAAATTAGTACCCTGAGATATCATATAATTTTATTTAGTTGTAAAATGATACCTTTTTAAGGAGTTAAATGACAACATTACCCTTATTTTTTTATTTACTTGAGTAAGATTATATTATATTGTATGATTTTTTTGATAAGAAATAGTATATGATTATATATATGTGACAATGAGTTGATTTTTAAGGAAATTAGTCTACACGATAGTTAGTTCCTTAGATTAAAAATAAATTTTCAAAATTTAATTAGAAACCTAGTTTGGGTATAAAAAATTACAATTACGACTAATAATTATAGGAGAGAACAGAGCAAAAAGGGAATATACGAAAGAAAAATTAAATTATTTTTTTCAAAAAGTTAAACCTTTCTTACAATGTCCAGAGATAAAGATGAATTAAAAAATAGAGGAAGAGTGGAGAGGAGAGATAAAGAAAAATGAGGGATGAGGAAAGAGAGATATATAAAATCACCTTTCATTTTAAATAAGAAAAAAATAACATTTACTGAAAATAAAAATTACAATCTATCAACAATAAAATTAAAATTCAAAAAGGACCAATAACATTTTTGAAATAATTACCTCAAAAATTACATCAAATTTATCACAATTCATTTTCATCAAACTATGCGGTAGTGAATTATTAAACATACAATACCTCAGGGTACTATTTTATTATTTACGATACCTAAGGGACTTTTTTTAATTTTTTATCAATACCACAAAGTACTAAAGTGTCATTAATTCACAAAAATTATAAGCGACGGGAGTAAAAGGAAGTTCAAACTACCATAGTAAGTCAATTTTATTATTAAAGATATCATTTATCTCATGGTTGGGTCTCGAGTATTTCTATCAATCACATTTTCAATGACGCTAATAGTGCTATTGACTGATTAACAAAATTTGGTCACTTAGTGTCATCTTACTTGGCCTTGTACTCCATCACCCTTCTTTTCTTCTATGTTGCTCAGTAACAATATAGATATAACACGTGTGAGAAGGGCTACTTAGATTGCTCTTTGTATTACCTTTCACCCATTTTTTTTTTAAAAAACAATTTGATAGTTAAATCAGAATCACCCAAAAGTAAACCTGAAACCCAAAATTATTTCTTCTTTTTGACTTCTTTTGGTCCCAAAATTCTCTCACTAACTTATCACAAAATACATTAAGGCTCTATTTGATTTGAAGAAAATAGGTTGGAAAGAAAATTTAAATAGAAAAAAAGTAATGAGGAAAAAAAGTTAAGGGAAAATTAATTTTTTTCTTGTGTTTGGTTCAAGGAAAAATAGAGGGAAAAAAATACAATCATTTTCCAACTTTTTACCCATCACTACATTGTCATGGAAAGGAGAGAGAAAATACTCAATAAAATTGATTAATTGAGAGAGAGAGAAAATTCTTAATGACCTTTCTTAATAGAATTCTCTCTTTTTCTCCATTTCTCTCTCTTTGTGAATTTTTCTTCCATTTTCCTCTCAATTTTGGAAGGAAAATATCATTGATCAAATTGATAAAATTTTTCATGAGTTTTTCCATCAAACTTTTTTCTCTCCTTTTTCTTCAATTCAAACAAGGGAAAAAAATTCATTTTCCATATTTTTTTCTTTGCTTCTAATTTTGTTAGAATCAAATAGAGTCAACAAATTTACATAGTTTATATGAAACTCACATGCTATTGATTGATATTTATACTTTTAAAAAAGTGTATATTTATGTATTTAGGAAAACTATAGTCGAATAGAGGGAGTCTAGTCCAAAATTTTTAAAAATGAATTAAAAGGGAAAAGAAATATAACATATCCATTGTAGATCATACAATTACTCATTTACTTATTAGAGGCTCCCTTGGTTTTAGACTCGAGGCGTCACACAGCGAGGGGTTAAAAAAAGAAGAGCAGAACTGAGAGAGAGAGAGAGAGAGAGAGAGAGAGAATGGACCGTTGGAAAGGAAATTGCCATGTTTGTCTCTTAGTTGGGCTACGCTTGGTAAGGGGCCCATTCTGATATATCAAAGGCTACTAAGAATTACTAGCCCAAACAATATTCACCCAAAATGAAAAGAAAAGAGAATTTAAATTGAATAACCGGTTTGTCAAGTTAGTTTAAACTCGTATAATTTCATCGTAATCCAAAAATTGACATCATTATCATTGAAGAAAATCGTTAACTTCATCAACTGATCGATCGATTACTCAAATGTTTATTACACTCCTATTTTATGGCACAAATAGTGACGTATCTAACAAGTTACTAAAAACTCTAATTAACTAAATCAATTCAGGTTCAAGCTAATTAACTAGAAACTATGTTACTGATGTCCACAGGATGAACAAACTTAGGATCTGGGGCTTTGAATACATTTGCAGCAGTTAAGACATTCACTGCTTCCGTTGGATGAAACCCGTCCATGAAGGCATACTTCTCCCTGTTCGAGCAGGGGGAACTGACGGCTCGCACTGGTAATCCCCCTCAATTTACAGCAAGTACCACTCGTAATGAACGCTACCGAAAAACACAAAACAAAAAACATATTTTCAAGTGATCGAACAATACAATGAGGTCCAACTTTGCTCTAAATTAATGGAAAAAGATTGTATGACCGCGTTACCTCCAGGAGGAGTGGCAGCTTGCATTGCGGAAGTGTCGATGAAGGTGAGTTTGGCTCCCGGGAGGGCAGAGTTAAGTTGATCAACGAGTGAGAGTAATTTTTGGTTGAAAAGATGAACTGCTTGGTTGATCTCATTTATGCATTGAGTTGCATTGTTCATTGCTATTTCAGCTGGAATGCATCCTATTTGCCCTAGTCCGAATACTGCTATTTTCCTTGCCCCACTTCCATACAATACCTACGAGTGCAGATTAATTATACCCCAATAACAATTTACACTAAATCCACATTCAAACTTATATGGGAGACCAAGTATTCGAGGTATTTGAATGTACGTGGATGCAAGGTCGATTTTGAGTAAGATGACATATATTAAGGTCTATCAAATAATAATTAAGAAATAGCTCGTACTGGCTAGATAAATTTCAGTTAGAGTTTGTTTGAGTTAAGTCAATTGTTTTGAATTCCATTCAAAACTATAACCCGAGACCAATGGTGTCTACTATGCATATATTAACATCTTCAAAAACATGAGATTACCTTCAGTTGGAAGGCATATTCATCGACGAGTTTAGTAGCATATTTCTCAGTGTTGAATAGCCTTTGGGAAGCATAGTGTTTAGGCATGAAGTAGTTGTTGATGTAGTCATTGCTTCCAATATTCACTGTGTACAAACACTTGCTTAGGTACTTCGGGACCGATCCCTGAACAAACGCCTTAAGCTTTCCGATTGTGACTGCGTGGTTTTGTAGTTGGCGATCCATCCATATCCGATCACCCTAAAAATCACAGAACATTATCGAGACTTCGTGAATAAAAAATTTTTACTGTTTGGTGAAATTAGAAGTAATGCATTTTTGAAATCATGTAGGGTACCAAGTGGAATGAAGTTTCATGACGAATTCCAGCAGCACCAGATGCATAATTTACACCCTTCAGAATTTCCGGACCCTTCGCTATGCTGAATGGTGCTATGTACCCTTGAATTCCCAAGAGCTCCGCTGTGAAAATAAATAAATAGTAAATAATATTCTAACATCTCAATATATCTTTACTTGAGAAAAACCCTTCCGAGCAAATATATATATATAAATAGGAGATATCATATCATTTTCAAAGATGCACTTTCTTATCTTAGGAAAAACAAGTATGATTTTTTTGTCGGAATTTAAATTCGAATATAAAATTTTCCTACTTCGTTGTCCGAACCCGAATTTATGCTTGTCCGAATTGTTTGACTCGAAAATAATCTAAGTATCGGACAAAGATTCGTCCAATGACTGATTTGTCCAACCCGATTTTGACTCGAATTTGAATTTTTACCAGTGCTATATATGAGATAGTATAAATTATATATTATTCCTATAATTCACACGCAAAAATTCCTATGAATAATTATTATATTCTATAAGTTTTAAATTTTTTTTATTATTAATAAGCCAATAGACTAATTATATATAGCAAAATTCACCAGCAAAATGCATTATCTTATCTAAAGACAATATCCCCTTGCTTGTAAATTGTAACAGGAGAGAGAAGAGTAATACGTACTAAGTGCATCGGCAAAAGTTCGGCCATTGGTAAACCTGCCGGTGGCTCCGCCGGGAAAATCAACCCCATACGGTGCGTAATTCGCCTTAGCCGCCGTTCGTAAGCCATTGTTGTTTCCGGCATCGGATAAGGAGTCACCAAAGATGAAATAACAAGGCACTTTTGGTTGAGCATGAACAATAAGAGTAGGGCAAATTAATACAACAATTGCTAGAATTCTCCACATTTTAAAGGTTTCTTTGGTTAAATAATCATGAAAATGAAAATGGCACCTTGAAATTTTGTTATGAAAATGTATTATATTTATAGTACTAGAATATTGGGCCATGTCTCTTGCCTTCTATATTAATTAATTAATTAATTGTTACTATTAGAGAATTCAATTCACGAAAAGTAAAGAAAAATATTAGAGATTTATTGTTATTGGCAGTTCACATATCTTATCCAAAGTAGCAAGCTTAACTGTTATATTCATTTTTATAAACGTGTAGAATAACCCAAATTTATTCTTTTTCTAAATACGTTATTACTTTCTTTAATTAATTTTTTAATCAATACTTTCCTTCATTAAATATACAAGAGTTTTTTTTATTGACATTTTTTGGGAGGTAAATCTCTTATTGATATTTTAGCTTATAGCAGAGATAAAATAAACAATTTCCATAAATAAAATAAATAAGAATTATTGGATTTTAATATCTCGAATTTTGGGTCATGTTATTTATAATACCCCCAACTATTAATTTATAGTATTACATCCCCACCTTTGACTGTAATATCTTATAATTTGAAAAACTAACCTTGATTGTCCTAATTTCACGACACTCATCACTACTTTTTAAAGTGTATAGAATATTAAAAAATATTAGTGTTCAAGTTGAGATGTTACGGAGGCAATCGATATGCAAGATATTATTAGCAATATGGTTTAAAATTTAAGATATTAAAATATAATATTTTAATAAAAAAATGTTAAAGAGTATTTTCAAATCAAGCACACCACCAATTAGAAATAATATTGCCGCCCAATTTTCGTTTTGGAGATTTGGATTTGCTAGCATGTCTTTGTCCTCATGTGGAGCATACTTTATTGTAGTGCAGTAAAGGAACAAAATTTTACTACCATCAAAATAGTTGCTTCAAAAATATTATTACTGTGTTCAAAAACTGTATTATATTTTGATAAGATGCTTAGAAAAATATTAAGTAGACTAGAACTTTTTAAAAATAGTATATTAAAATATTCTCATTTTGTGTGAGGGAGTTGTGAGATGGTGAATGGGCTTTGACACTACCCTTTTCCCTGGTCATTTATGCCCCCTTGCTTCTCTTTGACCCCAAAAAATGTCTCTTACCAAAAACAAAAGAGAGGAACTTCTGCATTGATAATTGTTTCACAACACAAACAGGACTACAACCCTGTATCTAGAATTAATTCGGGAACAAAGAGGATTTACTAAAGAAATTAATAACTACTATGCATACAGAAAGTTGTCATTATGAGCCTAGAGACTACGACGGTGCCCAAACAAGCAAGTCAGCTTAAAAGCCTACGAAGATAGCATGAGACAACTCTATATTCTAACACATAGTGCTACTTAATTAAAAAGCTCTTCACCAAACTTCACTTTTAACCACAATAGATGATGTTCACATGGGTAAGCGAGGAATGCTCTAATTGAATTAGGGTCATCAGAAAGAGCTTGATACAGCTTTGTTTGTGCGATATTATTGAAACCGTCAACCTATTAAGATAAGAAAACATTAAAGCAAATAACATTCATATCTTGAAAAAAACAGTAATCTCATTTAACCATTCAAAGATAATTGTATATTAATAAGTTTTATGAGTCATAGTTACACATCACAAGGGATCAAGGGATAACCATTATTTCACAGTTTAGACAAGAAGTATGTTCACAAAACACCATTGACACCTTGACCATGTTCATAGAACTTACCATGACTCCATAATCACAATCTAACAACAATTTACAACATGCAATATTGCATCAATCTAACTATAGAACACATTTGTAATAGTCCGACCCTAGCCCATATTATTTATTTTGTTAATCACAATTTTTAAAGTCAAGTGTGCGCACTTCAATTCGACATTTAAATTATTTTTTAATGTACTAGCGGTGCACTTCAATTTGACATTTAAATTGCTTTTTCTTACTTGTGTTACACGGTTAAGACAACAAAGTGACCACCACCGGAAATTTCATAATAGTAACTATAAATCTATACATACGTTTAAAATAAAAAATTAGAAACACATATATATAGTAAACATAAATGTGATGACGTATATGTTTATAAGGTGATTAAAGATTATAGTTTAATTGAATCCTTATATTCAAAGTCAATCATATAACTTATATAGAATGCTTTTTTAAAATAAAGCAATTGTGATTCGAAAGAGATAGTACACATACATAACATAAAAGAATTAAATTAGGAGGTGGGGAAAATAGGCAAGAGATTACTATTGTGTAAAAGTTTTTGAGTGGAAGAGTAATTATGTGAAAGTCCAAGAAGGGGGATAAATTTTAAGTGAGCTAAATGGGCTTGGAAGTGGAGAAAGGCTGGACTTTTATACACTATTTGGATTGGGGGGACTGGAAGGGAAAGGAAGATGGATAACTAATTCATCTTCCTCTTTGTTTGTAATAAAAAAAAAAAAAAAGGGAGTGAGGGTATTAGGGGTTTTTCATTCCCCTTCAAGTTGAGTGTGAATAAAGGGAGGGGAAGTAAGATAATTAATGAAATTATTTTTATATTAATTTTAATTCTATTTTATTTCCTCCCATTATCACATTAATTTTTTCTTACTTCCCTCCAAAATCTGCTTTTTCTTTTTTTCCTTCCAAAGTAACTATATATAAATATATTAAAATTAGGGTTCTCTTATTCTATTTTACAGATCGTCATTCAAATTAATGCATGTTCATCTTTTTTGCTCCTTTAGTTACTTTATTCATAAGGGTTGTATTGATACTCTAAGGCTCTATTTGATTTGAAGAAAATAGGTTGAAAAGAAAATTTAAATGGAAAAAAGTTATGAGGAAAAAAAGTTAAGGGAAAATTAATTTTTTTCTTGTGTTTGGTTCAAGGAAAAATAGAGGGAAAAAAAGTATAATCATTTTCTAACTTCTTAACCATCACTACATTGTCATGGAGAGGAGAAAGAAAATACTCAATAGCATTGATTAATTGAGAGGAGAAAAAATTCTTAATGACATTTCTTAATAAAATTCTCTCTCTTTTCTCCATTTTTCTTTCTTTGTGAATTTTTTCTTCCATTTTCCTCTCAATTTTGGAAGGAAAATATCATTGACCAAATTGATAAAATTTTCTTTCCATCAAATTTTTTTCTCTCCTTTTTCTTCAATTCAAACAAGGGAAAGAAATTCATTTTCCACATTTTTTTCTTTCCTTCTAATTTTCTTAGAATCAAATAGAGCCTAATTCAATATTGTTGCTTGCATCGTCCAGGTTAGTGCCCTATAATTCTCTATTAACATGATGTTTGTCCTCTCTATAGATCGCTCATGATTTTACAAAATTAACTATTAAAGACACAATAATAAATGATAAAAAACACAAAATTTATGAAGAATTTGTCTAAGCATAGATCATATCTTAATTTTGTATTGATCTTTTGTATTTTTAGAATTGAGTGAATAATTGACAATAGAAGTTTTGGGTATCGAAAAATAGATTGGAATTACAATCATTATTTATGAAAAAGAAAGCGTTACAAGTCTTGGAAAATTAGGACCCTAATATGTTTACATTTTCAATTAAAATAGTACATTTGGCTTAAATAATGATTTTTTTGTTTAATAGTATATGAATTAGTAATGTACGAAAAAGTCCCTAAAATGAGTTGTAAACTTAGGCCTTGTTCGACAAAATTAGTTGTTTGTGTATTGAATATCTGTTTAACTAGCGGATAGTTGTTTATATAGATGATAACTGTTGTAGTTTAACTGTCAGCATATAGTCTGTTTAACCAACTGTTTGAAGAATATGTGTTCGGTTATATTAGAGATTATATTAATCGATGAACAGTAAATGACGAAAAAGGACACGCCTTTTTTGTCATTTTTGTCATTATTATTCTTAATATTAATAGTAATATTGTCACCACTTATTATTATTATTATAATTATTATTGGTTTCTTTAATGGCATTCAATTTACACTCACGCACACAACAAAACAATAAAGAGCTTATATCAATTGTCATCTTTTATATATATATATAGTTGAGGAGGCTAGTGGCGTGATGGCCACTAGTTCTATCTTCCACTCAGCCCACCCAGGTTCGAATCTAAGTGATCTCTAGTATTGAACTAAGGAGTGCCTATTTATAGAATACAATCATGAATAAGTGTCGAACACTTGGACGGTTGAGGATGAATCAAAATCTTGAAAAATCTTCCGGCAATGTTGAATTATTGGAGTAGTATTGATTTGACCAAAAGTATGAATAGTAGTGTCCTTTTGAACACTAGTGTCCTTTGTTAAATTTCACTTAGAAAAACCTACATAAAATTCGTTAGAAATTTTTTTTTTTTTGAATACCCTATAAGGTTTAAATACTATATGGATCCTGAGCGCAATGCCCATCAAAAGGATCATAATCTGATTGAATAGATGTTGAAGAATCAAATGAATTTGTGCTTGTCTTCAGGAGTAATTGTTGTTGCTGCTTCTTGAGTAGCTTGATTTCTTGCTTGAGTAATTGAATTTCTTTGTCTTGAACTTTCTCTTTTCCTTTTGAATTCTTTTCTTGCTTTTGTGGAGTAGTAGGAGCTTGTTGAGTTGAAGGAGCCGACTTAATTCCGAGGGCAGCTTGGATATTGAACTTATCCCACCATTTGATTTTGAACTCTCTAACTAATGAATATGATGTCTGGGAGCTTGTAATGTTGAGTAATAGAAAATGACCAACATAGAATCCAAGGAAACCCATATTTTTTATGGAATGATATTTCCTTGAGATCCGGATCGATAATTGAAGTGTTTGAATAAGCTGTTGTAGTGTTTTTTGACCTCTTATGGCCATATGTCTTGAGTAGAGCCCATGGTCATCCACCATTCGTAGAACCAAATGGGAAATTGAGTTTGTGTTCTTGTATCGAAACTAATGAACCATGAAAGATTGAATGGTATATAAAAATGTGTAATACCAAGCTTTTTCATAATCTACGTAATTGTAGCTTGGTAAATTGAATGGTTCAGAAAATTGCTTGACTGTATATCTACTAGAAAAATCTTTCCCAGTAAGTACTTTGAGAATTCTAAGTTTTGAGTAGGCTATTTGATTAGGATTAGTGCGATCCGGAATATGCTTGAATTTCTGCAGATTTTGAATCTACCAGAATAAATTTGTAAAAGGTTCTGGTTTTGAGAGGGTTATCATTAATGAAGTAGCATTCAGGTATGAATACATTTTTGACAAATTCATTGAGTAGGGAGAGGGATTGAGGTTGTCTAAACTTCGTATAGATAACATGTTCTTTATTGGGTTTTGTAAAATATTTGGAATCAAAGGAGGAATTAAATATTGAGGGTTTTTGAAATTTTGTAGAAGCTTGAGCGTAGGTCAAAGGAGGAAATTCTTGATTGGGTAAGGCTTGAAATGAATTAGATACAGGGATTGAGTATTGAGAATGGGTTGGTGTAATTGTCTTAATAACATAATGCTCGGGGAGTTTGAATGATTCTTTCTTTCTTTTCATCCTGATTCATATTGAGAGGTGAAAAGAAGAAATCTTTGTCAAAAATAATATTAATTTGAGAGAGTATAGAATGCTTTTTAAAAGATAATTCTTTTGAAATTATTGAAGATATAAATTGGAAAGAAATACATTTTTCAAGAATTTCAATATGAATACAAAATTGATCAACTTTGAAAGGATAAATTTGAGTAATGAAAGGGGTACCTAAAATGACTTCTTGACCTATGTCTCTAACAAGGACAAAAGTATTCTTGAAGCAATAACCTTGATTGCAAATATAATCATTTGATTATTTATATTTAATTTGTAGTGCCGTTCCATTAGCACTATGAAGTCGTTCTTTAGTTTTTTCATAAAACTTGGATAGAATTAATCCTTCTTTAATACAATTTTGATCTGCACCACTGTCAAGTAGAGCAATAGTATTGAGTTCAAAGTCATCATTAATCTTTAGAGTAATATAAATATACCATTTTTGATAATTAATATGATTAATTGTGGAAATAAATTGTTGATTACTAGAAGAACTTGGAATGTCCGCATTAGCATTTGAAGAGCTTGATTTATTCTCAATTAATGATATTCTTGTTTCTAATTCTAAATCTTTTATTTGAAGAAAACATAAATTTTGATTAATCTCTTTAATTTGTTCTTTGAGATTATTGACTTCCATTTTTAAGTCTTGAATATTATCTACCTTTAAAATTTTTGAAGTATCATATTTCTCAAATATTTTATTAATATTAAAATTAGGAGGAGTAGCTTTTAATAAATCTTCTTTTATTAAAATACTCTTGAGCTTCTCTAAATATTCCTTTCTTAGATCCGAATCTTGAATTTGTTCAATTAAATCTAATGAAAATTCTTTTGTATTTTTAGTAGTATTAATTATATTGATACATTTGTAACAAATTCTAGTTGATTCATTTCCGATGAATAATCACTTGAATTACTTTCTAATTCATAAAGACCATTGTCTTCGGAATCGGAAGGTGAGTTTTCAGAATGAACTGGAGTACCTTTGAGTTCAAATAAAGAAATAATCTTTTCTTGAATTTCTAGATTATCACCACAAATTTCATTTAATTTTTCTTTAACTTTGCAATCTTTTGCATAATGACCCTGTTTGCCGCATTTGAAACAATTAACTTTATTAGTAGTTTTCCTTTTTGAAATATTTTTCTTAGGAGTAGTGTTTGCTTTATTATTATTAGTACGATTAAATTATTTCTTTTTATTAACTTGATTTGCTCTTCTTTTTTGAACAGAAGGAGCTTCAATTTTGGAAGACAGAAGCCTCACAAAAAGAACCTAACTCTTTTCGTGTAGCAGACTTTATCTGTTGAATATGTAGCTTGTAATTTTAGTTCATTGCATAGAGAAATATCTTCCTTTTTAATAAATCCTAATAATTGACCGAATGTAACTTGATCATATGGAATTGGATCTTTACCTGTGACTTCTTTTAATTTGTTGAATATCCTTTGAGAAAATAAATTTGGTAATCCCGAAATGAATTTTTCTTTCCAATATAGTTGACGACAATCTTGTCTTTTTAATAGGTATGTGAAATAAGTATCTTTATACCAATTGTAATCTTCTAGAGTAGGATATCTTAAATTTATTAATAAAATTTCTTGACCAAACTTAACATATCTTTTGGAGTACCTAAAAGATTGACAACTATTGTATGGACAAGAGTATAGACAACTTCTCTATGATTTTTGATACTTAGACGTTCTTCGTCTTTCATGTAATTATCCCACCAAGATTTTAATGATCCGGTGAAACCTAAAATTAGTAAAGCAAAAGCTTGAGTTTCGGAGCACCTTTGGATGTATAGGCTGCATATGCCATCATCATCCTATGGAGAACAATTAATGCTTCATGTTCGGATTTTCCATCTATGTTCCATTCATAGATAGAAGTACCGTCAAAATCTTCTGTAATAACTTATTTTATTGATTCTAGTTAAAGATCTAGAGGAGTGCTTTTAGAGTAATAAGGAATTTATTTCTTATTAAAGATTTTATTGATATCTTGATCTTCTTGGGAAATATCTAAAACATTAACGAATTACTTGAATTAGTTGTTTGTTTTAATTTTTCATCTACCTTTTTAATTAATGGGCTATCTGGAATTTCTAAATCTTTATTCTTATTGAATTTAATTAAAGGAGATGATATATCATCTAGGAATCCTGGCATTATTGATTCTCTATTTAAATCTAAATTTTCTAAATTTTTGGATAATAAGTCAATATCTTCTTTTTTTGATATTGCTTCTATTTGAGTAGAAACCATATTAACCTGTTGAGAAACTGTATGTAAGACTTGATTAGTATAATTGTTTTGATGATAAACCTTTTTAATATCATCTAAAGCTACTTGAGAATCATCTAGATCGTTTCTTCCTATTTTGAATGGAGTAGCATGAATATGACCTTGATCTGTAGAGATTAAAATTTCTCACAAAGGAGGAGTTATAGAATGAAATATATTTCCATTTAAAAAGTCCATTTCTTGTCAAGATTTTGATTAGTATTAATTTCTTTAATACAAAGAGGATCTGGTAAATTATTTTCAGAAGAAAATATGGTCCACCAGGTAAAGAATAGAATATTACATTCAATTCTTTCCATTAATGCATACCATTCTTGCCTTATGAATGCTTGAGCTTTTAAATCAAAATGAGATAAAAACCATTCTTTTTTATCTTTATTTTCAATTGAATTAAAATCTTCTCTTAACTATTTTTTATTAATTTCAAAGGGTTTTGTAATAACATTAATAGAAGAATATGTAGGAGGTTGCATAGTTGAATGAGTAGGAGAACCTATTGATGAATTATCCTCGTCAATTGGTTCTGCTATAGGTGCTTTGTAATAGATTTTTGAGGAAGAGGAATCTTCTTCTTGATTATCTTTTAAGTAATCATAATTAGTAGACCTTGAAGGCATTGAAAAAGAGGATCGAGGAAGATCTCTTTTTCTGAAAGTCTTGAAGAAGGAGTTCTTTCATTAATAGAATTACATCTTATTAATACTCTACCATCTGGTTGTTCAATTAATTGTTGTATATTCTTTTGAGCAATATTCCTAGGAGGCTTTATATTTTGAATAATAAATTCTTGAGGAATAGTTATCTCATTCCATTTTATTAATTTAGGAGTAAAAGTTAATATTTTCAGATTCTATTTTTAATAAAATTGTCTCATCTAGAGAAGGCTTTAATAAACAACTTGGATTAAGTTGAGAAGATAATAACTTGAAATAAACTCTGTAAGTAATAGCAAAATTTTTGAAAGTTCTCTAAATAGTACTTTTGAATCATTTTGTAAATGAATATCTAAAATTAATGTATCCATGATCCAGGGATCATTTAGATCTACTAAATAATTTGGACAACAGTTGAAATAAATAGGACCATTACATATATTAGTTTGAATCATAGCTAATAATGAATCTTTGTAGCGAATTAATCTATTGTCTCTAAGAGCCATGAATATAGGACAATGTAATCCTAATCTTGTTAAAGGTTTAAGAGCTATTTGAATCATATCGAAATGAATATATCTGTATTTTTCTTTATATTTTTTAATAGAGATGTTTGGAAGTAACTTGAGAGTTTGGAATTCTTCATCTAAGCTAAATGTTTCTTCATGATCTTTTATTGAGTAAGCGATATTGAAATCAAAGTTTCTTATTTGATAAATTGTTTCTATCTTTTGTTTTGGAATAGACCAATTTGAGAAATCAACTTGACAACTAACTTCCTTGCTATTGACCATATCAGTACTCTTACTACTATCTAGACTTAGACGATCTCTAACCCAAGAGGCCATATGAGTTACGCTTGAATACTTAGTTCGAGGCTTACACACATACTATCGGGACCACCCACACGACTCGACCAACGGATAACAAGGGGTTGACCAACGGCTGACCACCGCTAGCTATGGCGTAAAACCAACCAAATATACAAACTTGGCTCGATACCAGTTAAGACAGGATCGACTCAGGAGCAAGGGAAGCAGCTCGGGGACTGGGTATGGTTGAGTAGCAGGGGAGGCAGAGTCACAAATTAATTTAACAAATTGATTTTCAAAACGAAAGATTGAAACTTTAAATAGAAATAACTTAATAAAAGATTAAAATAATAAAGATGTTGAATGAAAACTTACTTTGATTGATTGAAATGAAACTCGGCGCAAGTGGAGGTTAGACAGTAGGCTCTCAAGAGAGAGGTTGGAGATTGAGAGGAGATGAGTGGAGAGATTGATACAAGGGATTAGATAGTAATCTCTCCACTCATCTCCTCTCAATCTCCAACCTTTCTCTTGAGAGCCTACTATCTAATTCCTTGTATCAAGTTTCATTTCAATCAATCAAAGAAAAATACGGATATATTTATCTCTATTAGATGAAGAATTCCAATGAAAGACGAAGAACATCTAAGTATCAAAAATCATAGAGAAGTTGTCTATACTCTAGTCCATACAATAGTTGTCAATCTTTTAGGTACTCCAAAAGATATGCTAAGTGGTCAAGAAATTTTATTAATAAATTTAAGATGTCCTACTCTAGAAGATTACAATTGGTATAAAGACACTTATTTCACATTCCTATTAAAAAGACAAGATTGTCGTCAACCATATTGGAAAGAAAAATTCATTTCAGGATTACCAAATTTATTTTCTCAAAGGATATTCAATAAATTAAAAGAAGTCACAGGTAAAGATCCAATTCCATATGATCAAGTTACATTCGGTCAATTATTAGGATTTATTAAAAAGGAAGGTATTTCTCTATGCAATGAACTAAAATTACAAGTTACATATTCAACGAGATAAAGTTGCTACACGAAAAGAGTTAGGTTCTTTTTGTGAGGCTTTCTGTCTTCCAAAATTGAAGCTCCTTCTATTCAAAAAAGAAGAGCAAATCAAGTTAATAAAAAGAAACAATTTAATCGTACTAATAACAATAAAGCAAACACTACTCCTAAGAAAAATATTTCAAAAAGGAAAACTACTAATAAAGTTAATTGTTTCAAATGCGGCAAATAGGGTCATTATGCAAAAGATTGCAAAGTTAAAGAAAAATTAAATGAAATTTGTGGTGATAATCTAAAAATTCAAGAAAAGATTATTTCTTTATTTGAACTCAAAGATACTCCAGTTCATTCCGAAAACTCATCTTCCGATTCCGAAGACAATGGTCTTAATGAATTAGAAAGTAATTCAAGTGATTATTCATCGGAAATGAATCAACTAGAATTTGTTACAAATGTATCAATATAATTAATGCTACTACAAATGAAAAAGAATTTTTATTAGATTTAATTGAACAAATTCAAGATTCGGATCTAAGAAAGGAATATTTAGAGACTAAGAGTATTTTAATAAAAGAAGATTTATTAAAAGCTACTCCTCCTAATTTTAATATTAATAAAATATTTGAGAAATATGATACTCCAAAAATTTTAAAGGTAGATAATATTCAAGACTTAAAAATGGAAGTCAATAATCTCAAAGAAAAATTAAAAAGATTAATCAAAATTTATGTTTTCTTCAAACAAAAGATTTAGAATTAGAAACAAGAATATCATTAATTGAGAATAAATCAAGCTCTTCAAATGCTAATGAAGACATTCCAAGTTCTTCTAGTAATCAACAATTTATTTCCACAATTAATCATATTAATTATCAAAAATGGTATATTTATATTACTCTAAAGATTAATGATGACTTTGAACTCAATACTATTGCTCTACTTGACAGTGAGTGCAGATCAAAATTGTATTAAAGAAGGATTAATTCTATCCAAGTTTTATGAAAAAACTAAAGAACGACTTCATAGTGCTAATGGAACGGCACTACAAATTAAATATAAATTATCAAATGCTTATATTTGCAATCAAGGTTATTGTTTCAAGAATACTTTTGTCCTTGTTAGAGACATAGGTCAAGAAGTCATTTTAGGTACCCCTTTCATTACTCAAATTTATCCTTTCAAAGTTGATCAATTTTGTATTCATACTGAAATTCTTGGAAAATGTATTTCTTTCAAATTTATATCTTGAATAATTTTAAAAGAATTATCTTTTAAAAAGAATTCTATACTCTCTCAAATTAATATTATTTTTGACAAAGATTTCTTCTTTTCAGCTCTCAATATGAATCGGGATGAAAAGAAAGAAAGAATCATTCAAACTCCCCGAGCATTATGCTTGTTAAGACAATTACACCAACCCATTCTCAATACTCAATCCCTGTATTCAATTCATTTCAAGCCTTACCCAATCAAGAATTTCTTCCTTTGATCTACGCTCAAGCTTCTACAAAATTTCAAAAACCCTCAATATTTAATTCCTCCTTTGATTCCAAATATTTTACAAAACCCAATAAAGAACATGTTATCTATACAAAGTTTAGACAACCTCAATCCCTCTCCCTACTCAATGAATTTGTCAAAAATGTATTCATACCTGAATGCTACTTCATTAATGATAACCCTCTCAAAACCAGAACCTTTTACGAATTTATTCCGGTAGATTCAAAATCTGCAGAAATTCAGCATATTCCGAGATCGCACTAATCCTAATCAAATAGCCTAATCAAAACTTAGAATTCTCAAAGTACTTACTCGGGAAAGATTTTTTTAGTAGATATACAGTCTAGCAATTTTCTGAACCATTCAATTTACCAAGCTACAATTACGTAGATTATGAAAAAGCTTGGTATTACACATTTTTATATAGACCATTCAATCATTCATGGTTCATTAGATTCGATACAAGAACACAAACTCAATTTCCCATTTGGTTCTACGATTGGTGGATGACCATGGGCTCTACTCAAGACATATGGCCGAAGATGTCAAAAACACTACAGCAGACTATTCAAACACTTCAATTATCAATCTAGATCTCAAGGAAATATCATTCCATAAAAATATGGGTTTCCTTGGATTCTATGTTGGTTATTTTGTACTACTCAACATTACAAGCTCCCAACATCATATTCATTAGTTAGAGAGTTCAAAATCAAATGGTGAGACAAGTTCAATATCCAAGCCGCCCTCGGAATTAAGTCGGCTCCTTCAACTTAACAAGCTCCTGCTACTCCACAAAAGTAAGAAAAGAATTCAAAATGAAAAGTGAAAGTTCAAGACGAAGAAATTCAATTACTCAAGCAAGAAATCAAGCTACTCAAGAAGCAAGAACAACAATTACTCCCGAAGACAAGCACAAATTCATTTGATTTTTCAACATCTATTCAATCATATTATGATCCTTTTGATGGGCCTTGCGCCCAGGATCCATATAGTATTTAACCCTTATAGGGTATTCAAAAAAAAAAAAATTCTAACGAATTTTATGCAGGTTTTTCTAAGTGAAATTTAACAATTTCACTTCTCTTTTCCCCGGGAAGGAAGTGGACATTATTGTTCACTTATAATTATGGATAGCACTATTCAAAGAAGATTTACTATTCAAAGACGTGGACATAAAAGTTGTTGGCAAAGAACTGTTCACTCATTGTTCAAAGAAGACTTACTATTCAAAAGGACACTACTTGTTCAAAAGGTCACTACTTGTTCAAAAGGACACTATTGTTCAAAAGGACACTACTATTCATACTTTTGGTCCAATCAATACTGCTCCAATAATTCAACATTGTCGAAAGATATTTTCAAGATTTTGATTCATCCTCAACCGTCCAAGTGTTCGGCACTTGTTCATGATTGTATTCTATAAATAGGCACTCCTTAGTTCAATACTAGAGACAACTTAGAACTTACTTCCATCATCACTAATCATCACTTGCCTACAACACACAAATCACTCATCACTTACCTCCACTTGTAATCAATCTCTCCACTCATCTCCTCTCAATCTCCAACCTCGCTCTTGAGAGCCTACTATCCAATCCCTTGTATCAAGTTTCATTTCAATCAATCAAAGTAAGTTTTGATTCAACGTCTTTATTAATTTAATCTTTTATTCAGTTATTTCCATTTAAAGTTTCAATCTTTCGTTTTGAAAATCAATTTGTTAAATTAATTTTTCACTCTGCCTCCCCTGCTACTCAACCATACCCAGTCCCCGAGCTGCTTCCCTAGCTCCTATATATATATATATATATATATATACATATAATATTAAAAGTTAGGTTTAAGCGCTAGTTGAGCGACACGTAGGATGCTTATTTAGCGATACTATTAATTGCATTTCTTTTGATAGCATCAATTGTAAAATTAGATTATTTTTAAACAACTTTACTAATTTAGTCATGAAATTTGATGGTAAAAATAACACTAATATTATACTTTTTTAATAATGATATACTAAATTAGTAATGAAACTTGACGTTAAAAATTACATTAATATTATACTTCAATATTGTACTATTTAAATAATTAAAGTAGAGTATACAATGTAATTTGTTTTATCATTAATTACAAAATTAGATTATTTTTAAACAACTATACTAATTTAGTCATAAAATTTGATGGTGTTAAAAATTACATTAATATTATACTTCAATATTATATTATTTAAATAATTAAAGTAGTGTATACAAAGTAATTTTTTAAAAATTATCTTAATATGTAATTTATATAACCGAATACATAATAAAAAAAATGTTATAGCTTTTCAATTAACCTTACTAATTTGTAATGAAATTTGATGGTAAAAATAACATTAATATTATAATTCAATATTTGCAAAATTAAATTATTTGAAAATAATTTAACTAACTTAGTAAAAAACATTTATGATAAACATTACAATAATATTATAATATTATACTAATTTAAAACAATTAAAGTAGAGTATAAAATATAATTTTCCAAATTCATTTCAATATGTAAGTTATGGAACCGACCACATAATCAAAAAAAATTTTAATAAAAGAAATTTAAAAATAATGTAATTTAAGAGTAAAATTAGAGTCTATAATGTAATTTTTTCACATTTATTTTGATCTGAAATTTATGTAACCACTTATATAATCCAAAAATATTAAAATTTTTCAATTGTGATATACTAATTTAGTGATGAAATTTGCTAATGATAAATTATATTACATTAATATTTATACTTCAATATTATAAAATATTTTAAAAATATGTCATACTATGCTATTTTGGACCCATACATAAAATTCAAAGCCATTAAATATTTTAAAGAATTTTGTACGTATAAAAAAGAAGAAAAGAGAAAAAAAGACAAAATGAAGTTGATTACTTGAGTCAAATGAGAAACAATAAAATCATAACTATCAAATCAACACATTTTTTTAACGTCAGAGTGTCTCTTGATATGGCAGTTGTGCAAGCTACTACTGAAATGAGGAGCATTGATTTTTAACGATAAATAATTTAAACATTTAATTAAAATCATAACTATTAATCAACGAACATAATTTATTATTATTAGTTTTCAATTTTAAAAAATAAATATCTAATTTGCAATAAAGGGAGTTTTGCTAATTATCATTAATTAATCATCATCAATGGTGAGAATAACTTAGCAATTAATTGATTTAATTAAAGAAATTAATTTCAGTAGTAATAAGAGAATCGTCAATAACATGTGTGAATATAAATATCAATGGAAAAGAAAGAGTTTTTAGGATAAATATATTTTGTGAAATTTATATTTTATTATTTAATATAAATATTATTTTATTATTTATATTATTATTTAAAAAATTATATTTTTAATAATGAAAAAATATTTATTTATATGATATTAAATCATTAAAAAATTTGAAAAAAAGTAAATAACATGATTAATATAAATATTATTAGTACGACTAATATAAACTAGTACTTTTAAAATTATTATTAATATTTCCTACACCTTCAATGGAGTGTTTTTATATTCAATTTATTGTGTAATTTATTAATATTAATAATTATTTACAACATCATTAATTTATCGTAATTGATTCACCGCTAATAGAGTGTCTATCCTTATTTCCACACAACAAAGCAGTTTAACTAACTTTTCACAATTCTCCTTTAAAAAAAAAACACTTCCTGAAATAAATGACATAAACACAGTATAGAGGAATGCCATATATACTTATTACTACGCATGTTCATGAAAATGTTATGATTTTGAAGGTCCTTGGCCTTTTACCTCTTGATTTGTTAGGCAACTTTAATATTAACGGAAGTATAAGGAATCACTATTTATGAAAATTAATTGACATTTATGAACAAATATATTAATTTCACATTATAGTTTTTTGTCTTCATTTGCAATTTCCATAAATAAGGATTCCAATTTCTATCCATCTCATTTAAATTTTTGTGCTCACATAATTCAAAGTTGAAAAGGTCCACAAAAATGAGCTCCAACAAGCATCGCTTGGTTAAAAAAGAGTCTTATTCATTCCTTTAACAATTGAACACCGGCAAGGATGATTGGGTCATCAAAGTTAGATTGGCAAGATTTTAGGAAGTTATCAACAAAACTTCAAAAGAGCTCATAAGTACAAATATAGTGCTAATTGATAATAGAGTATGTGTATTTTCGTAAAATATTTGCATATTATATCTTGAATAATTTTTGTCATAATTGTATGATTTATAAGGTGTCTTAATACATGCCACCATCGCAAATACTTTTGCCCAAAAGTTTACTACATTAATAACCAAGGGTGGTCTCTATATCTTGAAAAACTTCTCCGACGTGAAGAACAAAGAACAATGACGAGTTGTAGGAGATAACAAACTCATGATAGAGTTTTATTCAAATACCATTGCCGAAGAGGTTGAAATGGATGATGGTATTATTTCGAGACATAAATTTGAGTTTGTGCCATTTCGGAAGATAGGTTTACGAATGGATAATTTTTATATTTTAATAGGTTTAGTATTTAACTATATGTAGCTTATTTAATCTTTTTGTTTCTATAAATGACTTCTACAATACCTTAGTGAACGAGGCATACTAGCCCCTTTGAATGAAACACCGGATGAAATTATTGACTACATGACAGATTTGCTACCCGGAGAATACAAGGAATATAAGAGTTGTGATGAAATCTGCCAAGGATCCATGGAATCTGTGGACAGATGAACATATACCCGACATAATTTTTGAATATGCTACCATTGACGAGGTTACCAAATCATATACTACGATTGAAAGTTGGCATGCCAATAATCTTGCTAAGAAACATTGACACTTCATAAGGACTTTGTAATGGGATGAGACTAATTGTAGCACATTTGGGCCAATATGTCATACAAGCAAGAATTTTGACTAGGAAAAATGTGGGAATGAAAGTAACAATACCAAGAATTGTTCTACACTCCTTTGAAACAAAATGGCCATTCGTACTAAAAAGAAGGGAATTTCCAGTTCGTGTTTGCTATGCAATGACCATAAATAAAAGTCGGGGACAATCGTTGAAGTTTGTGGGAGTCTACCTACCAAAACCAGTACTCAGCCATGGACAACTCGTATGTTGTTGCATCACGAGTCACTTTACCAGAGGGCTTGAAAATTCTAATTAAACATGATAGTGAACAATACGAAGGCTACACAAGAAATATTGTCTACAAAGAAGTTTTCAACAACTTACCAAAGGTATGTATAGTATGACAATTACTTTTATAATTTAAAGTTTTATAAACACAAATATCCTCATTATATTTAAAACCTTATGTTAAGTAATAATAATTACAAAACACAAACTTAGACAACATGCACTCATTAATCAACAAATAATAGTTTCTATCATAGACAATACGCACTACTTGAACCTGAAAAAAATAAATCATGAGTGTAGATATCGTTTGGTTATGTCTCATGCTTAGATGCACAAAGACCGTTGGAGCAGGTGTGAAGAGTTAACTCATTAGTGGTAAGGTTCAATTTAAGCTATCTTCAAGAAACCTTCTTAGTTTATAAATTTTTTATGGTCTTTAGAGTTAACACATTGGTGGTAAGGTTCGGTTTCAGCTCTCTCCAAGAAACATTCTTAGTTTATATTTTTTATGGGGTTTAATTTTATGCTGATTATTATTGATGGTGTATTCCATGATTGAATAAATTGCTCAATTTAACCACATTAGTTCAGGATTTGATAGAGAGTGAGGATGGGTGGTCGGTTGGCTATTTGTATGTCATTATGTTTGGCTTAGTTCTGTTGGGCGGTTGCTCCTATAATTTCTATCTAATAGGATACATAGGGTGGTCAATTATCTTATGAGGCACGAGACGTGTCTTTTAAGATAATTGACAAGTATGAGGGAGGCTACTATATTATTTCTTTTTATATATGTTGTTGAGATATTGACTCTTTTGGGTTGAGATGACACTCGTGAAATTAGATAATTAGATAAAGAAGTTTGAAGAAGATAAGGTTATCACTATTTGATTCATGATTTGCCCTCTTGAGTTTCAGTAGCTGCTTGTGATATGCGCACCAAAGATAATCAATGAAGAAAGTAGAAACTCTACTGAATGTGCTTTTTTAATCTTCTTGTCTTATCCTTTTTAAATGGCTTGAATGGAGGTGTGCGCATAATCTTTGGAGTATTACATATATCCTAGCAAAAATCTGTTTGGTATGCTATTGCACAACCACTTGGATATGTTTGATGTGTGCTAATACAACTTTAACTCTAAGCACCTTTTATTGCAAGGGAAAATCTTGCTCTAAATGGCCATGAGAATCTAAAGCATTGGGTTGAAGGTCGGTGACAACAACTTTAATGTGAAGTTTTTCGTGATGAGATTGCGACTTTCTTTATTGTGGTCTGATACAATAAGTTAATCCTCTCGTGTCTCTTATCTATATAATAGAAAATGCTTAACTTTGTTGCTCTCTGTGCCTCTCCGAAGAACGCAACTGCATTGAATTTCACTCGCGATGGTTCTAATTCTTCATTGCTTTACTCGATGCAACAATACCATAGTCATGGCAATGTTCTTTCAAGGTTGGAAGGTGATCCACACTGCAACGACCATTTTTGATACGTGCAATGAGTTCTATATATGATTGACCTTCAGTGTTTGTAAACTCTTGACGTTTTCCTTTCATATGTGTGATTTTTGGTGTGATAATTAAGGTTCATTTACTAAAATAATCATTTGATGTTGCACATGAGCAGGTTCGCAAGAGGCACTAATTTAAATATGAGTCAATTGTTAACAGAAAAACCTTAAACTTTAATGTTGCCACACAAGATAATACTCTCACAAATTTACTTTGGTCTACTATGCATGCTCGTGTGACTAACTTCTTGAAATTCTGCCACCATTAATCATGTAGGAGTAAATTAAATTGATAGGAGTTAGTACATAAGAGTAAAAATCCGAAAGTTGTAGATATCTAGCCAAGACAACCAAGTTATAATGTGTCCATTAAATTTACCGTACTAGAGTAAAAAGGTAACAAAAAAAGTATTTCTACCATACCTTTTTCAGAAAAACATGGCCTTCACCATTGTTTGCCCTTATCTTCATCTTCTACAAGGTCCAACCCACATAATATCAACAACCACCCATATCTTAATTTAAAAATTAAAAAGCCCAAAAAAGTATGAAATATGCTTTGGAAAATTGAAAAACAAACCACACAACAAATCAAACAAAAATGACATATCGGAGAGAAGTACCGTTTACAGCGAAGACAATGGTATTTTCCGGCGAATTGACGGTCTTCTGCTGCTTCTTATGATTTCTTTAGCTTTCTCACATATTGGAAGATTCGATGGGTTGACCCGAGTTTCATGTTGTCTAAGCCCATACCTTCCATAAGCTTAAATTGGAGGAATTTGTGAATGAAGTACAAAAATTTGGGCAAATAAGGCATACAGACACAAATTTACAAGCCCTGAAATTGAAAAACATAATATGCTAGGGAAAGAGGAAGAAGACAGTAGGAATGAGGGAGAAATAGGGAGTAGAGAGAAAATATAGGTATGTGTCAAACCTTTATCCAAACTATACGTGTAAAACTGTTAAAGAAAATGGATATTGGGAAAGGTACATTTCCATCACCATTTATCAATTATAATTAACAATTAAATTTAAAATTTTTTTATAGAGCTTACAAATTATTGGTATTGAAGAGTAAAAAACATTAACAAAACTAAGACAATTACAAAAAATTAATAATATATATATAAAAAATAAAAGAATGATGGAAAATAATTAAAAATTCTAAAACATACACAATACCAGTAGAAACATATCCAAAGCCAAATAATATTTTGTTTCTCAATTTTAAAAGGAATAATCATTTAATGTATTGCTCAAATATATTTTATAGGTAACCCCATCAACATGAGGTACAGCTGAAGACCATGAATGAAATTCATTTTCTATGGTTGAGAAAAAATACTTATTATAAAACATTATAACAATATATAGAAATCGCTTTATTAATGATCTATCTAGAAAAAAAAAAAAAAGAAGGGATTTCAGAGGAATTTTTACAATTACAAAACCTTTAAAAGATTGACTTTGTTTAGTTTTTTTTTTTTTTTGAATACCTTTAAATTTAAAACAACTAGAGGAGTTTGAATACCCTTAGAGTAGTATTCACAACTAAAGAAGTTTGTTTTTAGAATAACTTTCAATTTTAAACAATATTTTTAACAAAAAGTTTTCAAACTCTTAAACAAATATTTTTGAAAATAAAAAATCATAATTTACCGTTTGTATGAAAAAAATAAAAATTTGAAAAATAAAGAAAATTAAATTTACCATTTGTTTGAGAAAGAAAAATAAGCAAAATCTTGTCTACATAATGAAAAACATATAAGCCACAATCCCATGATCCCCTAAATAATACAATTTAGTGACATAAACAAATCAAAAACTAAAACTAACATATTGCATGTTATTGAATGATTTGCACGTAACTAAATCACAGAAGAAGAATATACATAATATAGATGTTGTGCAACGCACGGGGTAAAAAACTAGTATAACTTAAAATTTCTCAATTCTCCCCCACCCTTGACAACAGAGCAATAAAGTGCTTATATCAATTGCCATATGCCATATGTTGATGCAATCACTGATTAAAAAAATTATGTTGATGCTGGTTCAGGAAATAAGAGCACGAAAAGTATATTTGGATGCAAATTGAAAACGCTACTCAATTATGGTCAAACGTTAATAACTTTAACGATGACAAACGTTACTTCAAACGTTACTTATTGATATTAAACTCTTATTATACCGAACAACTAAAATTGTAATAACTAGTCAAAACACTAAAAGTTACCTAAAACGCTATTGCGAATAGGACCCTCGTTTGTGCCATTCATCTTGTTTCTCTCTGGTCTTTTATTCCATGATGACCTTCCGTGTAAAGCAGTTAAGTTTACAGAGAGGACCTAGGCGATAAAATAGTAATTTAATTCTACAACATTTATTAGCCATTAAATGATTCTCTTTTAATTGGCAGTGTAAAGCGTTTAATTTTACATTGAGTTTAATCATAGCCTTCCTAGGAAAATTAGTGGTGCTTTGCAAGTTTAATGATGTTTGAGACGTAGTTATTAAGTCTCGGAAAAGAAACCCCTGACCTTGGAAGTGGAAGCGAAAAAGGAGGAATGAGCAGATAGGGGAGGGTTTCTATTCCACATCCCCTAAATTAAATTATATTTTTAAATCTTGTGACTATTAAACCTGAACTTATTGATCGATATATTTTCAGGTTAATAGTCAATCATAATATATTTTTAGGTTAATAGTCAATCATGATATCTTAAATCAATAGGCAAAAAGTTTATTATTTTATTGTAATACATATAAAATAAATATCCCATATAATTAAGAGAGTCATGATATATTGCTTACCTATCATGTGTTGATCGATCTACTTTCATAAAATTACTCATACAGAGAGAAAGGCTAGGTCTTTGATTTAATTGTTAGTTAATTAAAAGTAACGTGATTATGACTACCTATTATCTTTTACTTTTCTTTATAGGTCTTTGATTTGTGTTTTTCTATGTGTTAAATATGTGTATTAAATTCAATGATGACCAAAATAATTATAAAATCACTCATAAAGAGAGAAAAGTTTTATTAAAGGCACAAAATTTACTTCGCATAACCATAGCACAAGTCATTAATCTAATAGCCCATTGGTGGATGTTGAGACGACAATTGAAGTATAGATCTCTTGTCCCTCGAGAAATTACAAAAAGAGAAACCAAACACAAGCAACAAATATGAGAGATATTCTCCTCAATTTTAGATGTCGTGAACTCTTACGAATGGATGCATCCACTTTTATAAAATTATGTAATATACTACAAAAAGAAGACGGGTTGTAACCAATAAGACAAGTAACCATGGAAAACCAAGTTGCTAAATTCCTGTATATAGTGGGAAAAAATGGAAGAAATAGTGTTACCAAAACCTATTCTAACGATTTGGAGAAATTGTGAGTCGTCATTTCCATAGTGTGCTAAAGGCTATTATACAACTTGAAAAGAAGTACATGACACAACTAGATGGCCAATAAACTCCATCAAAGATCCTCAATTCCAATAGATTTTACCCTTACTTTAAGGTAATAATTAATGATTTCATGATAAATATATTTCAAAATATTCATTCATAAACAATCTTAAGTAAGATATTGAATGTCGGGATTGTGTTGGGGCTATTGATGGTACACATATACGAGCAAAGGTTTCTCCTATAGATGCATCTAGATGTCGTGGTAGGAAAGAGTATCCTACAGAAAATGTGTTGGTTGCATGTACTTTTCTCTTAAAATTCATCGATGTATTACCTTATAGAGGCGTACGCTACCACTTAAAGGAGTACTCAAAAACCCACCACGACATTATCGAAAATTGTTCAATCTTCGACATGCCTCACTACGCAATGCAATTGAAAGATGTTTTGGAGTTTTAAAAAGCGTTTTATATATTAGAAAGTGGAGTTGAAGCTAGATTTAAGGTTCAAGTACAAAAAGAATCATAATAGCTTGGTATATTATACACAATTATTTAATGGGTAAGGATCTAGATTCAGATCTTGGCAAGGAAGTAGACAATGAGGTTATAAACCAAGATGATCACATATTTGAGTAACATAAAGATATAGAAAACAATGAAGAAACAAGAAATGGTGAATGGATAAGAGATTGCATTTCAGCAAGCAATGCGGAGGGATTAGATTAGTTCGTCTTAGGTTATGAGTTGTTAGGATTGTTTTTATTTTATATTTTGATTTTTAATGTCCTAGTATATTTGTATGAAGCTCTTCATTTCATTATCCATCTATGAATGTTTCTACATCATGCTCTAGTTGTAAAATTTTTCATTCTGATATTAATTTATTTTTGTCTTTATGATCTAAAGCATGACAAAAAGAAAGAATGCAACACTTGCACTTACATCAACCGATTCTAGTGCTGCTATGAAGTCTCATTGTATGCTAACATGGTCAACTGCTATGAACAATGCCCTTATAAACGTCTTGTTACATGAACAATTAATGGGAAATAGGGTTAATGAAAAGTGTTCAATAAAGAGAAAATTAAAAATCGATGGAAGCACATTAAAAATATATTCGGACCTATTTATGATATTTTCAAAGGTGGATTGAGTGGTTTTGCCTTTAACTCTCACACTTTAACTTGGGAAGTTGAGAATAAAGTTTGGGAAGAGTTAATTAAGATATATTCCTTATTTAGTTGATATTGAATTGTTTTTTATATGATTGACAAGAGTTACTAATTACTCATGTGTATATTTTTCTTCTATTACTTTAGGATAAGCCTTATGCTCTTAATTTACGAGAAAAGGCAATATGTAATATTACAAGTTGGTTACACTTTATGGGCAAGGAAGAGCAATTAGAGGTGGAGCTAAAACAACTGCTAAAATGTGAGAGAGGCTTGATACTAAGACATATATTTATACAATTGATGAGATTGACAATTTTGTATCATAATATGAAATTATACTCGGAGAATGTGGATAACTTTAACATTGGACATGATGGAGGAATTAATTCACCTCATGAAAAATTTACTGAAGATGAACCTTGATCTAAAAGGATGAAAGGATAAGGAAAATTATCTAGAGATGATGAGGTTATAATGATGAAGAAAGGGTTTCGAAAATGTTATTAATGCAATTAAGGTGTGTGCTCCGAAGATAGGAAAATTGAATCGAAGCCAATATAAGAATATAGGATTTGGAATTTGTTGGTTGAATTGGATATTCAAGGAGAACTAATGGGCATAACATATCTTTTCCTCGTTGTAACGCCCCCAAATCTCACAATCACCAGTTTAGTCATAACGATCGACTAACGAATAATTAACGTAGCGGAAAAGAGAATTAGAAGTGTTACCACCGCTCTACAACAAAGAGTAAGGCAACTTCCAAATTAAAATACGAACATTACTTGTTAAGTTGAAGTTCACAATACTTAAGACATCCAAATTATAACAACATAAACGGGAACATGTTATAGAGCACATCATCGTTACAACTTATTTAACCACAATATACACGACTCCTACATATCACGTTCTTGACTATCACTCGTGAGCCTCTAAGTTTCATTGACCAAAATGAACACATTTATTTTCCTCTATATTAGCCTTACCTAAAACAAAATAGAGAAAATATTTTGAAATAATGAGCTGAAACTCAACACATCTATCCATGTACTCGTAAATAATTTAAGTGAAGATACTTTTGAGCGCATGCATTTCAATTCATTTATAAATCGGACAGGAAGAATATAGTAAAACAATTATTCATTTATTATCCGAGTGGCTCCTTACGATCGTCGGTTTCCCTAAATATGCGTATACTCATACCGATCGGGAAGTCTGGTTGATAATGGCCAAATATATATATATGATGTGATCATGTTATGATCACGATATGATATGATTGATATGGGTCGAGTCACACGATTAGATGACAAATAATGTTTAAAATGGTTCATTTTATTAAGCAAACTATACTTTGATATTGTTATGTATAAACATATGGATTTTCGTAAGGTACAAGAAATAAACGTACCTTAAATCGTGGTGTTATCCTTCTTGATCCCTATAGAGTTGCTGACTCGGATGACCGACTTTGCTGGTCTTAACAAAATAAAGTGTTTCATTAATAAATTCAATACTATTAGTAACTAAATTTACTATCATTATTATTATCATTGATATTATTATTACTATTGTTATTACTTTTATTATTATTATTTTATTTTTGTAACTTCCCATGTTTAGATGAATTTATGTAAACAAAACACTTCGTAGTTTGCTAAACCGATGGATTAATATTAATAGGTTGAAGTTTCAAATAACACTCGTAGCTTAAATCAATCCCTCCTATCACGCAATATGATCATAAGGTCCACTTGTCCTGTTTTACCATAAAACACCTAACATTTTAATTGGTTCCTTCTTAATTTAAGCCTCTTGCTCACCTAATTATTTAATCCACCAACATTGCTTAATTTTTCACTTGAATACACGACCCAATTCTTATAAATCATATAGGTTAACCTATTTCCTTTTATTTCTTAAAATCGTAATTCGCTAATTTCCTTTAACTCTTTAGATCATCAAATTTGCTTCTTTTCTTTACTACCACAATCACTTATTTACTTATTTCCTTTAAGCCACCAAAATCTCTTATTTTCTTTTGATAAAAAATTTCACTTATTTTCGTAAATCATCAGCATCACTTATTTTCTTTTAATCACTAAGTCACTCTTTTTCTTTAATTTATTTCAATCATCCAAATCACTTATTCTCCTTACTATCAACATCTCTTATTTTCTTTAATTCACATTTTTAATCCACATACTCCTAACACAACATGCATGCCCATTTTTTCCTTAAATTCATCACTCAATATCATATTTTTCCAAAGTTTCATTTTAACTTTACATGCATGCCCGTTTTTGGTTAATCTCTACTTTCAAATCTTTCCAACAAGTTTTGAATCATCACAATAACTACATTTCTTTCCCAAAATTTATAATCCACAATCGTCCAACTAATAATTCAAGTATACAACATTTTTCTTGAAATTTAAATAACTCACACAAGCCCAATTTTCCATTTTCCATCAACATCCCACAACATAATTAAAGGCCATTTTATTTCTTTCACTAACACAACTCACAAAATCTAATTTTACATAATAATTCCTTCCATGCAACATCTAACTAATTAATTTTAAAAATTAACAAAAATGATTAGTTAAAGGTTTGAGATTTTTACCCAAAACTCACAAGAAAAATGAGGTTTTTATGGTGGAAGGAATGAGATGAATTGAGTTCCGGTGGATCGGCGCCGTGGTCGGCGGTGGCTGGCGGCGATGACTGGCAGCTCGGTGGCTGGAGGTGGTAGCAGCAGTGGCGTGGGTAGCGAGGCAGAAAAAGCTGCGGTGGCTGGCGTTTCTAGGTGGCCGGCGACTAGCCGTGGTGGCGGCAAGTGGCCTGGTTGGGCGAGTAGTGAAGGAGATGGAGTGCGAGACTGAAAATTTTGGAAAGACAAATGAATGATGAGGTGAAGGTTTTGAGGCAATTTGAAGTTTAAATAGGTAAACCCAAACTAGATTTTCTCTCTCCTTCAATATGAAAAATCAGCTTCCCACCCTTTTTTTTAATTTTATATATTTTTTTGATTATTGGGTCCTCAATTGCGTACAAGCCTAATTATCCTAATAACCTTGCCCGGACTATAAAAAAAATTCGGTTCAAAAATTCTCGACTTGAATAATAATTTATAAACTTTAGGCGTATAAATTATAATTATAATAATTTCGGTAATGTATTATTATTATTATTATTATTATTATTATTGTTATTATTATTATTATTATTATTATTATTATTATTATTATTATAATAATTATTATTATTATTCCTTGGATTATCACGAAACATAATTTATTTGTTCATTTATTTATTTATTTATTTTTGGACATGCGTCGTTATCATTATCCGAGTTCTGCGACACATAATACGGTTACGTACACAAGTACACAATATATATTAATCCTTGTTTAATGTATTAGATTAGGATCGGGGCATTACACTCGTGAAAAATCTTGGCATGCTACAAGTTTTGCTTGGATGCCCAATTGAGAATTGCAAGGATCTTCTCTCTCATATGTTGCTACTATTTTTGGTTCAAATTAGCTGAAGTACCTTTGTTTTTAATTCTTAGTTATGACGAATAAAGTAGATGATATATATGTTAATCACCACCAATACATATGTAGACATTAATATCTTTATCGCTACCTTAGTTTTGATGATTAACTCTTTTATTTCGGGTGCTTATATTATTTGATCTGTTTATTCTATTTTACTCGGTAATACCTTACAAATAAAAAAATAATTATTAAAAACATGAACATTTTTTTTTGTATAACGTTGCTAAGGGGAACGAGTTCCTTGTACCAGATTTAAATTCGTTATTTTTAATTTAAAGTTGTAATGGTGGTAGCAACGACAATAATAATAATAATAATAATAATAATAATAATAATAATAATAATAATAATAATAATAATAATAATAATAATAATAATAATAATAATAATAATAATATATTTCTCTCCCCTTCCCCTTTTTAATCCAAACAAGGGATATTGGGTAACCTTCATTCCCTTCCATTTTAAATCCAAACAAGGAGAATGTATTTTCCCTCCTCTCTCTTTCGTCTCCCTTCTATTTCCCTCCCCTTGATTAACTTCACCTCCTTTCCCCTCTTATATCCTAGCAATGTGTTAGACAAAAAGTCAGATTAGCTTCAGAAAAAATCAATAAAAGGAACATCATCATCAATTTTTGGCTCACTCTCACTTGCTCGACATCTTTTCTCTCATCCGGTACCCTCTCGCTTTGCTTCCCTGCTGTTACCTCCATTATGCCCAACCATCATCAATGCCGGCCATAAGTGGCACCAGCACCCACCAGAAGGTCACCAAAGCCCAGCCGCACCGCCACCAACGTTTCCACTCCCTCTTACTTCGGAGTTTGGGCCTTGAAGGTGAAACCCTAAACCCTAATTTTGTCTCCTTCTATTATCTTCTTGTTGATTTTAGCTAATAAATGAATTATATGTCTTAAAAAAGGTTTTTATGATATGAATTCAAAGCTTAATTAACAAAATTTGAATTGGTGTGAATGAGTGTGATTTAATGTTCACAGTGGATTGATTGTGTATTATGATTGTACAATTGTGGTTGATCTTGTTAAACCTTGATTTAGTAAAGTCAATTTGAGGTGTTTCACTATAAATCTTGGGCAAATTTAGTGGTTCCTAATTATTTATGGATGTGAATTTGTTGAGGAAAATATCCATAAAATTTTGTGTAAGTGAGTTGGAAAGTATGTCAAATTTAAGTAAATTAATTAATTTTAAGATAGATAATGAGGTGAAAGTAAGTTAATGACAAGGATTGAGAGTAATATTGCGGTTTGACATGATTAATTGAGTTTAATGGTAGTTAAGAAACTAATAATAATAATAATAACAACAACAACAACAACAACAACAACAACAACAACAACAACAACAACAACAATAATAATAATAATAATAACAACAACAACAACAACAACAACAACAACAACAACAACAACAATAATTAGAAGCATACTTGTTGCATGTTTTTTTTTTTGATCTAGAAAAAGGGGGTTTTATTAATTCAAACCCAAATGGGTTTCAACATCCAAACCGATCAGATTTAGAATACAATCTGGTCCATCTCCAAGCCAAACTCTATCATGAGAATCATAGGGTTGGAGATGTGCTAAGTTATGAGCTACTCTATTACCTTCCTTTTTAACAAAAGAAAAAGCATAGAACTGGAAAGATTGACAAATATGCAGTATATCATCGATGATCAATCCTATACTAGAAGCCAAAGAGTCCTTCTTCTTTAACTTAGAGATAAGGGAAAGACAATCCCCTTCGATTTCCACACTCGGTGAATCCTCTTCTTGCCATTTCCATTAACGCATACCGACAAGCTCTTGCTTCTTCAATTTCGGGACCTAGAAAACCTATCCCCTACTCGACACAAGCCATAACTATAGACCCTCGGTGTCCCAAACCACAGCGCCCCATCCATGCCCCCAGCTTGCCGAGATGAGCAAGCATCAAAGTTAACCTTCACCGACCCGAACTTGGCGGTTTCCGGACGATGGGCAGCAAACTATTCCCCGGAGATGTGTTCTCCATTATCTCACGGAATCCCTTCACCATTCCAATGGCTCTATCCACTACTAGCTCCCACTTCACCCTCTCTCCACCATACAACGCCTTATTTCTAGTAGTCCGGATCCCCCAAACCACCTCTAGGAGCTCTTCCCACTCCCCTCCCCTAGCTGCGATTTAGCTCGAAAAGACATCTATAAGATTAGGACCATCAAGTAGAGGTAGAATGGTTTTGAACTTACTACAACTCCATACCAAATAAGCAGGAGGGCAGTGGAAGAGAGCATGAACATCGGTTTCTTCAACCCAGCCATACAAGTTACATTTCATGGAGAAAGTCCGAATCCGAGCACCTAACCCGTGTGCCGCAGTAAGATTCCAACGACAACAACGCCAAACAAACATCCGGATTCTCGGGGGATCTTTAAATCCTAGATACACTTCCAATCTAATTGCCCTTCAGAACTAATGCTTGCTCTTTCAGAATATTTAGATGCCCGAATAAAATGATATGCTAGCTTGGCCGTGAGTTCGCCAATAGGGGACCCAAACCAAAGTAGACGGTCGGGAGGTAGGTTAACACTTAGTGGAATCGATTTGATAACCTCAGCATCAATAGGTAAAAAATGGATTCCATTAACTCAACATTCCAATCCATCTTATGCAAATCAATAAGATCCCTAACTCTGAGCAAAGAAAATTGTGGATTAAAGGGAGTTATTACCTTAAAAGAATATGGACGAGGGATCCATTTAGAATCCCAAATGTTCAGCGTCGACCCATCTCCAACTCTCCAAAAGCTTCGTTGTTCAATGACCCATCGAACACGCTCCTCCACGTGAAGCCGGAGCGGTGTCCCAAGTTGGCACTCATTAATCCGCAATCAGGAAAATACCGAGCTTTAAGCGGCTTCCATGCAAGCATAGACTCATCCCGGGTTAATCTCCAAAGCTATCGAGCCAACAAGTGTAGAATTAAAAGAGTCCATATCCCCGAAGCCAAGCCCCCGGACGCCTTCGGACTACGGAGGGAGTTACTATTAAGAAGGTCGATTTTACGAGACTCCAAGGAAGAATGTCCCCACCAAAACCGGTTGATCAATGATTGAATATTGTCACAAAGCTCCGTTGGAAATCTAAAAATACTCATTGAGAAGGTAGGGATTATTTATGCTACAGCTTTAACTAGCACTTCCCGCCCTGCCCAAGAGAGACAATTACCCATCCAACTTGAGATCCGTTTAGTAACTCGATCTTTAATCGACAGAAAAGCTTGCTGCCGCGAATGCCCTACCTTGGTAAGGAGGCCTAGATATTTGTCGTGGGCCAAAACCTCCCTAATATCCAGAGTGATAGTTACTGCATCCCGCCTCTCCTGTAGCACACCTCCACTAAAAGAAACATTAGTCTTCGATAATTGACTTTATGTCCGGAGGTCGTTTCATATTTGTCCAACAGATCTTTAACTACCTCAGCTTGTGCGACTTCGCTGCAGAAAATAACAAGTATCATCCGCAAAAAGAAGATGAGAGATAACAGGAGCTCTAGTACGAAACCGTGACCTATTAATCTCCCTTCCGCTACCGCATTTGAAATAAGGTAGGAAAGGCCTTCAAGACAAAACAAAAACAGATAGGGAGAAATCGGATCTCCCAGCGGAGACCCCGGAAGGAACAATAAACCCCTTAGGCTCACCATTTATAATAAAAGAGAAAGTCGCAGATCGCACACAACTCATCACAATATTCACCCAACTAGGCGTAAACCCCATTTTGATCATAACACCTCGAAGGAAATTCCACTCCACTCGTCATAGGCTTTTTCCATATCTAGCTTTATAGCCATGCTTCCCCAACTCCGAATGGCAATCCATAGAATGAAATATTTCAAATGCTATAAGAGCATTATCTGCAATTAAACGACCCGGAGTAAAAGCACTCGATTTGGAGATATGATAGAGTGTAAAATCCCCTTTAGCCTCGTTAGTGATAACTTTCGTCACCGGTTTATAGATGACATTACAAAGACTAATAGGGCGGAAATCTCTAATGTTCGATGAGTTCCTTTTTTTGAATCAAGGCTACATTTGTATGATTCATGCCATCGGGAAAAGGGGCACCATTTAGAATAGCAATAACCGCTTTGGTAACATCCTCCCCAAAAATATCCCAATACTTCGATAAAAGAAAGGGTTGAAGCCATCGGGACCTGGAGCCTTCCCCGGTTGCATTTGATTTAATACAACGAAAGACTTCCTCGTTGGTGTAGGGCTTAGCCAAGTGCTCATTCATTTCATGCGTCACCAAACGAGGGATTAGATTAAGAACCTCTTCCATATTAGAGTTATTGGAGGACGTGAATAACTCACCAAAGAAATTAACCACAACAGACCTCAATGTCTTCCTTTGATGTAGCAAAAGAACCATCAGGTTTAGCAAGCTCTTTAATAGTATTTACAGACTCGTCTCCCATTAGCTCACGAGATGAAACCATTTAGTATTTAGATCACCAAATTTCAAGTAATTAACCTGAGCTCTTTGCCACCACATAACCTCTTCCTTTTGTCTCCACTCTCGAATGTCTTTAAGAATAAGTTTCCGCTACAATGGGTCATCGATCCTCTTTAGCTCTTCAATTTTAACTTGGATATTGCATTGAACATTCCCAAACTCGTAGTGATTCTAGTGCAACAGGGCATCCATGCAGATATCAATTTTCTTTTGGCATTTAGTCATATCATCACCACTACACTCGGTGATCCCATGCTTCCTTAATAATAGTACCACACCTTTCCTCATCAGCCCACATAATCTCAAACTTACGCCTCCTACGTCGCCTTCTACCTCCCTTTTCTAGACGCCAACATCGAAGGCGAAGGGGAGATGGTCGGATAGATCTTCATCCGGGTGATCAACTTGAACCTGTACAAATAAAGCCATCTATTCCGCTGTTGCACACATTCTATCCAAACGTTCTTCCATAGACTCCACCCTAACCCGACCATTCCACCAAGTAAAGTCTCTACCAGAATAACCCATGTCTAGTAGACCACGATCAATAAAAGCTTCATTAAACTTGTCTAGAATATGTTGATGCTTTGGGGGCCCCCGCGCTTCTCGATATTGAAGACAATCTCATTGATATCACCACCAACGAGCCAAGGAAGCGAATATTTACTAGCAAGATCAATAATAAGGTCACAAGTCAAAAGTTTATTTTGGGTTTTCGGCCATCCGTATATCCCGAAAAGCGCCAAATAGGGTCATCCTCATTTCATTGGACAGTGACATCAATATGATGGAGTGAGGACGAAAAAGTCAATTCCAACTGTTCTCTACCACAACAAAGCAAGTCCCCCAGCCCTACCTCTAGCATCAACCATATGACCCACAAATGCCATATCATGAATACGCAATCGAGTAGACAACAAATTATTCATTTCAATAGAACTAAGTTTGGTCTCGGAGAGACCACACGTGGCTCGATTCTTCGTAGCAAGTTACGAAGATCGCATAACTCGCCTCCGGTGGGCCAAGTCCGCGGCGGTTAAGACAAAGGATACTCATTTTCGTTCGCGGGGCTGTCCACTAGCCTCCGCTACTTCATGTTTATGCTCTGCTCCATCATCCATGACCCTTACTTTGCGTTCACCCATTTTACGACCCCTAACCTCACTCGATTTTCCTTTTTGTTAACTCACTTGCCCTTCCCTCATCAACAACCATACTAACAATATCCTCCTCCCCTCCCATCACTAGTACTTGTTTTCCGGAGGTCGACTTTAACCCAAAATTCAACTTAGTGGCCATTTTACTACCACTACTTCCACTCACGTAGCTCCAATATTTTTCTTTTCTCTTCCTTCCATTCCTCATCTCCACCTCGTCTCTTCCGCTTAATGGGAGAACCCTCAATTTGGGTTCGCAGGGTAAGTCTTCTTCCACAGCTTCCTCATCAAACAGTTCATACCCTCTCGAAAACATGCCCTAACATACCACATGCATAGCAGATATCGGGTAGTTTAACATATTTCACACCTACCCATTTTGGTTTACCATTAACATTGATTCTCACACCTCGTCGGAGCGGATTTGTAATATTAATTTCAGCTTTCGGTTTCAAATACTTCGAAGGAACCAAGATGTCCTCCTCATCGACCCCACAAAACCGCCCAACGTATTCCCCGAAGTTCAGCAAACGCAAACGTCTTTTTCTTCATAGGTAAATCACATACCTTTATCCAGAATTGGGTCTTTGTAAAATCCATCTTGGATGGTTGCTCATCTCCGTTCATTTGCTTCAAGCATAAGTACACACCCATCGAATGCCCAAGGCCCATCATCTCGGACGGTTTTGGAGGACGCCATATATTCCGCATAGTATTTTTGAGTCCTTACGCATTGAAGGAATTTGGCGTATTAAGTTTGCCCACTAGACGGAGCGAGATTTGGGTATCGATCGTTTCAGCCTCAAAGTCCTCCGGATCAATGATTTCGTCTTACTGCAATCGCTAACCGAAGACGAACCATCTCTGCGTCAAGCCCTTCCGCCATTGATACTGCAACAAAAAGCCTTAACTTCCAATATGACACAGCCGCTCAACCTAAAAACCTCACACCGGGTCAAGCGAACACTAAGAGGAGGTGAATCGGTCGACGCAAATCCCTACACGAGGAGGGCGAAAAACTCCACACAGGTCACCGGCGAGAGACGCGAAGGGTTAAACCATGGGAGGAAGACGCGGGGAGGAAGACGAAGAGCCGTGGAACTCTTCCCGTGCTGATTTTTACTTGTTGCATGTTAAACAAGTTGCAATAGTTAAAGTATAATTAAAATTTTAAAATAAAAATATTTTGATCTAACTAAGTTAACGAATCAAAATCACGTAAAAATCAGCGAACTAGCTAAACCAATTTCTTTAATGAGTTATATGTTGTAGAGAGGATTGGATTAGAATGAATGTAATAATATCGAGTAATAAAAATATTAGCTTACTAATTGGGTAATAAACAAAGGGAATAAAGTAAACTATAAGCACTAATACGAATTTAATTACCGGTAATATTGCAATAAAACTTAATTAAAACGTTATTAATGATAACGACCTATTTTAAATAGCAAAAATGCCACTTTCGTCACGACAATCCGCCAAAATTAATATTCCATATGGGGAAAATATTTTCAATCCAAGTACATTCATTACTTGTACTTTTTGAAAATTCACATGATTTAACAAATTTTAATATTTCTTGTCATATATAGAACCAACAATGAATCATTCACAAATTAATTTTTTTCACCTAAATAAGTGGCTCCATCGGTTACCATTTATTAGGGCTTATGCCTTTTAGTTCCAACCGCAGAACTTCAACTCGGGTTCTCGATCAACCCAAAGGGTGTGCACCTTACTCAAAGATTATATTAATTATATAATAGGGTCCCAATTACAGATAATAACTCATAAGAAAGTTTGACTTGAATCCTCCCCATCTGATTTCGAACAAAAATAAATTAAAATGCGCGCTCAATTAAGATGTTTCAAACCAATCTTGACTGTACAGGAGTGTTCTATTGGGTTTCGACTCATTCTTCGAACTATTTTGCTATTTTTGTTTTCGCCAAAGCATTAGTGAGCATTCCATTGCCTACTAAGCCCGACAAAAGCAAAATATAGTTAGACATGTTGTATTCTTGATTTTGATGGTGTCTAGATGTTCACGAGTGATTTTACCCTTGACCGTGGCTTGGGATTGACCTTGAAAATTATTAAATTTTGAGTAATTTCTTGTGGTAGCATAGGAGCCACGACTAGTCCAAGTAGGAAAGCAAATCGAGTTTCCCCATGAATGTTGACTTTCATGTGAGGTGTGTTTTATCAAGTGAATGATAAAGCTTTTCAAAGAGATTTTTAGGAAGGAATTTACTGGCAATTTTAAGGAAAATATTTTATTTTTGAAAGAGGTTTTAGAAGTATGAAGATATTATTTCTTGAGTAAAAATAATTAAAAAAATAAGGGAGTCAATGTCTCAAAGCTGCTGGGTCGGGAGTGAAAGCTTCCTAGGCCAGGAGCTAAGCTCCATTACCAACCGGGCCGGCTCACGCCTACTCCGTTTGGTAACCAACGTCGATTATCTAGCCGAGACCGAGGGGAATCAACCTCGGCCGGATAGCTTAAGCTGTCAAATTGACCAATTTTTTAAAAAGTTTTTTCACTTGAAATGCCGAGAAGCAATTTAAATAATAAAAAGTCAAAACAAAGGAGCCGCCAGTAAGTTTTAGGAATAAAAAGTAACAAAAATTATTTTTCTAAATTTGTACAAAAACTCAAAATCAGAATTTTTTTAAAAAGGAGTCCATCGGTCTTAAACCAATGATCCGGTGTTCAAGGGAAAAGGTACGAAACAAAGAGGGATGCTCTTCATTCCGTCCATCAAAATACAACCTCTACTAACTGAAAAAGTGAGTTTAACTTATGCTAAGAAAATCAAGCAAACAACATGTAATATGCAAAAGGCAAACGAAACATGTTTAAAAGCGATAAATAAAGTAATTAAATGAAAGTAGTAAAGAAAGCAATAGAAGAAAAAAAGCAAAAACGGAAAGTGAGAAATAAAAGATTATAGCGGTGCGCGGAGGAAGGTAAAGCGATTACTTCGTTAAAACCACTATACGGAAGACAATAAATAACTGAAATTAAATAAAAAACTCAAGGATGGTGGAATAACGCCCTTAGGTAGAGCCACCTACTAGGCTTGAATCACGATTGGTTTTTGGCATAGTGACGGTAGGGCGATGACAAGCCTTTTTGTGAGTGGTTTAGAAAAGAAGTTTTGGAGTGTTTATGAAGAGAGTAGAATGGAGAGAAGGGAGAGTGGGAGAATTCAACAATCGAGGGGTTTTTCTAGCTAAATTGATGTAGTAAATGAAGGGGAAAGCCCCCTTTTATAGTAAAAATTTAGGTCAAAATGAACCCTAAAAATTACTTCAATCGCCGGTTAAAGATAGAAACGAGTCTAAAATTTCCGGAAAAGTATAAAGGAATAAACCGGGTATTCACCTAACCAAAACGACATTGTTCGTAGAGTCACTGGAGACCGATGCTTGGTAAAACGTTGTCCTACGTACGTTAAGGTGCGCATGCCGCGTTTGGCCATCGAAGAAAAGTAAAACGCTGCGTTTAAGCGGGCTCGTGGACCGGCGCCGATTAGGATCCTGTTATGGGAGTCCAAACTTGATTTGGACCAGCTAGAAAGGGAGAAATGGAATCGGTGTTGGTTAGAGGACTTCTATTTTTAGAAACTTTCTATTTTTGAAAAATTTTTAGTTTTGGAAACTTTCTATTTTTAGAAAATTTTAATTTGGTGTTGGTCGGCCTTTTGTGGGCTACTAGCTTTCGTTCATGCTGATTTCAATTTGATCATGATCCAAGTTTGTAAATGGGATATCGATTTCATCATCGGGCCAACAAAAAGAATAAAATAAAAAAATAGACAAGGGACGAGAATTTTTAGGTGTCTATTGGTAGATAAATATGTGGGATTGTATAAAAATATATGCAAGTAAGCCATTAAACTCTATTTTGGGTCTTGTTTAAATATAATGTATGACTTAGATACTTGGGTTGTAAGTATTTATCCTTATCGGTACCCAACTAAAATGTAACAGTTCGATACATAAATTTTATTTTATTTTTATTTTCCTTACTTAGCTTGGTCCTATTTTAAGGATGGTGGTCATGCCTTTGATCATCGCTTTGTGCTGCAACCATACTTAATACTTTCTAATTTGGGATTATTGGTTAATGGTGATTAGGGTCATTACGATTGTGGTATTAGATCCATGTTAACAAATCACTCGTGAGCAATAAGGTTCTAAGGTGTCATGATTTGAACTTTAGAAAATTATGTGGTTATTAATTTTATTAAGTTGTCGTCTTAAACCATAAGCTTGAGTTAGACATTTCTTTTATTTCTTTGGATGAATCATCTAGGATCTCCTTTGGATCCCTATGGTATTCATATGCTATTAGACATCTTGGCTACACACATATCTCCTCTTCATACTAGCATGCTAAAACACATGCATTCTTTTTTTTTTTTTTTTATAGAGTTCCATAACCTACTTGTTCGTGCGTGTCGGTTTATATGGTCCCTGCCACCTATAGTCCCATGGGACGAGTTCGGGGTTCAATATCATGACTTCATGGTGACAGGGGACCTTGGGGTCAATGTAGGTAGGTTTCAGTGTCCGGGAATTTAGACCACCATTACAAATGAGTTGCTTGGTTAGGGAAGATTTTGAGCATAGGGGAATTACACATGGGACACTATAGTTCTTTTTCCCAGTGTTGTACATCCCACCACATCCTCCTTTACCTCGGCCAAAACATGAGCCGCCATCACCCCGTAAACACCTAAAAAGTGTCATCCTTTTCTATTTATTTATTTTTGTTAGCCTCGTTGATGAAAACCCAGTCTCTTTTGCATGCTGTGGTCAAGATCGGGATAAAGCCAACCGGCGCCAATAATAAAATTGTCCAAAAATATAAACTTTCGAAAAATAGAAACTTTTCGAACATAGAAAGTTTCCAAAAATGGAAAGTCCTATGGCCAGCGCCGACAACATTCTCTCCCTTTCCGGCTGGTCCAAATCGAGTTCGAACTCCCAAACCAACATTCGAACCGGAGCTGGTCTCCCGAGATGCTCAAACACCGCATTTTACCTATTTTAGTAGCCAAATATGACGTGCGTTTTTGAACGCACGTACTATGAGGTTTGTGATTGGCTCAAGTTTTAAGGACTCTTTAACGGCGCCATTTTGTCCACAACGAATATTCGATTTTTGCCTTTATCATTTTCGACATCCTCGGGCCCGGGTCAATCCCATTCCAGTGGCTGAGGGTATACCTGCAATCGAGGTCATTCGGTTCGGGGTTAGTTCGGTTCGGGTTAACTTCGGGTCGATTTTGTTCGGTCCGGTTCGGTTTCGGGTTCGGGTCAACTTCGGTTGGAGTAAACTTCGGTCGATCTCGTTCGGGTTCGTTCGGTTTCGGTTCAGGTCAACTTTACTTTGGTTCAACTTCAGGTCATTCTCTTCGGGTCGGGTTCGGGTTCGATTCGAGTTAATTTCGGATCGGGTCAACTTCGGGTCGTAATCGGGTCACTTTTTGGGTCAAAATTGATTCAAAATTGGACCCACCAAAAAATTGTACCACTATAGGCACAAAAGTCCATCCCGAGAAACCCAAAAAAAAAAAATGTGGGTTGGGTCACTTTTATTTGGGTTAAATCGATTCGGGTCCGATTGGGTTCGGGTCGGTTCGGTTTCGGTTCAGGTCATTTTAGTTCGGATTGGAATCGGGTTCATTAGATTTCAGGTCGGTTCGGTTCGGATCAGTTCATTTCGGTTTTGGGTTAAAATCGGTCCAAGTATTTTGGATGCTAGTTCGGTTTGGGTTTCGGTCGTTCGTGTTGACCCGTTCGGTTCGGATCGGTTTTGCCGGTTCTAGGCGAGGGAAACTTTACGGTTCTTCCGAAACCGTAACCCCTCTTCATTTCATATCGATTCAATTGGGAAAACCCGGACCATTTATGTTGCATTCTCTCACTCTTTCTTCTCTCCACTTTCCTACATTTCCACTCTCAAAAAGCCTTTTTAAACCTATCTCAAAAAGACCTTCTTTTTCCTCTTTCGCTTGCCATTGCCCTACTCGTCACTCGACCTAAGTGTAATAACGACTAGGGGCTAGCAGGTGGGTCTATGAGGGCGCCATTCAACCATCTTGAAGTTTGTTTTTGCATCTTATTCAATTTTAGTTCTTTTATTGCTTTACGTATTGAGGATTTAATATGTAATCACTTTGCTTTCCTCCCCACCCACTTTGATCTTTTATTTCTTGCTTTCCTTTTTCTCTTTTCTTTCTTTAACTCGCTTTCATTTAATTACTTTTCCTTTACCACTTCACATCATGTTTTGGTTGCATTAAATTTCTGCCTTTTGTATGTTGTTTGCTTGTTTTCCTAATGCAATTCAAACTCATATTTTCAATTAGTAGAGGTTGTCTTTTTGATGAGCGGAATGAAGAGAATCCTTATTTGATTCATACTTTCACCCCGAACACCTGATTATTAGTTTAAGATAGATGGAGTCCCTTTTAAAACATTTTCCGATTTTGAGCCTTGTACTGAATTTAGAAAAGTATTTCGTTTTTTTTTTGTTAGTTTTTATTTTCTAAAATTGAATGGTGACTGCCCTTTTTAATCTTTTTATCCTAAACTTGCATTTTATCATTTTTTTTATAGAAAAAGGTAAACAAACAGTAAATGAATGACGACCTAGACTATCCGACCTAGACTACCTCGGTAATCTAATTAGGATAGCCGGCACCGATCAATAGTTATAGAGGGCCTACTACAAACCCTAGGCTGTTGACTGGCTCAACTCTTAGTCTAGGTTGTGTAGACTACCTGGCTCGGTTGAGCTTTGCAGTAGCATTCCTATTTTACCTTGTCTATTTAGACATACATCCCCGAGACTTCTAAAATTAATTTCGAAAATAAAATGATCTCTAAAATTGTCAATCAACCCTTTTAAAATCTCTCTTTCAAAAGCCTTGTCATTCGCTTGATAAGCACACCTCATGTGAAGCCGACATTCGTGGGAAAATTCGATCTGCTGTCCTACGAGGATAGGTCGTGGTTCCTATACACCCCCACTTACACCTAGCCCCCAAGCAACCACCAACTACTCTATGTAGTTAGACTCCGAGGATAACCTAGGGTTTGAGTCTATGTATGACCCATTTGACAATTTTGAGGGTTCTAGAGAGGTGCATGTCGTCATAGATTACCAAATCCCCCGAGCTTATGACCACTAAATCATACCATCAAAATCGGTCACAAAACATCACATTTCGGTCACAAATGGGTTTTATCACTGATTTTGTGAATGATTTGTATGATTTGAAAACCTCTTGTCGGAAAAAGGGGAAAGAAGATTAGGCAACTCAACCTATGGTGATTTGCAAAGCTGAACGATAATCTAATAGGTAATTTTGATGCTACTTTTTATATAAATGCAATGAAGGTAATGTTTAACTAAATTTGTTGTAATGTTAGAAGTAGATAACATTTTGTTTTGCAAGAGATGAAAAAAATTTAGTCAAGCGAATAGGGAATTATTATTAGTTTTTTGATTGTTTGTCATCTTTTTCTCCAATGAATCCTTTATCGCTTTTCCTTTATTCATGGACCGACCCACGCTGTACATATACTCTATATCTTGCCTAGTGAACCCGATCTTATTGTGACAATAAGGACCATAGAGACTCCGGTTGTAATTATGTCTTGCGGTCGTTAAAGCAAATTAAAGAGATGACCTCCACTTTTTTATTCATATTAATTTGTCCTATGCATTATGTAAAATTTTAAAAAAAATCATGTCTAGTTTGTCATAATATATAATACATCAAAATTGGAAGTAAAAGGAAACTATATACATATAGTATTATATATAATATATACGTAAACAATTCTCTTACACAACGAATAGAGGGAAAGAGTTGTATATATATTTCTTTAAAAAAGGAGAAATTTAACCACTAAAAAAAAAAACAAGTTACAACAATGGTCCGTGTAGGAATATATACTAAGTAACATCATTTTTTTATTTTTCATATAATTGGCATGATTAATTGCATATAATTGTGCTTATTTTACTTACAAATCTATGATAAAATTATCGTATACATTTCATAAGCGTAGATAACCTATTCAAAAATTTGTACATAATAAGTTATCCTAAGTCGCGATACTTGCATAAATGTGCGTATAGCGCTTAGGATATTAGCTTGGTATTTATAGGTTTTTGAATTTTTTGTATTGGACAGTTTGAGAATAATATAAGACTAGGTTGTGTGGCTATTATAATCTTATCATAAATTTGACAAGATATCTCGATGCACATTTCTTCTCTCGTTCTTCGAGTGCAATTATAATGACGATGGATTTGACGTGTGTATCTTTATGTATGTTACCATACAATTAGGTAAGGATATACACATTGGCCACTTTGCTTTTGTATGTTATACTTGAAGGACCAAGGGGAAATGTCTGTCGAAATTTTGTCATATGTGTGATAAGATTTTGCTACACGTTTAGGGTCATATTATTTTTGAATGGGTTTAGGACCATCTATCCCTATAGAAGGATCTTAGGCTCATGTCATATTACTTGTGCGTAAGTACGTCTTTCTCGAACTATATGTGGTGAATTGCTTCTCATGTTTATGGGTAAGGTATGGATCGAGCATGGATTTATTGCGATAGGACAAGTTTAGTATATCATGATGGTGTTAACAACTTTCTAGAGATTGTCGTCGAACATGCCACAAAATTCAAAGAACAGTCCATATTCTATCTCGTGTTTAAGGTGTTTTAACTCCTCAAGATTACCCCTAAGGTTGTAAAAGGTCACCTATATCGGCATGGGTTTGACACAACTTATAAGGTGTGGGTATGGCATGGGGAAGAGGAGATTGTGAATAATAGCGTACAAGAGAACGATGAAGGGTATCATGAAAATAAAGCTAGCAATAGTATAGAATTAGAAGATCGACTCGAAGATCTAGTTCGTGGAGTAGAACGTGATTTAGTCAATCAACCACACATATTAGAGCAATTGTTAGCCAATTCGGAGAAGCCTCTTTACCCGGCGTGTAATAAATATATCCGTTTATCAGCTGTGTTAAGGTTGATAAACTTGAAAACGGCTAATGGCTGGAATGATAAAAGTTTCACGGACTTGCTAAGTATGCACAAAGATATACTCCCATAAGGCAATGTCTTTCCCAGATCGTACATATGAGGCGAAGAGGATGTTGTGTCCTATGGGCATGGGTTGTAAAAAGATACATGTCCGGCCTAACGATTTCCTATTATACCGAAAAATGTAGATAGACACGAATGTCCTGAGTGTGGTGTACCTCGATATAAAATAAAAACATCGATGAAGAGAGTGTTGAGGGACCTCCCGCAAAGGTGTTGTGGTACTTGCCGATAATACCGAGGTTTAAACGCTTATTTTTAAGTGCAATAGATGCTAAGAACTTAACATGGCATGCCAACGGAAGAGTCTCGTGATAACAAGCTATGTCACCCTGCTGATTCTCCTCAATGGAAGAAGATCGATTCATTGTTCCCGAAATTTGGTAGGGAGGCACAGAATCTACGTCTAGGTCTTTGTATAGTCGGAATAAACCTATTTGATTACCTATAACCTACAATCATCATTGTGTATGAAGCGCAAGTACATTATATTGTAAATGCTCATTTATGGGCCTAAACATCCGGAAAATGATATCGATGTGTACTTGGCGCCTCTTGTTGAAGATTTCAAGGTTTTGTGGGATGAAGGTGTTTCGGCTTACGATGCATACCATCAAGAGCAATTTACAATGCGAGCTATGATCTTCACCACAATCAATGACTTCCATTCGTACGGAAACTTGTCCGGATGCATCGTCAAAGGCTATAAGGCATGCCCCATTTATTCGAGAGGGTACTTGCTCTTATCAACTTAAGCACGAAAAAAGATGACCTATGTTAGACACCGAAAGTTTCTTCCCTTTTCCAATCAATATCGTAACAAAAAGAAAGCTTTCAATGGTAAAACCGAGATGGATTCTTCTCCAACTCCATAAATAGGACATCAAATATATGCGCAAGTGAAGGATCTTGATGTGAAGTTCGGCAAGCCATAATGATGTCAATCCGAAAATGGTGTGTGGAAAAAGAGATCAATATTTTTTAATCTTCCATATTGGAAAGAGTTGTATGTGAGACATAGTCTTGATGTAATGCATGTAGAGGAAAACATCTCGTGAACGTCTCATTGGCACTCTTCCGAACATACCACGGAAGACCAAGGATGGAGAGAAAACATGACTCGATATATGTGAAATGGGAATACGAGAGGAATTAGCACCACAACCAAAGGGAAGAGAGTATATTTACCTCCGGCGTCTTACACATTGAGTAGAAGGGATATTCTTCAAACATCGGTAGACTCGTTTCAATGTATGATTATAGACTAATCGGTCTTAAATCTCACGATTGTCATCCTTTAATGCACCAAATACTGCCGGTTTCTATCCAAGTCGTGATGCCGAAACATGTAAGACAATCGATCACAAGACTTTGCTTCTTCTTCAATGTCATACGCAGCAAAGTCGTTGATTTGGAGAAATGGATAATTTTCAATGTGGCGTGATCGTTACATTGTGCCAACTTGAGATGTACTTCCCACCTTCTTTTTGGATATCATGGTGCAGCTAGTTGTCCATTTGGTGAAAGAAGTGCGATTCTCGTGGCCCGATTTTTTACCAATGGATGTACCCTTTTGAACGTTTTATGAAAATTCTCAAAGGGTATGTTAGAAATCGGTACCCATCGGAAGCATGCATTGTTAAGGTATACACAGCTGAGGAGTGTGTCAAGTTTTGCTGTGAATACTATCCCCAAATGAAAGAAGTTGGTATTCCAAAACATCGATTTATGGGAAATTTGGTAAGTAGGGGAAACCAGGGCCGATGGTTCTAACAATCGGTTGGAATATGAGGGATCACGCACATCTTTGTATTCTACAAAACAACGATGAAGTGCAACCTTTCCTTGATGAGCATAAATCCCTTACAAGGAGACAATACCGAGGAAAAATGAGACGTGGGTACTTACCCATCATAATCTCATATTTGTCAACTGGTTCGAGAGATAGAGTGATCACTAGTCAATTGGAAGAACCACGAGAACATATCTCTCAAACATTAGTAAGCTTGGCTAGAGGGCCGCAGTTGGAAGTCATATTTTACCGTGGGTATGACATCAATGGATACTCTTTCTACACAACGAGCCAGGGCAATAGAAGCACCTCCCAAAATAGTGGGGTCACATTAGAGGCTCAGGCACTTCATGTTTCCAACTCCAAGGACAAAAATCCCATTGTAGTTAAAATGTCATATTATAGATTCATTAAGGACATATGGGAGCTAGACTATGTTGACTTCCATGAGCCCGTTTCCAGTGCAAATGGGTTGACAATAACAACGGTGTACGAGTTAATGAGATGGAATTCACGATGGTCAATCTCACAAGAGAAGGGTCTAAAGAGGATCAATTCGTTATGGCATCCCAAGCAAGACAAGTGTTCTACGTTGACGACTTAGCTAATGATAAGTGGTCTATTGTTCTTCAAGGGGAGAGGCATATTGCTGGTGGGGATGGTGAAGATGTTTGTGAGTTTGTTGAGGAGTTCCCACCCTTCTCCTTGTGAATTGTATTTAAGGGTTGACCATCAAAAGGGCATATATATTGAAGATATGTCCAAAGGACGAGGAAAAAAGGCATAAATCATGTAATTATATCAACTTGGTAAAAACATTATTGTATAATAATATTTTATTCTAGAGCATATCCATATTGTTGCTTATTTCAAAAACTGCATTTATTAATTTTGACTTGTAGTATTCATGTAATAGATCATTGTTGATTAGGATCAAAATAAGGACTAAGTTGTGCAACGGAATGGTAGAATACTTTTTCAGTTGAGAAGCGGAAATTGAGATTTGAGATCAATTAGTTTTGTTTTCCTTTCTAATTTTGCAATCTTTCTATGTTTGTTCTGTTTCTTATGGAGAATTTGTTACTTTAGGTACCTGAATTTTGTAGAAGATCATTGTTCGATGAGGGTGAAAAGGCCTAAGCTTTTTCAAGTAATGTTTCTAGTGGATAATTGTTGCTTAACGCTTTTCTCGGTTTTGGTTGCTAATCTCAGCTCCCTCTTCTCAACAAGGAATTTTTGGTATAAATTCGGATGAAGTGATTTATACCACGAAGTTCCTTATTGAGAAGTGAGAGCGAGAATAGCGACCAAATGCTAGCGTTGATGTCGCTTTCTAATTTATGATCCTTCTATGTTTGTTATGTTTCTTATGGATAAGGTGTTGCTTAACCTTTTCCTCAGCTTTTATGTTGTCCAGTTTACCCTGCAAGAACTCCAAACAATGTATTCATAAAAGGAGCATCACTTTGGGACAATGACTAAGGAAATAGAGATTGCTGGTGAGATGTATTCTTTGTGTATTTCTTTTTAGTACTTATGCTAAAAGTCTATCTCTTGGTCTTGCAATTTTGTGGAATAAATGATTTCAATATTTATGCCAAAAGATTCATCATTATTTGCCCAAAGTTATGCTTTTTAGTAGATTGAGTTATGTGCTTGTCTTTATGACTATATTGCTTGCTTGGAGTTTCGCAGAGGTAGCTTGGACAACAAATATGATGTATATATGTTGTCCAGGCTACCTCGCAACAACTCCAAGTAAGCAATATTATCATAAAGACAAGCACATAATTAAATCTACTACAAAAGCATTACTTTGGGTAAATAGAGATTTTCCTTGGGACAAAAACATTGAAATCAGTTTATTTCACAAAGTTTCAAAACCAGAGATGTACTTTTTCATAGAAATATTGAAAGAAGAGTACTCTTAGGGGTGTTTGGCAAAGAGTTTTTGCCCCCAAAAGCTCTTTTTAGCTGTTTGATTGGGTTAAAAAGCTAAATGTGGTGTTTGGTAAAGAGTTTTTGGAATAACTTTTTTGACCCAAAAACTCTTTTACAAGAAGCTCTTTGGAATAGCTTTTTGGAAGAGATTATTGCAATTAATACTTGAAATTACTATATTATCCTTCATATTTTGGTGAAATTAAGTTAATTGCCATTGAAATTACACTTATGTGAGATTTTTTTTCATATTTTTTCACTTTTGGAAAAATAGTAGAGGATGATTATTAATATTTAAGTTAATTTTTTTATTTTAATATCTTTTATATTTTGACAAATAATTTAGTCTATCATAATAAATAAATAGTTTTGTCATATAAATGTAAAATATATTATTAAAAATAAACTTCAAAAAGATGTACATAATTAAAATTGTATAGAAGGTGTAAATGTAATTTTATATATCACATCATTCTTAATTAATTTTAGAAGAAAAATTAATATGGAATTAAAATAATTATAATGTATAAAACAGTTAATGAAATTAAGTTATGGGTATAAATGGAATTTCATCAAAGAGCTTTGTTAGAAACAGACTAATTTTACCAAACACCTTTTCCTCAAACAATTAATACAAACAGTTAAGTTAAACAACTAATACAAACAGACTATCACCTAACAACTAATACAAACATCTAACGAGTTAACGATTAACAATTGATTGCCAAATAGGGCCTTAGTATTATATTTCACATCATTGTAATATATTTGTTGCTGGAACTTATTGTGAAATATGGAATTGTGTTGTCGAATTTGTTGTGGTTGTAGTAATGTGGGAAATTTTTGTAATATTAGAACAATTGAGGCTCGTTGTTGGTTCTTGTGTAAGTTGTAATGTATTTTGTAGTGTATTTTGTACAAGGGGTACGAAAAGACAAATATATATATATATATATATATATATATATATATATATATATATATATATATATATAATTCAGACCTATGACGACGGTTCTTACTTAACAACCGTCGTCATATGTTCTCAGCCTAAACATTTTGGCGTGAATAGGGGGATTTGGGTCGGGACGTATGAGAACGGTTCTTAAGGAAGAACCGTCGTCATATGTTAACTTATTACTACGGTTCTTCCAAAAAACCGTAGTAATAGGATGTATATGACGAAGGTTCTTCATAGGTTCTCTTTTAGTATGGTTTTGAATTGTAATAAAAGATGCTATATACAACGACGGCCACATAGACAAGGCCTGAAAACCGTAATTAAAGGTCATTTTTAACCATAGTTAAAAGTGGTTCATGCAATAGTGTATGATAGGTCTTCATGAGCATTATTGAGCTTTTAACGAGCATTATTGTGTACAATAATGAGCTATACAATTTTTTAGTAAGCTACACACTATTTTTTCTAAGCTTTATTTTCAGTGAGATATACAATAATTTTAGTAAGCAAATATTAAAGAGATATACAGTATCTTTAATAAGCTATACAATATTTTTAATTAGAAAATATTAGTGTGTAATATAGTATTTTTAATGAGTTATATATATATTTTTTTAATGAAGTATATGCCATTTTACTAAGCTTCATATTTAAAAAAGATTGTAAAGATAAGTTATAAATAAAATTATTATGATAAAAATAATGTTGTAAAAAACCGGAGAATTAAACCAACAACTCTTTAATAATATAACTTCCTGCTATTGTAAGATATTGACAATTATTTTTAGTGAGCTGTGTACTAGCTATACTAAACTGTATTTTTAGGAAAAAAATTATATTATGTAAAGAAATAGAAATGTGAAAGAACTATATTATTGTTAAAAAAAAGAAGGAAAGGAAAACTAAATATTATATAAATAATACAGGCATATTCGACTTTACATAAAAAACAAAATCTATTTATGTTTTTCGTTTATGTTTTTTATGTTCATTTATGTTCTTTTATATTCATTTATGTTCATTTGTTTCTTATTTGACAATATATTTCTGTTCGTTTATGTTCGTTGCTATTTGTTTATGTTCGTTTATGTTTGTTTATGTTTATATTTTTGTTTTATGTACGTTTTGTATGTAAGTGCAAATAGGCCCGTAGTATTGCTGAAGTTTGATTCTGGGCTGGACTTTTCTTTAAAAAATAAGAAATTCATTAAAAACTAAAAAAGAAAGAAAATGATACCATGAAATTAAATAAAATGTAACACTAAAAAGATTCAAACAGAATACCATAATATTGTTGAAGTTTGATTCTGGGCTGGACTTTTATTTAATTATAGGCTACACTAGAACTAATCAGTATTAATAATGTTGTCCTGGACTAGGGATGACGATTAAGTCCGAGATCGAGTCAAATTTGATCTGATATGAGACGAAGGACCTGTTCGACTTTACATAAAAAAACATAATCTACTTATGTTTTATGTTCTTTAATGTTCGTTTATGTTCTTTTATATTCTTTTATGTTCGTTTATGTTCTTTTATGTTTGTTTCTTATTTAATAACTCATTTCTGTTTGTTTATGTTTGTTTATATTTGTTTCTTTTCGTTTATATTCGTTTCTATTCGTTTATATTTGTTTCTAATCTTTTATGTTTGTTTATGTTTGTTTCTTTTTATGTTTATGTACGTTTTGTATATAAGTTTGAACATGCCCAAAATAATCTAATTTGAATATGAAATAAATGAATTCGATCCAAATATGATAAAAATTAATCTGAATCTGAAAATTTGACCTTAGCAGATTTAGATATGGGGAAATCCGATTAAATTAATATTCCAATTCGATTAAATTTTAATTTTTTAAAAAAATATTTTTTAAAAAAATATATTTTAATTGTTAAAATTAAAAATATATAACCCTTCACCATTAACCCTAAACCCCATATGCCATATACCTCCCTTCTACCAGCCGTCCCCTCTAAAAAATAGATTTTTAGAAACTCTCACACCTTCTCGCTCTTTCTCTCTCTAGCTCTCGCCAATCCCACCCCTACCCATGCCCCTTCTGCTCTCTCTCTCACACACACGCATACACACATATACAGATACCAACTCCATCCCTCCTCTCCTCTCTCCGACTCTCCCTCACTTTCTATGACGTCCCTAATCACCATTACTTAATAATATCTAATTAGAGAGTGTTAGTTAAGCATCTTTATCTGAGTCCTTAGATTATTATTAAATAGTTTAGATTATCTGACCCCTTAAACTTATTAGCTTTGTACTCAAGGCATACATTCACAGGTCATTAATAATAAGTTGTTTAGCACTGTTGATCTCTTTATATCATGCGCCATCTGACCCCTCAGATATTTTATTAAGCTCATTTCATTGATTAATCTTTATGAGAAACTGAGTTGTTTTACTCTAATTAGCGTATTATGTTCTTGGTTGACTATATTAATCATCATACTATTTGTCTATGCATGTTTCCATCCGAGACTTTATTTCCATATTCGTTGTCAATCTATTAATCTGCATTTTATGGAATAATTTTGGAAAGTCAAATCCCTTACAACTTGCCTTTTAAACCGCATGTTCTTGAATATATCTTGGCACCACATATATCCTACTATCTATCCCAGATTTTACACTCATCTATTGTTGGAAAATAATCTTCATATTACGCAAGATAAAATCGCAAGTAGTATAAGGATAGTGATTGCAAAATCAAATTCCATTGATGAAGGAAGTCAAGGATGGAGTATACTACTGATTAATGAAGTTTTGGAGGCAACTTTAAAAGGAAAGAATCAAAACTAAAGAAAGTAAGATTTACAACTGTTTCCTCACCATAATAGATTTTGGATAATCACTCAACAACAATAACATTTCAAGTACAACGGTCTTGCTCAAAAAGAGAATGATATATATTACCAAGTAGTAGACGAAAAGATGATTCTACTCAATCTCTTGTATTTAAAAAAAAAAAAAAAAAACACATTCATATTCTTACTTGTCTATTTGTAGTAAAGAGTTTTTGAGGGGACGTCTTTGTGAGTGTAACACCACTTGATGAAGTGTGAGGATAAGGACATGGTGGCTGTGTTCGGCGATAGAGGTTTAGGTAGTGTTTAGAGTTTTCCTCATCTCAAAACACTACTTCACATAAATTTTGACTGTTTGGTAACTTAGTGTTTAAGGTAGCTGTTAGTGGTTAGAGCGAGTGTTTTGCAAACGCTATCGTAATTAACGTTTCGAAAACGCTAAACAGATGTTTAACCTTTATTCCGAATATAACCTCTGTCATTTCATCAAATTTACAAGTATTACCCTTCCCTTTTCCCGCTAAGCTCGGTTACATACGCTACACGGACTCTCACCAAACAATCAAAGAAATTTGTTTCCAAATCCAACTCTAACTCCATCCCCTTCATATCCAACGCAAAATCCTCAAATGGAGAGTCCAACTTCTGCCAATTTTTTTTTCATAAAACCCTAAACAAAGTACTCGAGACGGAGAGTTTCACCGAGGTGAGATAAATTACCAGTGGAGTCGTCATCAACGAGTATTGTTCAATCTTGGCGAATCCATTGATAATTTGCTACTCTTCGAGTACCGATTTCTTCTTTTGCTTTTATGTGGCCACCATTATACCCATTGTTCTTCTCTGATTGGATTTGATTCTCTTCTTTTTCTTTCGATTGAATGCAAGGTCTAATGATTTGAGATAGTAGTGTTGTTTGCCGATTAAAAAAATTCCCCATAGACTATAGACATGGAGAGACCAAGCGAGATTGAGAGGGACAGCGAGGGTTAGAGTTAACAGAGCAGGAGAGAGAGAGTGAGAGACAGTGAGGGAGCCGAGAGACCAAGCGAGACTCGGAGGGACAGCGAGGGTGAAAGATAACGGAGCAGGGAGTGAGAGAGTGAGAGACAGTGAGGAAGCCGAGAGACCAAGGGAGACCGAGAGGGACAGCGAGGGTGAAAGATAACAGAGCAGGGAGCGAGAGAGTGAGAGACAGTGAGGGAGTCGGGAGAGACCAACCAAGAGCGAGAAACGGTGGGGAGCCGATAGAGAGAGCGAGGAAGAAGAGGACAGTGAAGGTGAGAGATAACAGAGCAGGGAGTGAGAGTCCGAGAGACAGTGAGAGAGCCGGGAGAGACCAAGCGAGAGTGAGAGACGGTGAGGAAGCTGGACAGCGAGAGTGAGAGCGAGGAAGAAGACGGTGGGTTGTAGCAGCCTACGAGAGAGTGGCGGACGGGGACTGAGTGATAGAGATAAGGAAGAAAGAGGCTGAGTTGTGAGTCTAGAGGTGAGAGAAGAAAAGTAATAGAAGGGTTCAAAGCATGCTCTATAATCAATGCTTGTGTCCGCCCAAACAAAAAATTAAAAAAATAATCAATGCTCCGCAGAAGACCGAGAAGGATGACAAGACAACACATCCAATATTGTAATATTAATTGAAATAATATATGATTTTTGTAACTTGAGCATTTAATAAAATTTGGTTTTGATTTTGAAATTTTTTTAATGAAAATAAAATAAAACTTATACTTTCTGATTTGAAGTGAATAATAATTTTTATTGGATTTTTTATTGTCATTAAAGTTTCTATATTGTAAGATAGAAATGTACTAACCAACAATAATTTTTTAATTTAAAGTCCACTTTTTTTCAATCGATCTCTCCTCCCATTCATTTTTGTGGATATTGATTTATGGTTGGCCCATAAATAGTAGAATAGTTCTCACATCACATATTTTCTCCATGTTTATAACTTCATCAATTTAAAATCATCCACATATACTTACAAATGATGAGAGGGGATAATTTTGGAGTAGTTGTAAATTGAGAATTGAATTGGTAAATTAATTGGGTTAGAAAGATATAATTTTGGAAATCGAATTGAATACAACAGTTATGACTATTTATGCTTGGTTGTGACTCGTGTGAATTGAATATAATGGATTTTAATCATGTATGTGACATTATGAGACTTTTGTTTGAGTGAAAATATATATATATATATATATATATATGTATGTATGTATGTATGTATGTATGTATGTATGTATGTGTATGTGTGTGTATGAGAGAGAGTAAATATTTGATGTAAGGCATTAATTATTATAAAATTATTTTGTGGCCTCTAGGAACAAAACCTTCGTTATGTTTGCTTGTTCCAAAGTGGATAATGAAACTTATTATAAATTCTTGTGTGCCATAAATATAGTAGTCAAAGAAACGAAAATAGTGGTCCTAAACTAAAATTATGATAAAGACTGAAATTATTAATTTTTATAGTTATATCACGTGCTATGGCATCCTCTAGTAAGAAGGATGGGACCAAAGAGAGCTTCCACTGGACTCTGCAAGAGATGATCATTTTATGTGATGCTTGTCTTCAATTCATTGAAAAATATGGACGAGCACAATTTTACAATTGGAAGGAGATTCAAAAAGAGGTCGAAAAAAAGTTGGGCGTTCATGTGGTCACAATAGTTGTAAGTATAAATATGATTCAATGAGGAGAGATTGACGTTTATGGAAACAATTGAGAACGTCGAAACTGGTTTAGGTTGGGATCCTATCTCGGGAAAGATCGACGCTTCAAATGAATGGTGGGAGAAAAAGAATAAGGTTAGTTCTAACTCTTTGTTTGGGGAGAGGGAGGGTAGATTATGAATACAAAGGGTTTCCATTTAGATAAAACTGACTATATTTGAATATCATGATATAATTTTATTTTATTTTGTAGGAAAATGCGAAATTTATAAATTTCGTGATAAGTGTGTGACCTCATTTCTTGAAGATAAGTGGGATCAACTATTTGGGGATTCTTATGCTACTGGGAAAACGTCTATACACCTTCAATGGAGCCTCCTCCACTTATCAATGTTGAAAATGATAATGACGATAGCAATGAGGATGCTGATAGTGTTCATGAGGAAGGACATTTAGAAGTGTATAATGTTCACAATAATAACTCGTATCTTCAAGAGGCTTTAATGGATGAGGAAAGCTTCATGAGAGATTTTGTTCAATAAGTTGGCATCCTAAACGAAGGTGTAGTAATAGGTGACAAACCAGTAACAAAGGAAGGAGGGAATGGTGTCACTCAAACATCCAAGAAGAAGAACCAAAGAACTACTTTAAAAAATAATTCTATGCAACTAAATCGAAAAGGGAGGCAATCCGGAGGTTACTGCTATGTTGTCTAGCCAAATTTCTAACATGGTAACAATGTTTACGAGATATTAGCAATAGTATCCCAAGCATTGGAGGTCTCCAACGATCAACGACCTACTGTTGCTACTTCAATGGAAATTATTAGGAGCATGGTACATAATGGTACTTTAGCACAAGGAAGTGAATTGTGGGGTTATGCTATTTATTTGCTTGAAGACTCAATAAGGAGAGAAATTTTTATTAATTTGGGTGATGATACAAGTAGGATACAATGGTTACAATATATGTATGCCATGAAAGACAAAGTCAAGTGATCATATGCTTTGATCTTTCATTTGTTTTTTCTTTTCCGTCGAACTTTTATTTTTCATTTTATTGTCCCCTAGTGAATTTTCTACAATTTTTTCCAAATAAATAAATTTTATAGATGAATTCGTTAGTGATGAGAAATGTATGAACTAGGTGCATAATTCTTCGAAATTATGTATAGTTCTTACTAATTCAATATAGTTCTTACTAATTCAATATAAATGTAACAATTTTTCATTGAGAATAGGTCACTATAAAGCACCAATGTCCTTTTCTCCACTTGAAGAGAACAAAGACAGACATTATTACTTGAACAAATGAGCCGGATCGGGATCATTTAGATCCAAGTCCAGCAATCCTTGCAATCGCATATACTCAATGCGAGTGCTCGAGATGGCATCAATGATCGGGAACCTTTACGGTGAAGCTTTCAATCCTCCGAATGTCACGAGCAACCCACCGGAAAAGGCGGGGTCAACAGGTAGGGCAACCTTCACCGGAACCTCTTCCTTCTCTTGCTTCGCTTGTTTGTTACCCATTGATTACAAGTGATCCGCAATTTCCAAAATCTGAATGAGCACGAAACGAAGCGGGAAGAAGCCCTTCTATGGATGGGAGGCCTAAGATGAAGATAGAGGGATCGAAAAAGTTCCGATCCAAGTTTAATTCAAGTAGGATAATACCTGAAGCGGCACGAACTTTGTTTACGCCATTTGTTTCTGGTTGAACAAATTGGACAGAGTTATATCTCGTGACTTTATCCAGTTATTCCGAGTCTGAATAATTAGGCTTGACAAGATGTTAGCGGTGCTAATTATGCCTTCCCTCTTGTTGGAGTGATTTTAGGAAGTATATGGTGTTTGTCGAAACACGGGGATGGAACTAAATTGAGATCAAATTGTAAAAGGAGGCACAAAAACCGAAAACTAACCTATTAACCTAACTTCAAAACTTAACTATTAACCTAATTTAAACTAACATCAATCAAAAATTTAATAAGAAAAGTTCTTTTATCAACATCGGTGTAACCAGGAGGAGGTTGGGTTTAAGCAATGGGAGGTAGTGTTCAGGTGCATTGGGCACAACTGGATAAGTTGGTCTCTGGTGGGTCCAAAATGAAACAAAGTGTGTTGGGGCAAGTTTTGACCTACAACATTAGGTCTCCAAGAAAAATTAGAGTGATATTTCAACCCTTCATTAAAGGTAGGAGAGTAAGGGTCAAACTTAGATCTTTGAAATGCAAGCATTCACTTACGCTTGTTCTTGGTCTACGACCAAGTAAGGACAAGTATTAAAAAGGTGATCTAAGTTTTGACAATAAGAACATGATATCAAAGAAGTATGGAAAGATTGAGGTTGAACAGCTTAACCCCCTTATCATATTTTCAAGTACAGTAACTTTGGACTCAAGGTGACTTATATCGAAACAACATGAATGCCCCATTTTGCACCACTAATTCTAGAATTCGAACTCTCATCTCTGGTGGTTTCCTTTTGCATAGTCTTTTCAGCTAAGTCCTCTAAAAATTCTCAAGCAATTGCAAAACTCTTAGAAAGAAAACCACCCTAACACATAGACGCTAGCATGGTCCTGAGTCCGTAGGTCAAGTCCTTTCTAAACAATTTGGCGCATACGACATCTGTTTCAATCCATGTTGGGGACATTGGGCCAACAAATACTTAAATATTTTAAAGTAATTCCAAAATGGTTCTTCATCCAGCTGAATAAATTGATTGATTTCATTTCATAACTTCACGGTTTTGTTATTCGGGAAATATTTTCTCAAAAACACTTTCACAAAATCATCCCAAGTAGAAATAGAGTTAGCAGCTAAACTATACATCCATCTTTTAGCGAGTATCTTTTAAAGCAAAAGGAATTAATCGCATTCTTAGTTCATCATCGGAGATATTAAGAAAATGCATCATAGAAATCACTTCATCAAATTTCATTAAAAATATATATATGCATCTTTAGAACCATGAAATTTTGGGAGCATTTGAATATAATCTGGTTCAATCACAAAAGTCACATCGGATCCCAAATTAGGCAAGTTGAAACATGAATACTTAAATCTCCTAGGAGGACAAAAAGGTCGCTCAAGGTTTTCTCATATGGCCCAAATTTAGTTAATTTTTTTCTTGATTAGGTTTGGGTTCTTTTTGAATTGAAAGTTCAATTCTAATAAAACTTTTCAGGTTTCCTAACCCAATAGCTCATGCACCAAACAACCCACAATTATATTTTTGGTCTTTTTGTTTTTTAGTTTTTTAGAAATAAAACAACTAAAATAAAAACAAACCTTAAGACAAATTTGAACTAAGAAATAAAACTACTAACACGAAAACTAAATCAAAACTAAAATTAAAACTAAATTAAAAATAATATAAACTGACTCCAAATAAAACTAAACTCTCCAAATAACTAATTAAACCAAACGAAACAAAAAAAAATTTGAATAAAAAATAAATAAAAAATAATACACTAAGCCAAAATATGAATCGAAGCAAAAACTAAAATTTAAACTAAGACTCAAACAAAAATTCACAAACTCAATTTGCAACCTAATTTCAATTAACGCCATCCCCGACGATGCCATTTTGTTGTAGTGATTTTAGAGAGTACGAGATGTTTGTCAAACCACGAGGATGGAACCAAATTGAGATCCAATTACAAAACAAGACTCGAAAAATGAAAACTAACCTATTAACCTAACTTCAAAACCTAACGATTAATCACGATGCTAAAGGCTTGCCAAGCCATGCCATGGCGTGCCCGAGACTGCCAGGGCCTTGTCGATGCCTTGTTGAGGTCGCTAACGCAGCAAGAAATGCATTCTACTTGTCAACCCCGTGTTTTTGTTGTGCGTTTTTCCTCAAACTTTGCAGTCCCATTTCTCCTTATTTTTAGAGAATTACCGAGCTTTGTTTCACATTTTTCTGATTTTTTTGTGATTTATACGATTTTTCTTTGTGTTTGGTATAAAAACGACGTCAAGAACATTATGCCCTTGCCAACCCCGTGTTTTTGCCGTGCATCTGTCCTGAAACTTTGCAATCCTCTTTCTGCATATTTTTAGAGAATTACCATGCCCATTCTACTGACCCACCAGCCACCATCAACGTCGGCCAAAAGCCAACGTCGGCACTCGCCAAAGGTCGCTGGAGCTCAGCCGTACCACCACCAGCTTTTCTACTTCTTTTGCTTCATAGTTTGGGTGTTAAAGGTGAAACCCTAGACCCTAATTTCATCTCCTTCTATTATCTTTTTGTTAATTTGAGCTAATAAATGAATTATATGTTTTTAAAAGGTGTTTATGATTAATTCAAAGGTTGATTGTGAAAATTCGAATGAAGTATGAATGGATGTGATTCAATGTTCATGGTGGATTGATTGTATATTGAAAGTGTACAATTGTAGTTGATTCTATTAAACCTTGATTTAGTGAAGTAAATTTGAGGTGTTTCACAATAAATTTTAAGGAAATTTAATTATTCCTAATTGTTTATGGATGTGGGTTTGTTGAGGAAAAGATGCATATAAGCTTGTATAAGTGAGTTCAAAGGTATGCATAATTTAAGTAAACTTAATTTGGGGATAGATAATGAGGTGAAAAGTAAGTTAATGACAAGGATTGCAAGTAATATTTAGGTTTGACATGATTAATCGAGTTTAATGGTATTTAAAAAACTAATAATAATAATAATAATAATAATAATAATAATAATAATAATAATAATAATATATTATTATTATTATTATTATTATTATTATTATTATTATTATTATTATTATTATTATTATTATTATTATTATTATTATTATTATAATAACAAAAACAATAACAACAACAATAATAATTAGAAGTATATTGTGGTATGTTAAACAAGTTGCAATAGCTAAATTATAATTTCAAAATAAAAATCTTTTGATCTAATTAAGTTAACTAATTAAAATCACGTAAAAATCAACGAACTAGCTTAACCAATTTCTTTAACGACTTATGTGCTATAGAGGAGGATTGGATTAGAATGAATGTAATAAAGTCGAGTAATAAAAATATCAGCTTAACTGATTGGGTAATAAACAAAGGGAATAAAGTAAGCTATAAGCACTTATGTAACAAATTCGACAACCATGATCGAAATAGTGCGGCTAATTAACCGAGACAAGTAAATACCGGCGAAGACTCGGACAATCGCTCAATACTTTTCCGAGTAGTATAAAAGGAATCGGGTATAACAATCTCGTACTTATAGAGTTTTGATTCGAAGGCATTCTCTGTTTGCTAGAAACTTTTCCGAGTGATACGGTATCTTATCTAAGTGATATAGCTTTCACTTCATGTATTTCGTGCTTATCCTTGAGTAACTCGAAACCCGATACTTTGTTCCGAGTCTATCATCACTCAGATTTATCGCATGTTGAATAGACTAGTATTTCGCTCGGATCCGACTCCTTTCTATTAGGTCTATCTTGTTGAAGTCAGTACTCCCGATCTGTTTCACGCTTAGTCTATATCAAGGTATATCACTCGATGTTCTTTACTTAACTTGATTCTTTGCTCGAGACTAGCGCTAATGGAATTTTGAGTTACGAGGATATTAGACTCGGAAAATTCCATTTCGTTTCGACTCGGATAATCGATTGCTTAATTATCCTAATTATTTTATTATCTGTGTCTAATCTTGGACCAAAGTATTTTATACTTTGAGAACCAAAATTGATTTACTTTTGTAGGTTATTCAAACGAGGATACACTTTTCAAACTACAAAAGTAACCGGCTTCAAAACGTCAAATCACCAGCGAGACATGGCTTTTCACCTTCTCCGCTCCAGTCCCAGAAGATTGTGTCGGAGCCGTCTCGTTTCCAAATCTGGAAAATTGGAACGCCAAGCTTAACGGTGGTTTCCACTTTATCTTTCAAGACACCACCAGTGGTTTTGGGACTTCAAGAGAGTTAAACCGTTATCCAACGTTCACATTACAACGGATACTTTCGAGTGACTTAGAAAGCTTCGTCAACGGTCACAAAGGACTCTCGGTCGGCGAGATGAAGATAACGGCTACTCTGCCTGGTCATCTATAAATAGAAGCCACCTCACAAGACTTGAAGATTGCCGAACCTATTGTTAATACACGTACTTGAGCAAAGTCATTGTATTTATTCTCAATCTTCTACTTACAACTCCTATTCTGTAATTCATTACTTTACGAGTTGTAAGGTCTTGTACTCGATTACAAACACTTTCTTACTTTCTCTGTAAGGTCCCTTGACTAAGTCTGTAAGGGTTAACTCGGCTTAGTTGTCCCTAGCTGTAAGGGTTATCTCGGTTAGGAAGTACTAGATCGGATAAGGGAATTTCGAGTTTAGGAAAACTTGTAAAGAGTTGTCTAAGGGAGCAACTCGGGTTCGGTCGGTTCACGGTATTTTGTGGACTCAAAATAGTGGATTTGACTTCGTGCTTGGATTAGCATGGTCCGTGGTTTTCTGCCCCGGGAGGGTTTCCACGTAATCTCTAAGTGTTATCTTTCCGAGTTCATTCTAGACTCGGACGGTTTTATTGCTCCTGCTTAACTTGCTTACTTATTCGTGATAGCATTTCGAGTCCATACTTTTCTAACCCTGCTGATTGACTCGGAACTTGTCTTTGTCTCTTCTTTGGCAAAAGAGCTAACGTTTTCACGAAAAACTTCCATCACCCTATTCACCCCCTCTAGGGTGACACGAGACTCTCCCCGAGCAAACCTTCACCCGCAACTTGTAAATTGGCATGGCTAAAATATAGCATAAAAACAGACAACCATGACTGAAACGTTGCATTTACAAGTATAATTATTTGATCTGAAACAAAAAATGGGAAAGAAAAATACATATCAGAAGACAAGATTCACATACATCCGGTGCCGCCTCAATCATTGTGTCGATTCATTGTAAACAAACCCACTTTGTGCCAAAACCTTTTGAGCATCATTATGTTTTTTCTTCAAAGTTTTGAGCATATTTTTTATCTTCAAAATAAAAATTCTAATTTGTTACACATTGACCTCATTAATTTAGCAACATCTAAAAATGTCGTACAAGTGAAAGTGTTATCAATTTTTTAACCTTCTCCATTTTCTCCAAAAGTGCATCTGTTAAAATTATATCCGTCTCATTGGACCATGTCAAAACTTTCTTTCCACCAATTGCTATGCTTCTGTCCTCCTTGATGTCACATTTATCCTAGAATCAAGATAGACGAAAATTTAAAAACTAGTTAGGAAACAAGATAAATAACTCATGACCAAGAACATAAACAAACAAGATATAAAACTTTAAAATGAAAAGAATTCAAAGGGGAATTATGACATACCAAGTATTATGACCACTATTATAATCTCTCCAAATCGCATTGGCCAAACTATCTCTAAATTCTTCCATTTGCCTAATCTCACTTGTTGAATTTGAAGCAGATATATCATATGATTGTTTGAATTAAGTATAGTTCACGATCAACTTGTTCTATATAAGGACTACATTCGGATCAATGCGCATCAAATAGTTATGTAGTATGCATCTAGCAAGCACAATATCAACTTGTGTTTGTGCTGAATAGAAAAGTTCATTCTTCCAGCTAATATTGCAAATCTCTTCTTTAAAACACCAAAGACTCTTTCAATTTCGTATAGAAGAGAAGAATGTCGATGGTTAAATATCTCTCTAGCATTTTGCGGAGTAAGACCACCATATTCTTTCAAATGATATCATGTTTTCTGATAAGGAGTTAAGAACCCATGTTTTAGTTGATATCCTAAATCAACCAAATAATATTTCCCACTAGGTACTTCCAATCTATCAATTTTATTTTCTAGTTCACTGTTAAAAACTCTCAAAACAGAAGCATACCTTTCCCAACGTGGTAATATGTATGTGCAATTCAAATTGAACCACAAGCTACTACAACATTCATAGTAGGATATCGCCTTTTCCCTCTATATCTTTGAACCATACCACTTGGTACCCTTATATGAAAATGTGGTCCATCAATTGCACCAACACAATCCTTAAAATAAGAAAAGAACACCTAGTTATTTGCAATTTCAAAAGGATATTTTGATACATCTCGGTTGAGTTAAAAACATCCCTTCTAAGGAAATGATAGCCCTTAAGACATTGTGGAAGTGTCTACTTCTGACCTAGTTGAAGAAAGTTGGAATATTGTTACATCAATAAGGCTAAGAGATGTTTATGACATGAGAAAAGAAAATGAAATAGTTGATGTAAACATAGACACTAAGAATTAGCCAAACATTAAGTTGATTGCGGAACTTCTTTTCGGATGATATTTATGTTGAAATCAAACATGTTAAAAATGGGGATGATGATGTAGAGAGTGTTGGTAGTAACATTGAGCAAGAGAATGATGAACAAGATGAAGATGGTCAAGAGAGTCATGAAAGTAGAGATTATTAGATATTATATGGTTAGGATGATATAGTGTTTGATAGATGAATAATCACTTAAATACTTTTATTAATTTTGTTCACGAACTATCATTTAACTAGTACAATATTTGAAAGTTTACTATTGATAATATTTTTGAGTATATTTGCCTTATTAACATCTTTGATCTTCATCTTGTTTTACTATATGCATAACATTTATCACTAACATATGTATGTCAAAGCATTGCTTCCAGATACGATGAGGACTATTAAGACTAATTTGAATGATGCCCTTGAGGTCTGTTCGGAAGCCTTCTTAAAGTTCTCAAGGTACTACCGATGCAGATTGGATCTTCTTCCGAAGCTATTATAGCAAATGGTAATTATTTTAAATTTTTCTTTGAAAAAAAACTGGAATAATATGTTTCCTTAACCCCTCCCCCTGAAAAAAGGTGAAAGTTTTATGTTTTTAGTTTTGTTGATCAAAGTGTGCTTATAGTTTATTTTAGTTTTTGTATTTTTAGTAGGTAAGCTACATCTTGTAAAAATTTAGAAAAGGTAAAAACGAATATGAGGAAGAGAAATAATTGTCATCTCTAACTTATATTCCCTTGATGCCGTAACATATATATATATATATATATATATACTAAGAGTATCAAATACCTATTCCTAATATAATTAGGAAGACTTTTTCAAATATAAATATTAAATAACTAGTCTTAATACAATTGGGAAGATTACTTCTAATATAATATCGAATACCTAATCCTAATACAATTACGAAGACTACTAAATCAAATTAAAAACATATTGGTTTCCTAAATATAACAATATATATATATATGTTCCTTAGTATGGCTCTATTCGACAAAATGAGTTGTTTGAGTAGCGAGATAGTTGTTTGTGTGTGTGTGTGTGTGTGTGTGTGTGTGTGTGTGTGTGTGTGTGTGCGTGTTCCTTAGTACGGCTCTGTTCGGAAAAATGAACTGTTTGATTATCCGATAGTTATTTGTGTAGCTGAAGCCGGTAGCGAGATAACCTGTTCAACCGAGCCGTTGAATAAATATTTTCACGTAAATTTAGTAGTTTAGTTAACTGATTATGGTAAATTGACGTAAAAGGATATAGATAATTTGTCAAATATAAATTAATGAAGGGATGTTTTTGTCAAAAAATATGAAATGCTACTTTTAAATGTGAAAAGCTAATATTCTTAGTTTTTCGAAACAATACTTGAAACATTATAAACTATCGCAAAAGCTTGTTGAAACATTACCTTACAAACGCTAATATTTGGTTGGTTAGTGTTTTGACTTAGTCAAAATATTAAAAGTTACTCCAAAACGTTGTTGCCAAATAAAGCTTATATCTACAAAAAGGATTCGAGTATCAACCTTGAATGAATGAACACTGGAAGATGTCACACCCAAACTAAAAGGGAGAAAAAAAAAAGAATTTGATTTATATTTGTGACTTACTCAATAGTTAGTTTAATGATTGGTTATAAAATTCATATAATGTGCTAGTTAACTTATATATATATATATATATATATATATATATATATATATATATATATATATATATATATATATATATATATATATATGTATATATTTATGTTTGTTAGTTGGTTAATTTAGTTGAAAATAATATTAGGAGTAAGTTTAGAAAATATTTATTTGGCTTGCTAGTTGCTTGGATCAAATAATCTCAAAGTATCACTATCCTCCTAAGGTCTAAACATATTTCTTTCATCCCAAAACCTTAGCATTTAGGCCAAAAATCCGATTGCTTATTCCACTCTTATTTGTATATTGTTGCACTTTACATCTTTAGCCCTTAACTCTAAGTATCCATGCTTCACAATCATTATTTTCCTCCAAATCTGTTGCACTCCACCTCTTTACACCATGCATCAACCATCATTGCAACATCACTCCCCTTTAAATCTGATACACTCAACCTCTCCACTCCATACTCCAAATAATTCTTATAACCCTTCCAAATCTGCTACATAAATTAAGTAAGATACTTGAACTAAAAATGTTTGCTCCATTTTTCTTTGCCTACTATTGCTACCTACATCTCTAGCCTCCTAACGTTAAGTCTCCATACTTCATAATCATTACACCCACTTCAAATTTGGTACATAAAGCAAATGTTAGCCTTGAATCGGAGATCTTGGCTCATTTTCTCTGCTAAAGAAAGATCCAACATCTCTAAATAGAGAGAGGAAGAGAGAGACAGAGAGAGAAAGAGAGAGAGAGAGCGCGCAAAGGAGACATTAAGTTTCAAACTCCCTTATTCCAAGCATCAACCTCTATTGTTAAGTGTTGGAAAAAAACCTCAAAACTTGTCTTTTGTGGTTATTTGTTCCTCTGTGGATCCACGCTCATTGCATTTTTTCGTTTTGTTTTTTGTTTTTTCTTTCCATCTCTGAGCCTACACTATTTTCGCCCTCTTCTGCCAACCCTCATTTTCCATTTGTATTTTTATTCTGCCATCTTTTAAAGCCTCAGATGCACTCCGTCTGCCCCCTGTCATTAATTCAATATAAATGATGCTGGCAATTGGCTAGAAAATGGGTGAAAGGATTATTATCAACTGATCGTATATCCAAAAAGGCATGTAGAAAAATTAGCAAAGGCATTGAGCATCAGTGGGATGATAGATGATGAATTGCTCTTGCTAAAACAGATTGCTCTTAGTTTACAACCATGTTCAAACTAAAGGTACAGTACCTTGTTCTAGTTATGTTGATGATGGTGTACGAGGTGAATTCAAAAAATTAGAGATTTACATAGTTCTATATTATACAAGAACTATTTTGTAAAATGGTACAATTCTTGTGACAATTTGGTGAAGGTGTACAAGTTGAAATTAAATCTAATGATAGCTAATAAAAGAAAGGCTTGATTAGTATGTAATTGCACTAAAAATACATTGGGTAAATGAAACTATCGATGGAATAATTGGTTGATGATAAATGGTCGTGCATCTCTTGCATAGATCTAGTATACATTTAAAAGTTCAAAAGTTCAACATACTTGCACAAATCTGACGCTAAAACAATTAACTAAGTGTTCGAAACAACCAACTTAATGTTCGATCCATGCTCACCGTATTTTTTCAATTTTTTTTTTTTTTTGTTTTTCTTTCCATCTCTCAGCCTGCACTATATTTCCCCCTCTTCTAAGTGTCCAAAACACTATCTAGGCAACAAAACATGTAAAAGCATACAGCTAGAAACTCAGAAATATTATCATATTAACCCTAAGCACATTGAGGAGAAGACCATCGTACATTCTAACTAGAGCTGGACTAGATAACTTATATCATATGGATAAGCATCCAGAGGGCTGGTTGCGCTGAAAGCTCTATCTGCTGTGAGTCTATTCACTGCTTCTGTAGGATGAAACCCATCAAAGAAAACGTAATTGTTCCTGCTACTACATGAAGGCGTCTTCTCTTTGCACTGGTAATCTGCCCTTAGAGTACAACATGGCTTCCACGATACCGTCAATCCTGCTTGTAATGCTTTTTTTAACAATTATGATTATTGTTCGATCAAATAAAGGTATAACATCAATGATAGAGCCAGGAATCTGTTAGTAAAAATCTGAAAAAGAAGAATGTGCACATGAAGAGACATTTGAGAAGTTGCCTAGTACGTTTATAAATTAGATAAAGAGAAAATCAAAATGTTTTTGTCTTCCTTTAGGAGTGAACTTATGTTAGGTCGGTAGGGTTTAAAAGGTTGTATATCATCTTTGTTTGAAGTTATAGGTTTTCCATTATTTTATGATATTGGTGATAAAAGGAAAGAAAGCGAGCAAAAATGTATCAGGATTACTCTTACTGACTAACACATAACTTGTTCCTAGCCTTGGTTTGATCATTTTTCAGGTCTTTCATATCAATATATGATGATCAAACTAAGCATGTCGATCCTTAGGAAGATCGATTATGTTAAGGTTATGTGGTTTGATGGTTTGCATAATCTATGGGTTTGTTGTTCCTTATTCCTCCAGTAATGTAATAAGCTTATCAAATAAACATGATCACATCATCAGTATTAGAAATATTTCAACTAATTTGTGTTTAATTATACATGATTATTTAGTTTGGGTCGCAAGTAACGATTCAGAGGCAAAGCTTAGCATCAAATTAAGTTTATGAAAACCATAAAAATATGAGACTAGAAATAGATTAACCTTGAACGGGACCAAATTGAATAGCTTGATTATTAATGTAGGTAAGTTTGAGACCAGGAAGGCTGTCAGTGAGCTGATCTATGAGCAACTTCAACCTGCTGTTGAAAAAACCTGCGGCAACATTGATTGAATTCACACAAGGACCCAATGGTTGGAATTGCATTACTTCAGCCAAGCTACAACCTATGAACCCCAACCCGAACAACGCTATCTTCCTTGCTCCACTTTGATACAAAGCCTACAAAGTATATCAAGCCCCAATTAGACATGCGTTAATGATACTGGACATAATTAAGTTTGTTTAAACATTCAAACAAATTACATAGTCCAAACAAATTTTATCATACTAGTGGTGGTTGAATGAGTGGATCGATGGTAAAACCCTAATTGGCTAGTTTGAGTATCCTCAGCTCATGAGATTTGACCTACTAGCTAGCTAGCTAGGAAGCCATGTTCCGCATCAAGTCCTAAAGTTGGTGGGATTGTGCGATCAATGGTTCGACTTGATTATCCAACGCATTATCATGATCTAGGTTGCTTCAAATTGAGCTAGTCTAGAATGTGCCCAGCTTGAAAAGATCTAGTTCTAGCCTATAGTACTAGTTTGAGCTAGTTAGTACCTAGTTCTATGTTGAGCTACACCTAAGTTCCTGACCCCAATTTATTAATTCTAAGATCAGACCCATTCAATGAAAATACCAAGTTTGAGATCATTGTCTTAGTTCTTGCACCAATTGTTTGCTACACCTAGGTGCGATGAATAAGTTGCTCACTTTAATTATTATAAACATGAAATATAAATTAAGGATGTATAAATATACCTGGATTTCTTTGGAGTATTCATTGATGAGAATAGCAGCAAATTGATCATAGTTGTATTGATGGCTTGTTGGGTAGTGTTTAGGCAAGAAATAGTTGTTGATGTAGTCGTTGCTGCCTATGTTGATTGTGTATAAACATTTGCTTAGGTGCTCCAGAACGGAGCCTTTAACCAACCCTTTAAGCTTCTTGATGACCGACTTATGGTGCTCTATCTGTTGCCCTAAGCCTATCCGATCACCCTGTATGAATGGGGAAAAAACAAAAAAGGGATAAAAGGGATAAAATCTCAAAAACAGGTGTCAATCATTTGCAAAAGAATCAAAGAATGCAAGCAAAATGAGAATGATTAGAATGTTAAACCATTTAGTTAGTTACCAAATGTTGACCAGTTTCTGGACGAATACCGGCAGAACCAGATGCATAATTAACACCTTCAACTAATTCTGAATCTTTTACAGTGCTAAAGGGTGGAACATATCCTTGAAAGCCTAGATGCTCGGCTGCAAGCAATAAAGGTATGGGTTTTGTTAAGAATTAAGAGTTAATAAAAGTACATAACATGTAAGAGATAGGAAGATTAGTCGTATGAGTTTAAACTCCATTACACCCAAAATCGAGAGTGCTTTATGGTTCTGCTGTTCACCCTATCAGTAATTTAGCTCATTTAGTGGTTGATCGATGTTGTTATCTTACGGGTCAGATCTCCCTTAGGCCAAGTCTAGTTTGTGCCCCCTGTTGACAACCCATTAGATTCACCCTACATCGGGTTCAGTGGGTGGGGAGCGTACTAAACAAATATATACTTTGTACTGAAACGGTGTATTACTGCGATTAGAACAAGTGTTAAAGTAAGAAAAAGCATGTTCAATTATAATTATTGATTCATATACACCAACTGTGTTGTAGGCTTGTAGCACAATGGTGTAATCGAGAGATTCAACATCACATATCGGGAGATACACAACGCATTTGTGGTATGAGAGCTTGTATGCGACAGGCAACTAAGTCTGTGGATCTGGGTGTCAACAGTGGTATCTACTCACCCCCATCCAGTGATAGAATCAAGATTTTGGATTAAGGATCTCCATCTATTAATACTCATTCATTATCATATATATGTCTGATTTTTTCTTTAAAAATCTGCTCACCAATATCGGGAATTCATCTATCTTTATGATCGGGGTCAATTAAAATTGTTAATAATAGAACATGCTCTACTATTGTATGCATTATTTTTTCACAATCATGAAAATAAGGGGTGAGTTTTAAAAAATAAAACAAAATATCATATTAATGACAACTTGGACTCTAGTCCATGAAATTTGTAATTCGAGTATTATAAGATTAAACTGGATCCATCTATATTAAACTAAACAAGAAAAACAAATAAGACATTTTTAAAATAAAAAAATTAAAATAGTTGAGCACTTCTTACCAAAAGAGAGAGAAACAAAGAATTTAAGCCTGTGGGTCACTACTTTCACATGAAAAGAGGACACGAGGGAGAGACATATTATGGCTTAGGGAAACTTAAGGGTAAATGCAAAATTTTTTTATTTTATTTTTATTATCAGATAGTTAGTTATCCTAGTTTATACAGTTTGTATTTTTATATAGGATGTTTATGATTTTTTGAGCTTCTTAAGGATGTCCATAGCACTTCACATATATTATTGTCAGCTTATTCAAATTATATTATTAGAAATGTTTTTAGACTAAAGGTGTCCATTAGAGCTTTTAAGGCTCCGCTTTGCTGCTACTCCCTCTCCCAAAAAAAATATTCGCTATTTATAACTCCTATTGTCTCATCCGGATAGAAACTTACAGTCCTTAATATTAACCAATCTAAAAAAGACTAATATACATTGAAAAATATAGATTGTGTATTCATATACTTTATCAAATTAAAATGAGTTCATTTTATGTTTAGCTAGTTAGAGTAAAGAAGATAGGTCGGATTAACGTGTGCATCCTATTCGGGTTGTTGAATTGTAAACAAAGAGATCACTCTGTTGAGCTCCGTTTGAGCTAGGAATCAACAGTTGAACAATAATTATATCCGTCATGCTTTGATTAAAAAGAAAAAAACAACTGTTGCACGAGTTAAATATTAGTTAGTTTAAAATTTTCGTATGTTGAGTTTGAGAAGATCTAAATATTAAGCACTGTCTAATTTATATTTATAATATTGTAAAAATAATCGTGATATGAGTCTTGTATAGGTTATAGGTTCTCACAACTCTTGAACTGATTTTAAGGATGAGCGTACTAAACAAATGAACATTATTAATTGAGCTTTGGGAAATAAAACTAAATACTCCTTTCATTTCACAATATTTATCATTTTTGACTTGTGAGAAAATACTAAAAAATACAAAACTAATGACAAAATTTATGTTAAAAAATCAAGTTATCTCAAGCTTTCATCAAAAATGAAAAAAGTTAATGAAAAAAATACAATTAATATAAGCTTGCGTTCATGTGTGTGTACACACGTGCATGCGCGTGTGCGTGTGTACGTGTACGTGCGTCTTAAAAATTGGGTAAAGTTCATATATGAATGACACATATGATTGTCATGTAAGATGACAAGCAATAAATGATTAATGATTGTATGAATAGCTAAACGAATAGAGTTTACCATATAAAAAAATTAATATAATAAAATATTTAATTATATTAAAAATAGACTATCCAAGTATCAAAAACTCTACGATAATACTTAGTAATAAAGTAAATTATTATTGAAAAAGGAAGTATACAAATTTCTGAAATAAACAATTGTAATTATGATAAGACAAGACTAATAGATTGAAGATTATTTTTATACATTAGAATATAATTCATATTACACCCCCAACCTTTGTGAAGTGCACTATATATGATACCTTTGCTGCTATATTACGCCTATGTAAGCCCTGGCATTTAATATAAATATATGTAGAATTATCTTAATGGCTATATTGTGGTTTTCCGATAGAAATTGGAGAGACGAGGATATCTTAATGGCTACAAGCAAGCTGTAGTAAGAGACGAGGATATATATTAAAGTCCATTCGAAACATGAATTTCAATATAGAGATTATTTAGCCTTTTCGAAGATTACCATTTCTTGGGCTGAAATTTCTTTTCTGTATCTTATGAGCATTTTCTGGGAAATTTTGTTGAACAAGTGGTGGGCGTTCAGCTGAATGAGATTTAGCAAAGGCTACAAATGAAGAGAGAAAAGGGATTTAAATTGATTTATACTTCTGGTGGGTGTTCGAAGAGGATGTAAATGCAAATAATAAGCTTGGGAAGCTTCTGGGGGAGGTTTGTTCATGTGCACAAGGACGTTCTGATGTTAGATGCTGGAGTTAGGAGCTAAGATGTGTGCTTTTCTACGCTTCTTCGTGTTGCTAAATATTTCTGCTTTTGGCTGTTTGTTTGTATTTTTAGTTTAGTTAGAGTGTTTAACTAGTGCTTGTGTGTTGGTTTTTTATTTGAGCATTGATCTTTAGCTTGTATTATTATTTTGGGTCTATACATTCAACTACTGAATCGAACAAAAAACGTTCTGAATAAGTGAGTAGATTTATTTTTTAAATAACATCTTGATAGGGAACCTTGGAATGCTTGGTACCCTATGTGCATCATCAATCTTAAGGAGGATTCTCTTTTAGTATAGGGTTGGCCATTTCTTAACCCTGATATAAGGTGGTTAGAAGTTTCATTTAGTTTAATTTTGCACTAATTTTTTATATTTTCTTTGTTTTGCTCTATTAGAATCCTATCGATAAATTTTTATAAAAAATATAATTGATTATTAGAAGTATGAAAAAGGAAACATGTCACATACCAAGTATATCCACTGCAGTTCGACCATTAGTAAATCGTCCGGTTGGAACATGGCCAAGATAATCAACCCCATAAGGCGGATAATTGGCCTTGGCCTTGGTGTTTAGGTTATTGTTGTTCCCGGCATCTGATAACGAGTCTCCAAAGATGAAGAAACATGGAACCAAAGGATTAGCATGAACCCCTAGCCTTGTGATGAAAATTGTAACAAGGGACACGAATGGTTGAACTCTCCACATCTTAAGCTTTGCCTTTCCAAATGAAAAAAGCAAAAAGAGGAGAAGCCTACTCTTTTGGTAGATGTAGGAAATAAAGGCTGAGGACACACAACTCTTAGGCAATGCTATATATAGTTTGAGGGGATGTGGAGCTAATTAGGTAGGGACTTTATTATACTACTATAATTAAACCGTGATATTGAAAAGCCAAACGTAAAAGTGGGTGGTTACGTTAAGCTTGAAGGGTGTTTGGAAGTGCATTTTGATAATTCACTTGGCCTGGCAGAAAAAATTAATGGTTCGTTTTGGGTCAAATTAAAAAGGTTATGCCATATTTTATCATCGTACCATTTTTGTAGCCTTAAATGCACAACTTATAAATGGAATAAATATACGGAAATCATTTGGGTCAATATAAACTGAAGTTAATTTACAACATTAACCTTTATTTTTGTAGAACGGATAATAAACTTATTACGAATATGTTCATAAAGGTCTCTTGTTGTCTTTCTTTTATTTGTTTGTTGTGGGCACAATACTGTCTTGTCTTGTTTGTTATTTTGTTTTGTTTATGTTTTGCATTTGAATTTGTTTTTTGTCATAATATCATTTCCATTGTAATAAAGAATCATTGAGTTCGAATTTCAACCGTTCTTATTAAACTACATATTGTGCATTGAATCTCTCTGCGGACTCATTAGTAAATTTCCATTGAGGGTATAAAATCTAATATAGAGCTCGATGTACAATTAGACCGTTGGTGAATAAGTAGTGGCACGGACATGACGGAGATGGCACAGACAAGGTGAGCGAAAAGAAAACGTAGGAAAAAGGGGCAATGAATAGGATATGGTTTTCGGGCTGGCTATTTGTTTCTTGCTGTTTTTCGTCAGTTTTTTGTTTATTGATGCCTCAGTTAATTACTTTTCAATGTTGTATGACTGATTATGACTATTTAATTAGTGTTAAACCTCCATTGTTGATTAATAATAGTGAAGACCAAGGTGTATAACCTAGTGAGAACTTGAGCGAAAATCCTTGCAAAGTTATTCGGTATTTTAGCATCGTTCGTGGTTTTTTTTTTCCGGTTTGCGTTTTCCATGTTAAAATTCTTGTTTATTTCTTTTGTTCCTAATTTCATTGTTTGAAAACTCTCGGATCCTAACTATTGGTATCGGAGCGAGGTGAGGTTGAGAGTTCACAAAAATGGAGGGCCAAAAAGTGAAAATTGAGAGGTTTGATGGCAAAGATTTCTCGTTCGGAAAATGCTAGTCGAGGACTTATTGTACAAGAAGGAATTATATCAACCCCTCGGAGAGAAACCCGCGGACATGGAGCAAAAGAAATGGGAGTTGCTTGATCGGCAAACTCTTTGGACAATGAGATTGACGTTGGCGCGAAACGTGGCGTTCAATGTGATAGATCAAACAACGACAAAGGAACTGTTGGCGGCTGTCCAACCTCTACGAGAAACCTTCGGCGAACCGTTGTTTGACTTAAAAATGGTAGATGACACTAGTGTAGCAGATCATATTAATGAGTTTAATATGATCGTCTCTAATCTTGTTTCAGTAAAAATCAATCTTGAGGATGAGGTTAAGGCCCTAATTTTGTTTTCTTCATTACCTAAGTCATGTTATACCATAGTGTCGATCGTTAGTAGTGCTAGGGGAACCAATGCGTTAAAATATGATGAGGTCCGAGATGTGATCTTGAGCAAAAGCATTCGCAAGAAAGATTCGAGGGAGTCATCGAGGAATGCTTTTCATGTGAGGGGTAGAGAGAAACAAAAGGACAGTCTAAATCCAAAGTAAGGAAATGGTCCCGAAACTCGGGATAGGTTGTTTGTTGGGGTCTGTGGAGACAAGGGACATTTTAAGAAAATGTGTCCTGAAAAGTTTGATGACCAAAATTCTTTAAATTCAATGGATGATGTAGGTGATGCACTTGTGGTTAGTGTGGAAAATCCTATTGTCTTGGGTGGTGTTGTCATTTCATTTCGGGTCTAGTAAAAGCTTGTTTCATAATTTTGTTGTGGAAAATTTTGGGAAAATCTTGGACATATTAGGCAAAGGGGATGTGAGGATAAAAACCTTAAGTGGGGAGTTTTGGAATTTGCAAGGAGTTAGGTATATCCCGAGGTTGGCGAAAAATCTGATTTCGGTAAGTCGGTTAGATAAGTCGGGATACCTAATTAAATTTGACAATGATGGTCGGAAGATTGTAAAAGGGGCATTAGTTATGGCTAAGGTTATAAAATCTAATCTTTATACTCTACCAGGGGTTGTAGTGACTTAGCTTTGAATGTCGGGGTTAACGGTTCCAAGTGGGAGTCTTCAGGATGAAAGACTTGATTTGGGTTCTTCTATAATGGGAGTTGATGTGGATGACGAGATGTTTGTTGGGTCTACAAACAAGTCATCGGGTGCTCCACAAGAAAAATTGCAAGAACCGCCGTTAATGAAGAAATCGACATTGTCAATGGGAGGTAAAGCCCAATGGTACAAATTATTTCTTCATTATGTTTTATTGACTCACGCCGATGAGCCGGCTTTGCAAGCTGAAAGTGTGCAAGAGGTTGATCAATCCGAGTGGGAATTTACGTCAGGTGATGGTAATAGGCTTGACGGCTTGGATAGCGGGAATTCGGTAAAGGAGCTAATCGTAAAGGTACTGAAATGGTGAGGCGGTGCAAGGCCTCGGTTGGTCTCTCATGTTGAAGGGGTTAGGTTTTTCGGTGAACTAGATGGTGCAACAAGGTGAGCCATTAGTCTCCAAGTCGGAGGTTGTTGGGATATGGAGCCTAATGGGTTGGGCTTTGGATTCATAAGCAACATGGCATGGTCACGGGAACAAGGAGTGGCACGGACATGACGGAGATGGCACGAACAAGGCGAGCGAAAAGAAAATGCGGGAAAAAGGGGCAGTGCATTGGCACGGTCATGACCTCGCCTATGGGCACGCGCCGTGCCAACATGGCACGGTCATGCCAAGTGCATGGCACGACCATGCCATATGGTTTTCGGGCTACCTATTGGTTTCTTGCCGTTTTCGTCGGTTTTGTGTGTATTAATGCCTCGGTTAATTGCTTGTAAATGTTGCATGACTAATTATGATTATTTAATCGGTGTTAGACCTACATTGTTGATTAAGAATAGTGAAGATCAAGGTGTATAAGTTAGTGAGAGTTTGAGCGAAAATCCTTGTAAAGTTATTTGGTATTCTAGTGTATTGTTCGTGATTTTTTCCGGTTTGAGTTTTTTCACATTAAAATTCTTGTGTCCATTCTTGTTTATTTCTTATGTTACTAATTTCATTATTTGAAAGCTCTCCGATCCTAACAGATCACGACTTCACTTGCCATTCTTCTCTCCGCGGAGTTAGTGACTCGTTAACTCGATGGTATTTTGCTGGTGTTAAATAGGATTAAAATTCATAATATTGGTATCCAAAAAAAGTTTATATTATTTTTGTCCATATCCCTAAAATTCGTATTTTTCAACTAAAAACCAATAAAATTTACTATGTAATGTTTTGTTAAGGCATAAAATGTAATTTTATAAATCACAAGTTCTTTTTTTTTTTATCACATATATCACTAGTTCTTAATTCTTGTTGAGAAAAAAAATGTACAATAAAATAAAACCATGCTATTAATAATGAGTTGAGTTATATCTATAAGTTGAATTTTATTAAATAACCTTAAATAGTTTATTTTACCAAACACATTTTTGAAAATACTTCACAAAATCCAGTTCAACCGAAAACTACAATGACTATATAAATTATCATTTGATAACTAACACTCTTGCTTATAAAAAAAATAACAAATACGCTCAATAGCAGCCAATGTTAATGGTGAAACATGACCTATATAAAACACTACTAGGGCTCGTTTGGTATGAAGGATGGAAATTTATAATGGGAATGGGAATTTATTTTTGGGAATAGAAATTGGCTTATGAATTCCCATTATCCTTATTTGGCATGTAGGAGTTTAAAATGGGAGTTTATAAATCTTATGCATTATCTGAGTTCTTAAGCATTAAAATATTAACATATGAGCTAAATTGGGGCGCACTTAAGAGATTGCAAAATCCCTGATATTTGGCTCCGCTAAATTAGTTTTCCTATGCTTATAAGTCATAGATTTAGGTAATTACTTTGTCGATTACACGCTACATTTATCATATAAATAACATACATTTGTAGCTCCCCTCACTCTTCCTCGCTTTTTTTTTATAATTTATTTATTGGGATTACTACTAACTACACTCAATGATAAATTTCCTTCTACTGATTTTTTCATCATATCAATATTATCATATCATATATTTAACATTGAGTGGTTTGCTTTAGACTACACATTTGGCGCATCATTATTGGTTCTTTTTGTTTTATCATTTTTACTTTTTTTATATTATCAAAACCTTTTTGTAACTTTCTCAAAAAAAAAATTTAACACCAACTTTATTACGTATAAATTTTAATTATAAATAAAGTAAAATCCATTTACTACTCTTGAATGAGTATGATCATCAATCACTTATTACCTACAAATTTTGATTATAATCATAATCAATATTATATTTTATTACATGTATTCTTTTGAAGGACTAGTCAATTACTTCAACAGTTATAAAATTATTTTTTAAATAAATAAATACTTAAGAAAAATAATATTTATTGTATATAATTAATCTAACCGTTACAAAAAACTATAATACAGTATATCTATTAATTTCAGTATTAAAACTTATATAAATTGAATAGATTATAGTAATTATGATGATTATAATATAGTTATAATTTTAATTATTTTAATTTTTTAAACATTCCACTGTCTTTATTTTATTTCGTATATTCAGTTATATAAAACAAACTAAAATCCATAATATATAAAATGAAAAGATGGCATTGGCCATTCAAAAAAAAAATTATTGTTTTCAGTTATGTAATTAATTAATAGACAACATTATTATTAATATGCAATATTTTAATTTTGACTCATAATATTAGATGAGAGTAAGAATACCAATTGCATCTAAGCCTCCGAAACCATCCTTTTTGTTGAGAAATTAATGGGATATTAATTGATTAAGATTAGGAATTGACTATAAAATGGCACAAAAATACACTCCTATTAGGGTAATCCTCCTATTTCTCTTCTTTATGCTTTTTTTATTTGAAAAAACTATTTTGATTTTATTTGCATATTTTGTCTTCATTTAATCTATCAACTATCGTTATTTTCATATTTTTGAGGCTTTTTTTCCATACTATTATATACTTTTATTGGATTAGTGTAGTTTTTTATTAACTTTAAGTTATCTTCTCCTGTATTATATATATGTCTTGACAATGTACATAATTTTACAATTATTAATGTCTCCTTTTTTATTTTTTGCTTTTTTTAATTTAGATTTATTATTCCATGGATGATGCAATTAGTTTTTATTTAATAGATTTTAGTGTTGGTTAATTAGTTTATTAGTTAATTGATTTACTAGATTAGTGGAGTTTTTGGTGATTCTTTTATATCGTTCTCTTTAATATTTATTTTTAATTTTTATTAAGCATTTAACACCTATTATTGTAGATGTGTTTTTTTTTTATTGGCTATTCAAACTTCACCTCAGGTAGATGACCGTTTTCGATCTTCAGCAAAAAAAATTAAGTTAGTAATTAGTAGAGAAAATTATATTGATTATCTTTTACGTATTTTGCTATTATGATGAATAATTTCGGTCAAAACTATTACCTATATTAAGTTTATTATTTGAGTATATTTATTCAAGATTTTATTATTTGTTTTATAAGAGGGTAAAAATTACACCATATGACATTAAAAGAAATTATGATTAATCCGTTGTTATTTTTTCATCGAAAATATATAAAATATATCCAAATATAAAATATATCAACTACTTAAATAATAGTACATACGCATGCGAAGCACGGGATTCACACTAGTTTATATGTATTGTTAATTACAGTCAATTATATAGCTCCTTTTACTAATTACAGCTTAATGATAAGGCCATGTTTCATTTAACTTTAACTTACAACGTTACAACTTCTTATAACTCCTTATAACTTCTTACAGCTCTTTAGAGCTGCTTACAACTTCTTACAACTCCTTATAATTACTTATACCTCTTTACAATTTTTTTATAACTAACTGTACAACTATGTTACAACTTACAACTACCTATACCTCCTTACAATTTTTTTTATAACTTACTTTACAACTATCTTACATCTTCTTATATTCTATTTATCATTTCTACAGATTTGATATCTACAAACATAAAAAAGGTTATAGTTTTGAAAATTTTGTACTTGGCCGCTAAGATGCAACCCCGCACGTCCCTCGCCTACGGAACATAGAGAGGAATAACGGGCGATTCCGACAATTGCTTATAACTCGCTTACAACTATTTACACTTACATTTTTCTTATAACTTTTTACACCTCCTTACCCTCTATACATTTATTTGAATTAGCTTTAGGACTCTCAAGTATGATCACCGATTAAAATAGTCCCAAAATTTATAAAAATGAAAGCTAATACCCTAAGATATGATCAATGAAAATAAGCTAATTGTATTGTACCTCCATCAAATAAATAAAAGGAGGGTATTAATTGATGAATTTACCCATATATTTTTTAAAATATAATTTTTAAAACTTTTTATAAGGAAAAGGACTAAATTATTAGCGGCAATAACTTGTATACTAAATTAGTACTTTCACAAAGTTTTGGACCAATTTATTCAGTTGGCACTCCTAAAGGTACCAATGTAATTTACTTTGAATTGGATTTAGGTATAGTCTATTGTGGCTATTTTAATTGTTTATTGATGTTTACACGAAGTTACTCTCGGATTTGGTGTAACTATTTTAAATACCTCAAGTATATGAAAAATAATTTTTAAGTACTCTAACCTTTATAAACAATTATTCAAAAGTACCTTCAGGTTTGGTGTAACTATTTTAAAACTCTTCAGTATATGAAAATAACTCTTAAGTACCCCAACCTTTGCAAAAAATTATTCGAGAGGTAATATAAGATTTGGTGTAATGTGACATTTACATCATTTTTTTTTTTTTTTTTTTGTGAATGGGTAAAGAGGAAAACACGATAGAACGCTAGGTAGCCATTCTATATATTTGAAGGAGATTCAAAATTTTTTGGTGAGTACCGATTAGGGATGACAATGAGTCGGATCCGAGTCGGGTCCAATTGGACCCAAATCCATTTAACTTTTTTAAACTTGGACCCATACCCGACCCGGACCCGGTGGGTCCATAAAATTTGGACTCGGACCCGGACCCGGCAGGTCCACCGGGTCCACGGGTCTTAAACGGGTCTTAAAGGGGTCTATTATATTTTTATCATAAATGAGTTTAAAAATCGATATTTTGTGCCCTATTTTAATATTATTGTAAATTTACAAGTAATTTTGTTACATATAACATCTTTAATATTATACTAACCTATCTATCAACCAACCTATTGTACAAACCAAAAACTTAATTCATACAAACCAAATACACCAATATATTAAACATAAAGTTCATCAAAATTTGACACCATAAAGTTCAAAGTCCATCAAAGCGTAACAACAAATTGTGGGAAGGGTTTCCAAATTGTATCGGGGTCCAAATTTGTATGAATACTCCTGTTAGAATTTTTTTAAAAAATAAAATTAATGATCGGGTAAACGGGTCTCGGGTTGGGTCCGGGTCTTATTTTTGAGACCCGGACTCCGCCTGGACCCATCGGGTCCAAATTTTTAGACCCAAACCCAATTAAAGAGATATTAACATTTACCTCCCTCGAGGTATTTGGAAATCATTTTTACACCCTCCAGGTATTGGTATATATTTTTACCCACCCCGATCGGAGTAGTTAATATTTGAGTTATACGTTGACCATTATTCTTAATAATAGAAAACATCCAAATACGGTGAGTGTGCTGATGTGGCATAAGAAAATGAGGTAAAGTACCAAAATTGCCCTCTTTGCACTAAAGTGCCAATAACTAATGGGGGCAAGCATAGTCATTTTATTTTAAAAATTAGGGACAAACTTGTCCTTTTACATTTCCGATTAGCCTCCTACCGTTTTTTTATCTTAAATATTTTTTATCTCTAAACCTAGGGTGGGTAAAAATATATACCAATACCTGGAGGGTGTAAAAATGATTTCCAAATACCTCGAGCGAGGTAAATGTTAATATCTCCCGATTAAATGTGTCGGGTCCGGGTCGGGTCCAGGACCCACTCGCCATCCCTAGTACCGATTTTACCTCTACCGTTAATGACTAAAACTTAAAATATTGATTTTTTACTTTCTTTCCATCTAACAAGATAAAACTTGTAATTTTTTATGTTGTAATTTTATAGTTACCTTTTATAAAACTTTATACTTATAACATCCATACTCCTTGTAATATGTTGCAATCATTTTTCTACTCATGTCGTATTGAAAATGATTTTCAACCCCCGACTTTAGTATCATATTACAATTGTAGTCAAACTTAGGGTTTAAAGTTGATCGAAATAGTTAAAAGACGAAAATACCCTTGTATTATTTTCACCCTCCTTCCTCCCTAACCCGACACCCTCACTCTCTCTCCCCTCTCCCTCGTCCTCTCCCAGCAAAAATCAGCTATGCCCAATAAGAATTTGGCGATGAACATTCAATTGAACACTAAACCTATCTCGAGCACTCAAAGTAAGTTTAATATCACCCGAACTCGGATTATTAAACCGGTTTCTAGGGCTCCGATTTCCCAAAACCACAATAAGCTCTTACAATCCCCCAACTCGGGTGGGATTTGACCACAAAACGAGTTGTTACTATGCTTCAGAATTGCTAGATTAGTCAAGCTACCAATCCAGGATGGTATTTTCCCACTCAACTTATTGCTTGGACAACGAAATCCAATTCAAGTTGGTGCAGTTCCTCGAGCCGAAGGTATACTACCGATTGTAGTCTAGAATCAAATTTTCGAGTTCTTGATTGTACACAAGTTCGGATGGTCTATCCCCCTCAAGCCGGTTCATGCACAAAATCTTGAGGGAGGAGGGAATAGCTTGAAAGAGCTCTATCTTCAAAACAATTTTCTCACCGGTCTTATCCCACCCACTTTGGGGAATTGCTCTCACCTTGAAAGAGCTAAACAGGGTGAGTGCCTTGTTTCCAGCTTCCGGAGGACGTTTGGATTGGGAAGAGACGATTTGAAGTTGAGCAAGTTCTGGGCATCACTTGTTTTCGTAGTTGGAGAGGCAGCTCAAGAAGGGGAGGGGAAGGGAGAGAGAGTGAACAGAGCAAGAGGACCAGAGAAAGCAAGTGGTTTACTCGAAAAGTTTCATTTTCTTCATTCCCTTTGTTTCCTTATGGGAGTCCGAAGTATTATGGTTTATGGGTTTCAATGGGTGGGAGTTTGAAAGTCCGCCATTATTAATGAGCAAGCTAGCTTGAGGAGGAGGAGGAGGAGAGAGAGAGAGAGAGAGAGAGAGAGAGAGAGATAGAAGGAGGAAAGGGGGAAGGAAAGAGGGAGGGTCAAAAGACGGGTGAATGAGATTGGATCAACAAGTGGAAACGACAAAAGGAGAGAGAAAGATGGGTGTGGGGAGAAGAGAGAGAACAGAGGGAATTCATTCAACAAAAGGACATGAAAATGGAGAGAATTGATTAATGGCGGATAGAGGGAGGGATAATGTAAGGGTATTTTCGTCTTTTAACTATTTCGGTCAACTTTAAACCCTAAGTTTGACTGCAATTGTAATATGCTACTAAAGTCGGGGGTTGAAAATAATTTTCAATACGACATGAGTAGAAAAATGATTGCAACATAGTACGAGGGTACGGATGTTAATAATCCATTTTTTTATGTTGTGATTTTTATAAGTAGTTTTTAATTATTTAAAATTAAAATTAGAAATGTTGCAATTGTCTCCTTTGTTATAGTCATGTAAGTATAAATACAATGAACTGTGGTAATGTAGGAAATATGCTTCAACTTGCTTTTATTAAAATAAAAGTATAGTAGCACGTATAAAACTTAAGTCCGCCATTGACATGGTTGGACATATAAAATAGATATAATCCTATTAAAACTACAAAAAACACATGACATGTCTTTTAAAACCTCTAAAATATACCCCTTTTACAAACCAATTTTGAACCAAAAAGAAAAAATTAACGATCACTCACAAGGTAGCAAATAATGCACCTAGTACCAAATAAGTTTCAATCTTTGAGAAAGAGAGATGTCCTAAGGAAAAAAAATGAGATGAAAAAAAAAAAGAAAAATAGAGGATTGACTCGCAATCATCCTGTTTAAGAGGCTTGGCTAGATTGTGTAGGAGAGACTCGTGTTCACTTGAGAGCTGTTTGGGAAGAAAAAAAGGAAAACTAAAAGAGGGGACAAGAAAAGGCGGGGAGGACCAAAGAAAATAAACACAAACAGCTCCATCAAATATTATATTTGATAGAAAATTCAAAGTTAATTTATTATATCAATTGTCAACAATAAATGAAGGATTATTGACACTTTAGTACCATATACTATCGAAAAATGATAAATAAAAGTCTCTCGGATATCGAAAATAATAAATAATTACTTTGAGATATCGTATAATATTGTTTAATTGTAAAAATTTACCTTTTTAACAATTATATATAACTCCTAAAAAGATAACTTTTTACAATTAAACAACATTATACGATATCTCAAGGTTAAGGTAGTAATTTATTATTTTTGATACCTGAGAGACTTTTTATCATTTGTCGATATTATAGAGTATTAAAGTGTCAATTTTTATAAATAAAATATACTAAAAATATATTAATTTGAATGTTTGAAATTGGGAAGTAAGCAAACTGACTTGCTGAGATTCCGTATTTTCTTTCTTTCTTCCATCACCAATTAATAAAGTTGCTACGAAATATATATCTACTGTCCTAAAATCCAGCTACTTCCAATTCCAATCCAAAATGAGGTTCATATTACCTAATACTTCAAATTGGGAAGTTAATCAGGTAAATTATCCACGTTAGCAAACTAACTTCCTGACATTCCGTATTTTCTTTCTTCCCTCACCAATTAATAAACTTGCTACGAAATATATATCTAATGTCCTAAAATCTAGCTACTTCCAATTCCAATCCAAAATGAGGTTCTAATTGAATTAGGGAGTACGGTTGTAGCAGTTTTATCTCGATAAGAAGAATGATATAAGTTTAAATTTTTAAAATATATTTTTATGGAGAGCTTTTACCTTAAATCTTCACGCCTTGAAAGAAATTTATGTCATTGGTCAAACAAAAAAAAACAGCTAAAAACAAAAATATATATTGGGAGTAGGGGTGAGCACGATCGATGATGGGTACCTTGGAACCGAGGCGGAACCGGTCAAGTGGGTAAGGTTCCGGAACTGGAACGGTCAAATGGTTTTGGGTAAGATTTTTAAAATTTAGGAACATATCAAACAGGTTCCGATTTGATTTTAAAAATCAAATCCTAGAACCGTAACCTAGAATCTAGAATCGTTAAGACAGATAATTTTTTCACAATTTTCAATTTTCAATTTTTGAATATGAGGCCGGTGTAATTTCATGTTTAATTAGTTTGTGGTTAGTGATATTTACTCTTTAAATGCAAAGAGAAGCACAAATTGATGTTTTTTTCTAATTTCCTTTTGCCTAGGATTTTTAAATTCTCTTCTAACGGGAAGTTAATTTTTAGTACCTTGAGGTATGCGACATTCATTTTTCGTGGCCTCACCTTTTTGACCTAATTTTAAGGTACCCTCACCGTTTGAATTTGTATAAAATAAGGCTTCACCGTCGGATAAGTGAGTGATAAGACAATTATACCCTTCATCAATGTTTGTCTTGCTTGCAACTCTCTCTCTCTCCTCTTTCAACCAAGCTCGGAACTCTGTCTCGCACCACCGAAGAAGAAGAAGAAGAAGAAGGGCCAAATTTCTCCCTCTACTCAAGCACCATCGAATAAGCACAACTCTTGGTTCCTTGCCTTCATTCACTCACCGACGAGCACCGAATACCGCCACCGCCATCTTCCACCACTTCCTCCGATGCCGACCAGCCACAGCCTTCCGGCCAGCCGCCCACCAGCTGCACCACCACCATCAAGTACCACCAAATCACACTCCTCCCACTCACTCTCTCTCTCTGCAACCGCCTCGGTTCGGCCCCCACAGCACGCCACCATGATGACCAGAGAACGGCCTCATCTCTTCCACATCCCCCAAGCTCCCTCCGAGGATATTATCCACATTAAAGAAGTAGTCCCATGAAGAATTGCCAGCTGCCCCCACGACGAATTGTTCGCCTCAGCGGCGGCGGAGGAGGTGCCCGGTTCTCGTCCGGTGGCGGCGAAGATGGAGGTGGCGGCACCTCAGCAAGCAACCCCACTTTCCATCCTACCCCCAACAAGTACCGCCCTTACTTCCTCTCCTCCTCCTCGCCTGGCCACCTCCTCTTCCTCCTCCTCGGCCTCTTCATCCTCCTCCTCAATGGTGGCCTCCGAAACGGGCTTCCCGAGGGGTTGTGAAGCCGTAAACTCCGGCATCGAAATGGCGCGCCGGAGAGGAGCAGGAGGGGGCATGTCGGAGTCGGGAGGCGAAGGCGGCGGGAGGACAGAGGTTGGAGGCGGAGGAGGGACGCCGGCCGAGAAGAGAGGACGGGACCGGGGCGTGGACGCACAAGAGGGGCAATGAGAGAGAGATAGGGGGATAGAGTTCCAAGAAAAATAAAAAATTATAAAGGGTATAATCGTCTAATCACTTACTTACCGGAGATAAGGTCCTATTTTATACAAATTCAAACGGTGAGGGTACCTTAAAATTAGGTCAAAAGGTGGGGCCTCGAAAAATGAATGTCGCATACCTCGGGTACTAAAAATTAACTTCCCTCTTCTAACTCTTCTTGTGGAAAATTAATTGTCTCTTTATTGATGCTTGAAATGTAATTTAATTCAAGAATATATAATTTTTATAAGCATAGTTCAAGAATATATAATTTTTTGCCTATGATTTTTAAATACCTCATTATCGCTTTTCCTAATAATTTAGAGTCATATATTGTTTATGTTTTTAGCAATAATAAAATGATAACGGAAGACAACTAGACAAGTATGTATAATGTATATAAAAGAAGTTTTACTTGTAGAACAAAGGAGTATGACAACACTTGAATGATTTGATGATAATACAAACCACAATTAATGAGACAAACTTTTATAACAAACAAACTAAGGGAGAACAAGCTCAAATGACACCCAAATAAAAAGGAAAAAGACAAATTCTTTGAAGGAAAGTAGCCTCCTAGTCCATTTCTTCTGTCTCCTGTATTTGAAGATTTAGAGCTGGAGCTGGGCCAACCTCTGAATGTCGAAAGGGTAAGCATCAGAAGAGGATTGGGCCTTGTATGACCTCCTCCCTATTATATCATTTGCTGCCTCAGTTGGATGGAAAGCATCCCAAAATAGATACTCCTTCCTGTTTGGGCATGGTGTTTGTAGGGGCAAACATGTAATTTGACCATTGTTCCTACCCACTCCACAGCACCCTGCATTCACTACTTTCAATCCTGCATTCCAATTTTCACATTACATTATTATAGGTACTCAAAATGAAATGCTTCTATATTCACATGAACAATTAATTTCTACAATTTTTTTAAATTGGTAAATAGATTCACCTTTTGAGCCCCTATGTCAGAAAAGTTCGGAGGACTGACTGGACCAAAGGGAGAGGGTGTCAAAGCTCAAAACCTATTCCCCTTCTAATTTCCTCAATGAGAAAATTATTCCCTCAAAATCAAACATGGGAGAAGGTGGGAATAGAGTGAGTTTAATTGCTACATAATCTAATCTATACATGATCTTAAATCATGTAAAACATGTGATTTTACCTTATGAGTAATATGATTATATTTATGATCACTATCTCTTTTCTAGGCTATTAATGTAGTCAACAAATTGTTGTGTATGATGTTTACTAATTGATGGAGACTATATAGCCATTTCAAACCACCTAATGTGTTTGGATTGCATAACATTTGTTATGAAACTTCTTTTTTTTTTTCTGTTTTAAAAGTGAAAAGTGGAACCACTCATCATTTCCTTTCACATGATGCAATCCTAGTAGCCTCACAGATACAAAATAAGAATATACAATCACTAAATTAGGTCCAACGAAAATAACCCTATTAGGAGATCTATACAAGGAGTTTGTTAAAGTCCCTAACTTTCCCCGCACAATTGTGTCTACTAAAATTTAAATTCTGGTAGAGTTCAACTTTCATATCATTCAACCACACTGTCTTGATTCCTTTCTTCTCTATAAAACTTAATTTAAGGATAGAGATGCAAGATTTGCTATTGTAAAACTTCAGAAATGAATTAAAGGCAATACTAGTAATTAAAAAGAGTAACGTACCAAAAGAAGAAGGCCTAGAGATCAAGTCTTGGAACATGTCATAAACATTAATGTAAATAAAGCGGGCATCGGAGAACTCGCTGTTGAATTGGTCGACCAGTTGTTTAAGGCGGGCATTGAAAATCCGGTTGGCGGCGTTGATTCGGTCATCGCAGGTCTTGCCATCTGGGCTTCTTTGGGCCAACTCATTTGGGCTGCACCCAATCTGGCCCACTCCTATCAGCGCTAGTTTCCTTGCCCCATAGTTGTACAATGACTGCATGCACCCGTTTTCATTTTCTTTCTTAAATGAATAAGCTGAGAGAGAGAGAGAGAGACAGAGAGAGTTTTAAAGAAGAGAAGCATGCACTGACCCTAACATTCTGAGCGTACTGTTGAATGAGAAGATCAGTAAATTGTTGAGGAGTGTACTGGCGGCTACTGCTGTAGTATAAAGGCATGAAGTAGTTGTTGAGATAGTCGTTGCTTCCAAGTCCAACGGAGTAAATACATTGGCTCAAGTAATTGGCTGCCTGGTTTTCATCCCCAAGTAATTGCACTATTTGCGATACTGTTCTCTGGTAATTTCTCACTTGCCCTGAGAAACTAGTCCTCCCTCCCTGCATATTATTCATTAATTACCATTTTTACTCATATAGTTGGTTGATCTAAATGAATTTCTTGATTAATGTCGAAACTATAAGAAAACTTAATTACCAATTGCCGGCCAGTTTCTTCCCTAATCCCAGCAGCAGCAGATGCATAATTGACTCCTCTCAGTATATTCTGACCTCTTGCTTGCACAAATGGTGGAATGTAGTCGTCAAATCCCAAAAGCTCAGCTGCATCAATACATATTCTTAATTACTTTTCAAAATTAACTAATTGCTATATATATGTTGGATTTATATATATGGAGTATATAAAAGCTATATTCAGAATAATGATGCTCAAGAAAAGCTTGATTGATGTTTACGTAAAAAAAAAAAAAAAACCGTTTAAATTAATTGATCAGAATGTATAGAAAAGGTTTAATGCTAATTTTGTTAAATATTCACGTCAAATATTTTAAACGTTTACAAATACAATTGTAATATTTCATGTTTTGAATATACAGGCTGGTTTGCCCGAGAGGTTAAGGGGGAAGACTTAAGATCTTCTGCACATAAGTGCGCATGGGTTCGAACCCCATAGCCAGCATTTTTAATTTATCATTGATTACAAAATTTTTAGGTGAACAAAATTGTTAGTATAATATCCCTACTTAGGGCTAAACACTGTTATGATCTTAGAATTTTTAACTGTTTGAATATCATAGTAAATCTTAAAAAAAAAAAAGAAAAAAAGTTTTCAAAATTTTATAATAAGGGATGCAAAATGTGAAAATAATTAGTATAATAAAATAATATTTATTGTATCTAGTTTTAAAAAATTGTAACTCAAGCATGTACCTATACACGTTTATGAATGCAAATTTCAATCAAACATACTAGAACACTTGAAAGTATATTTAATTCGAAAAAAGCTCCGGTTTAAGAATTCAGCCTTCGTCATTTTACATAATTTGAAAATAACACACGCACTACACACACATACATAGATAGATGGATGAGGGAGAGACTTACTAATAACATCAACAGTGGTTCTACCGTTGGAGAACCGTCCGGAAGGTCCTTGAGGAAAGTCAATACCATAAGGTAAGTAATTAGCCTTAGCCAAGGAGGCAATGTTGTTGTTATTGCCATTATCAACTAATGAATCTCCAAAGATGAAATAGCAAGGCACTTGGGGATCTCCATTTACATCCCCCACAAGTTTACCACCACAAAAACGGCAACACAAAATGCCCCCAATTTTTTGCCTCCATATCACTAGCTAGCAAATTTGACCAACTGATTATAAACAAAAAAAAAAAGTATTCCAAAAGAGGCCAAATATGCTTGCTAGCTAGAGAAGCCTAGAAATTGTGTGTGTTTTTTGTGACAACTGAAACATGACAAGTAAAGTATTTATAGTTGAGGAAAGTCACTTCAAAAGTTTTAAAAAAAAAAAAAAATACTATGGAGAAACGAGAGAAGAGAAGAGAGTTGAACGAATGAAAGTGATTGAAGAGTCAATTTTAGTTGGTTAGTAGTTGAAATGCATTAAGTTTACGCGGACGTAAGCGTTTGTGTTCTTTCTGTGGCCGCTCGCAGCTCCCTCAGTAGCAGTAGCGTTTGGCCTATGTAATTGTCTGAAATTGTCCGGTGCATATTTGAACTTTCCCCAGGTCTACCTCGTTTCACCATTTCCGACATTCAACTCGGAGCATCCTCGCTAAAAATCAGATTTGAATAGGATATATCAGATCTATCTAAATTTAGGTCACAATAATTAAGGACAGTAGAACTAGGAAAAATTATATTATGTCTGAATTTACAATTGATCTCATTTTTTTTATCAGACAACTTTTAGGTAATTGGGCAGATAAAATTTTAAGTTATGCAGAGTAGGGATTTTTGAGAATTTCGATCTGAAAAAAATTTTGTGGAAAATTGTTTTTAAACCTCCAAAGCACAGATTGATCAAAACTATTAAAGATACAAAATAATATAAAAATGATACAATGTTGAGATAATCTAAACTTGCAAGCATTAGTGGTTAAAAGGTAATAAGCCCGGAGAACTTGAATAAGTGGGATCAACCTAGTTTGATACCGCAGGTAGCCTATTTTGTATTCATATCAATTGAGTGTTATTCTAATGTTAAATACTCCACACTTTCATTCTTTTTATAATTGAGACAGTTTTCTTATTAGGTGTGTAAAGAGATTGAGATATGTTGTGGGTTTGAACTTTGAGTCCGGGGTTGGTATCTTTACCCTTTCCCCGAACCTTTAAGCCCAACTGAGTTTACCCTTGAGATAGGGTCTAATTGGGTAATCCACACTTATCATTGTAAAAAAATAAAAAAACCTATTTTATATTCATAAACTTATATATGTATGTTTAAAATCATCTATTTTATCAATGTGTAATAATACCCGGTGTTATGACTTCAACATAGCTAGTTAGATAGAATCCACTTTTAATTTATTCCTTATGATTCTTATCCCAAAAAAAAAAAAATTACCCCTTATGATGGTAATCTCATTTAAAACAACTTTTTGCCCTATGTTTGGCTAAAGCTAGGTAAATACTTGGGTCTTAGGAGGTCAAGAAAGTTACCACTTAGAAACTTTGTCTCTGCAATTTCCAACGAAGGGCAGTACTACTAGCTAGATGTATAGAATAGTTGACTATAACAATTTGTCAACTCCAGCAACAGCAATAAATTTTAGCGTGGCTCCACTCTTGCAATGTTTGGAGAGATTATCCATATACAAGCAATCTCATTACTATAAACATACCTACAAGAATTGAAGTTTAATTATACATGGACTCGAATTAACTTTCATGTTAAATTATTGCGCAAAATGAGGATGGACTATTGTAGCATACATGTTTCAAATCCAAATATAGCTTTTACGAGAGGGGACGTGTCAGTTTATAAAACAGTTCCTAAATTTTCAAGCATCAACTCAAATTTTTTAGTTAAGTCGGTTTTTAAACACTCATTAGTAATATTTTATGTTAAGCTTATTACTCATTAATTAAGCCCTTAATCATATGACAGATAGAAATTACACTTAGAAAGACGCAAGTCAAATTGAAAGTTTATCGAAATAAACTGTGGTTAGCGAATGATTGGCATTGAGAAGTAAACGTTTTTCATATTCATAATAAATTAATTAAGAAGTAAGGGAACACACAATGTGGGTGGTATACCAAAAATCAAACCTTCCTTGAAGAAGCGAAGAAGGGACCAGAGCTCTTATTGCATATCATTGACATAGTTTGCCTCTACATAAATTTAAACTTCAAACCGTGTTGTCTTAGACTTTTTCATCACATTATTCATCAAACTTCAAAGTCAAATGTTTTTTTCTTCTTTCTCCCTCCCCCTCCCCCAAGGAACATTGATTGCAAAAAGGGCATTAGACTGAACCGTAAAGGGTAATTGACAACGGTTTTATATAAGAACCGTTATAATAGGTTAGAACTATTGTTATAGGTCGAGACATGACCTATTACAATGATTTTGTCTAGGAATCATTGCAATAGGTTATTTTTTATTCAAAATTTTATAAAAATGTTACCGCATTATTTTTTAATATGAATTTGGCTTGTAATTAAAAGTCATTATATTGTGACCTATGGTTACGGTTATTATAAAGAACTATAGGTCAAGTCATCTAGACCTATGACTATCGTTTCGATAAAGAACTATAGTAATAGGTCAAGTCAACCCAAAAATAGCAAAGAGGATGTAAATTTTTTGGGACGTTGGACATACTACTATTATTCTTGTAAAGTTTCACCTATTACTACTCTTTAGAACCGTAGTAATAGATTCAACTTGACTTTTTACTACGGTTCTATCTCATTACCATAGTTAAAAATGAATGAAGTTATTTTTCCATTGAAGTCTTTTCTAAAGGATTTAGAAGTTTCTAGAAGCGATAAAGGGTTAAAGTTTGTACTTTAAAGATAATCAAGTTTTAGATATAAGTTGATCAAGGATTGACCAAGTTGAGTAATGCATCCACCGATGATATTAATTTGAAGCAAGACGAAGTCCAACTTTGAGCTAGAAGATGGACACCGCTGTCCAAAGTTTTTTGCACTCTGCATTTTGTAGTCCCCTTTTCAAATTACGTCTGACTAATAATTGGAAAAAAAATACCGACCTCATGTTCCCCGGTGCAGGTGGTGTTAAAAAATGTTTTCAATCTTAATAAATTTTATTGGCTCAAGAGTAGCGCTATTAAAAATGTATCCGACTCAATTTTTTAAGTTGTCTGGTCATGATTTTTGCCCGAATTTTAAATTCAAATTTAAGATTTTCTTAGTTCTATTTTTCAAACCCGAATTTAGACTTGTCCGAATTATCCGATTCAAAATAATCGGACATCGGACAAAATATTTTATTTAATGATCGATTTGCCCAACCCGATTTTGACCCTAAACCCAATTTTTTGTGAGTATTATTCAAGACTCATTAAGAAAAAGATAAACAAAGTTTTTCAATGAGAGTATTTTTAAAAGATTTTAAAAGTTTTGGGTGAGAACAAGATGATGTGTTAAAGTTTGTACTCTAAATATATCCAACTTTTAGATGATCAAGAATTGAACAAGTTGCGCAATGCATCCACCGATGATATTATTTTGAAGCGGGGCGAGGAGGACACCTTGTTTTGGTTATATAATTGTTGAAATTTTAACATTTTTTTTTGTTCTACTATTTTAAGGCCAGCTTTGCTATTATTGACATGCTGTTAGCTAGGGCTGGATTTGATATGCAACGAAAGTGAAAAAATAATTTAACTTTGGAATGTAAGAAGTTGATAAATTAATAAATAATAGGTAAGGTAATGCACACATAAGTTTTACGTGGAAAACCCAAATCTAAGAAAAACCACGGACATCAACAATATAATCCATTATGATACGATGAATGAGAACAAGGTACGATCTCCGGGATAACCGGTTGTATAAGATCAAAGAAAAGAGAAAAAAAACTCTCAAATCTAGGTATGTGGAATAGAAAAGTATAATTCGAGCGATGCTAAAAGACACATAATGGTTATGTCATGCACCACAAGTCACGTCTAAATAGGTAAAAACAACCTAATATATATAGAAAACCTTTAAGAAACCCTAGAAGGCCTTCTGGTCGCAATTAACTTATAAGAGTCCAAGATAAAATCTTCCAAAAAAGGAAAACTAATATTTTGGATATAATGAAATTGGGACAAAACCCAATGCATGATTTTACTTAGCTTGAGCTCGAATTTGGTTTTACTTTTGTTGGCTAAACTCTCATGTATAACAATTATTTGCTTGTATCTTGTGTCTTGAAGATACAGGTTTTGTTTGAATGATTATCTATTCAAAAATGTTTTCGAAAAAAATTTTAATGTGAATATTTTGGAATCAACATTTGTAAAAGTATAGATATTTACAGCGATAAGACTTTCTATATTTTGCGCGAGATCCACAATAAAAAATTGTTGTCGTATTATGTCTCTCCACAACTAATTATCTTGAAACAAATAAATTTGATGAGCAAACATTTGAGCAGGCATAATAATTGCTTTCCCAATAGATCTGAACATGGCATAAAAGGCACACTGTCTTCTCTATTATTCTCTTCTTCGCTTTGCCTTCACCTAAACCCTAATTTTCTTTGGCTTACAGCTATAGATATTGATTAGTGCCACTCCTTCAAAGTCTATGTTTTGTTTCAGTCCTGGCTCATTACCCGTTGTTATTGTCATAAATTGCATATCATAAATTACGGGTAAAATTATGAGACTTTTCTGGAGAGAAGATAATGACATCTTTAATAATCAGTAAAAGAACTTGTACGCAGGAACTTTATTATCCCCATCTTGTCGTTTTTCGTGGGCTAGAATTTAATGCCTGCGTTCACCACTGATTACCCATTCATGGTCATGTATATCGTTGTTTGTCTAATCAGATTAATGGCGAATTATTCTCTTCATTTTAAAATATATATCACAATTAATTTTTTTTATTTCACAATATTTGTCACATTACAATTTTAATGATGTATTAATGACTAATTTACTAATTTTATCTTTATTAATTATTTTATTGCTCTCTTTTTCTCATTAATTTTTTTCATTTTCAATGAAATTTTGGGACAAACTTGGTCTTTAATACAAATTTTGTCATGAATTTAGTATTTCCTTGATATTCCCTAATAACACCTTAAAATGACAAGCATATATATATATATATATATATTATTTTATTTTTAAATATAATTATATTTATGTTATGTATCATTTTCTCTCTATTTTATCCTTGTGAAATACAAGAATAAATATATCATTTTCTTATTTCTTCCTCCATAAATAATTCTTTGACGAGGCCATGATAGTGATCTCAGCCACTTTATGTATTGTGTTTTTCTTATAGTTCGATGGTGATGGTGTGCTCTCATGCAATGTTCACTCGCTTATTCAGCCAACAAATTCTAATGTTCACCCAACTAGTTTGGAAATTTTCATAATAAACTCAAATATATCTTTCTATTCTTGTTCTTTTCGATTATTAGGTACTTGCCAAAAGGTTAGAATAAAATTTTAGTACAGAGAAAAGCACAGGCAAACTCAAAATTTAACAAAGTACGTACTAATAATACAATCTACAAACAAAAGATCTAAAAGACAACTCGTAGACATAAATAAGTCGTCATATAAACATAAAAGAGCTTCAGTACTGACTGATAAAATTGGGCTATTCTTCTTTATCTTGATTCGAGAACAACGGAGTAGGCATTTTATTAGTACCCAAGAACGAGTAAGCCTGTCCAAAACTCAATCAGTATAAGCTTAATTATCGTTGATGAGGATGCCCAAGACTCGGTTAGTGTTCTTCTAGAATACAATTCACTTCACTCACGTATTTATTTATTTTTTGATCATATACTAATTCACGTAGACCAATTCAAAATTTTGACCAGGTAAATAAATCAATTTAATTGCGCGGTGGCATTAGAGGCATATATAAGATATGGTGTGAAGAAACATGATTTAAAAATTTTTAGGGCATTAAGTTTATCAAAGTTGTCTATAAGCTGGCATTATCTGTCTCATAATAAGAGATAGAGTTGACCAAAGTTGAAGGGTGTGTCTGGAAAACATCCAATACCAATAGGCTGCCGAAATCTTTTGAGGTTGAAAGATTTCTGTACCAATTAATGAATTTTTTTGTTTAGTAATTAGTATGTATACTTGTTCAATTTCATGCATTCATTTCACTTAATTGCGGTTAGTTTTCCCTTCACATGGCCGACTTTCCACCTCTAAATACTAGCTATTTGTTTTTCCTCTAATCAATGTGTCAGGAAGTAATGATTATTGAAACGTGTGTTTGGTAAAAGTGGTTTAAGTTATACCCGACAATCGGATTATTCGATTCGGGTTAAGTTCAATTCGGATTAATTTCGGGTCGATCTTGTTCGGGTCAAATTTAATTTTGATTCGGGCCAACTCCGGGTTGATCTTATTCAGGTCACTTTTATTGGAGTTAAATCGTTTCGGGTCTTAATCCGATCGATCAATTATTTTTGGGTCGGTTCGGTTTCAGATTGGGTTATTTCGGTTTGAGTCCGAATCGGGTTATTTCGATTTGAGTCCGAATCGGGTTCATTAGATTTCGGGTCGGTTCGATTTTAGGTCGGTTCACTTTCGGGTTTTGAGTTAAAATTGGTTCAACTATTGCGGATGTCGGTTCGATTTGCGTTTCGGGTAATTCGGTTCGACCCGTTTAGTTTAGGTCGGTTTTTCCAGGTATAGTCTAAGTAAAGGTTGGTTTGACTAAGTCAATGCTAAAACTATTTCCTTTTTCAACTTTTTTCTCAAAAAAACATTATATACAAAAATTATACATAGTAAAATTTCAATAAAATATGTTTTGAATTCAAATGACGTGACATAGTAAAAATGAATAAGTTATAGGATACATTTATAATGATTGTCGCTATGCGATAATTACTATAGTTGAAAAAAATCTTAGCCTTACATGTGTCACACTTAGATCTTGACCATTAATTATTTTATGTTAAAAAAACATTTATAAATATTAAGAAAAATAATTTTGCATGAGCTTATTTGCTTGCTCCAAATTGGTCAACAACACAAATCAAGAAGAGAACTAATCAAAATTATAAAAAATAAAAAAGAAACAGAAGGCCTTCAAAATTGTACTAAAGTTTCCAGCCCTTTCACAATTTCAGGCCAAATCCTCTACCTTGATAGATTTGGGTACAGCCAAGCTTTTCCGGCAAGAGCGATTTGACGAGGTGGCTCAGTGTGTTGGGTACAGTTCAACTTGAATAGAGCATACAAAAAGTGCAACATGGTAATTTAGGGAGGACCCTCCATGGATTCCAGCGGAAGAGGAGATTGGAACTAGAAATCAGAAATCGAAAACAGAAAATAGAAAGAGTGAATAGAGGGTTGATGGATTGTGGCTGCTTCATAGACGCGAGAACGAGAGGGTTGTGAGAGAGACAAGGAGACACATACCGAGAGAAGAGAGAGATACAAAGATGGAGTGGGTGGGAAATCATCGCCTAAAAATTGCCGTGAAAACATTATGTGACCCAGTGGAGGATCCAGGAATTTAAGGAAGGGGGTCGAAATAAATGAAATAATAGTGTATACAATAGAAAAGTTAAACATCTATTTTTAAAATTAATATTACATAACGATAACATTACATCTAATACAATTGTGTTCGACGAGTTCTCATATTTTGAAAGCACTTCATGATATCTAATACTATTCGCCCCACCAACGTGCCTATGGAATCTATCTGTCTTATTCCAACTTTGAAATCCTTTACTTGTGAATGCATCCCCCAAAATGGGTCATTTCATCGTTTTTGAACAAATAACAACACAAGCAATTTCATCGTTTTTGAACAAATAACAACACAAGCAAAATGCAGCATTTTATGCTATATTCTAACCAATTACTATACAAATAATACCAGGAGACATTAAATCTACGCATATATCCACACATTAACATTTGAGGGAAATTATGATTTCGGGGTTGAAAGGGACATTTTTGAAGATATGCTCTTCTTACCTCATCTTGTTCATCGGGATGATATGGTGACATTGGTTTTCTTGCTCCTGGATCGGATGGAAGTGCATTGACATCAACTCGACTTCTCCAAGTAGAAGAAGGATTGTCATTTACATCACACGTTGTAGGGGAGGGATTGACATTTGCATCAAAGTTGTAGAGGAAGGATTTGTATTTGCATCGTCTTCTTCATCGTAAATTTTCAGATTTAGAACTTGAAGGAATGGAGGATTACTGTCGATATCTTTTTGAAACATCTAAATATTTTGACCTACAATACGAATTTATCAACAAAAATTCAACCTATACCATAAAATTTGTCTAAATAATGAATGAAGGGAAATTGAAAAATCAATGAAATCACATAAATTAAGAGTAGAATCAAAGAAATTAAACCTAATATTGTACAAATTAAATCTTAAATTGATATAGAAAGAAAAATTGTAGAAGTTAGAACTTACGGATCCGGAGAGAGCGAAAGAGTTTAGTGCGGAAGAGGAGAGACGAGGGACCGGACCGGGACCCGGGGCAACTTGTTTGGGGCCGGCGCCGGCGACCAACGGTCGTGCCGCCATGTGCGTGGTGTAGTGGGCTGGGAAAGAGAGAGTGCGACGACTGCGGTTGCGGGAGAGAGCATAGGGCTGCGTAGAGTACAAGCGCGAGAGGGAGGGGGCAAGTCGGGCCGGGCGTGGGCGGCGTAGGCTGCGTCCGGCCGTGGTGGTGGGGGAGGGAGCAGAGCGGTCGGGCTCGGGCGAAGCGCACGAGAGGATCTCGTATCTGCAGCTATGCCTGGATGAAAAAGTAACGAAGGGAAATAAAATTAAAAGCAAGGGATTGAATTTTGAAAAAAGGAAGTTGCCAATAGAAAGAGTCAAACACGGAACCTCTTACTCAAAATGCACAAGCCTTACCAACTCAGCAACTTGATTTTGCTGATATTTTCCTCTACATAAAAGTTTTATTTTTTATTGGAAGGGGGTCAGTTGACCCCACTAACCCCGGTGGTTCCGCCACCGATGTGACCAGTTTCAATGGTGGTGACGGCACATGGACATACCATAGGGTTTGGGGTTCCTTTGTTTTTCTTTTTTTTTTAATAGAAGTTCTTTTGTTTTTCTATAAGTGAGCAGTTGAATATTGCCAAACACTATAAAAATTAATCATTTTAATTAAATTTTAGAAATAATTAATAATTTTTTAATTTAATTAAAATTAATAATATGAACGATTATGATCAATTTGAAACACGTGTACGGTGCAGATTGATACAACTTAAATAATACACTTTTGTTTTATAGAAATAATATTACAATAATAATGTAAAATTTTGATGTTATAACCAAAACTAATAATTTTAATTTATTATAAATCTCTAAATCTCATTTATTTAAAATTGTTTTAATTGTACTTAAATCATACCGTTGCTAAATAAATAAAAAAAAAGGACTTTTTGCAACAGAATCGTAGTGACAGATAAATTTTATGTTGGTATAAAATAAAAAATTGTAACAGATAATTACATCTTTTAGTAATATTAGCGATGATGCCAGCGGGAGGAGGGCGGGGAAATATCTAATGGTATTTGTCTGGTATTACAAACAAAAATATCGCCAACAGTAATATTTGTGGGTAGTATTATTTTTAGAGGGCTTTTTGTTCTGCAAAAAACTGCCTTTTATTTTTGAGGTAAAAGGGCAACGCAAAGGAGGCTTCTAGTCTTCCATTGCTTCATGGAGAGAGAGAGAGAGAGAGAGAGAGAGTAGAGGAGGCTGAGGCTGAGGCTGGTGTGATTGAACTGCTGCTCCCTCTTCCTCGCGGATTGCCGTTGCTGGATAATGTTTTTTCCATTTTTTGTCCAATCCTTTTTCTTGTTTCTCTTCTCTTCTGCTTTCACGCGTTCAATTCGATTCCTGAATTCCCTCTTTTTGTTACGGTTTTTGTTTTGATGATGCTTTCCGCTCGATTTTCGAATTAACGCATTAGGGATTTGCATGGATTTGGTTTTTGTAGAATGACCTCCTCAAATTTCTAGGGCTTGAGTTCTTGTAAATGATGACAATTCCCAATCAAAGAGAGAGACAAAGAAAAGAGAGAGAAGAGTAGAGAGATAATAGTATTGTAGTGTATGGAGGGAATTTAGTTTGTTTATTTTATATTTTTCTTTTTTTTTAAGTTTCAAGTCAGTTTTAATTGAAAAAAATTTTTAAAAAATCATAGAAACATTTATTGTCCGGATAAGTGACATACTGATAAGTATGATAGTATATCAGTGACATCATTAGTTAGGAAAATAAATGAAGGAAATTTAAAATAAAATTCATAGTTCACCGTTCTTTTAATTCAGAACTTGTGTAATTAGTCTTCTCACTTCTTTAATCATGATTAAATTATGGTCCTATTTCATTTATTAATAAGACTGTAAGATTTACATCTGTAAGAAACCGTAATATAATTCTAAATAAATCCATTTCTTGTGTCCATCACTCATTTGAAAAATTGATAAGTCCATCGAAGTAACTTTTCTCATTTCACAATACTTGTAACTTTACAATTCCAATGACATATTAATTACTAGTTTACCAATTTTGTCCTTATTAATTGCTTTGTTTTTCTTTTTTTTCATTAATTTTCTTCATTTCCAATGAAATATAGGGGGCAACTTGGTCTTTTAACACAAAATTTGTCATAAATTTTATATTTCCTTGATATTCTCTCAAACCTTAAAATAACATATATTTTAAAATAAAGAGTTAATTGGGTTGATACCGTTTAAGGTAAATGAGTAAGGTTGAGCCTATTCAGTTACCTTCACTAACAGTTTAACATTGAGTATAAACATGGTAAAAGACTCATCTCTGATCCATGTCTAGAAGATTTTAGGCGTGTCAAAGGAGCTTCCTGAGTAAGTATTAAATGAGGAAAGCAACGGCATTCATTACACAATATATCTGACTATTTACGTGGGTACACGCCGAAAAAGAACAGTAACATCAAGTGAATAGTTTCACAGGAAGCAGGTTTAATTGGATTGATTGCAGCTTAATATGCAAGTCTTATCAGAAATTTAGTTGTATTTCATTTCCATCATCACCCACCCCCATTAATTACATTTATTTCTCTGCTGATTAATTCCAGGGAAAAATCTCCTTCTTAGACCTTGTCATAGGATCATGGATATGGACATCCGGAAACAAGTAGGGTTTGGCTAGCGAATTTATGCCTCTAACTTGATCGACACTCATATGTAAGGGACCCAATTTTAGTGATGGATGGAATTCAACACAGATCCTGCCTTCTGGCTTGCTCAAATAACTTCGTAGAAATACAAATAAATAATTTTTGTAGAGTTTTTAAAAGAGCACCAATGATGGTATGGTATCTATGTTGTTATATTACTTTCGATAGTTGTTTTGCTGTTACTAGCAACATAGTTGCTTACCCAAGTTTTGTAGTTTGCAGAAGTAATGATTGTGTTTAGGCCTAAGCAATGGGTAGGGGCTTTGGGCTTCTAAGGTTAGGGTCACAAAAAAGAGTCATGGCCCATTTAATTTTTAAGAGGGTCGGGGCCTTATGGACCACCTAAGAAAACGGGTCATATGCGGGTCAACTGTGGGCCGAACGCGGGTCATGACCATCAGTCACTCTCTCTCTCAGCGGGTTATAACTCTCTCAACTCTCTCTTTCTGTCTCTCCATCTCGCTCATCCTCCTCCCTTTCCCTGCTCTCTCTCTCTCTTTCACCGTCGCTCTTCCTCCATCCCAACACCTCTTCAGCTGGAATTTCCCGAATTCACAAGCCCATCATCTCTCTCCTCCTATTTCGTTCTCTCTCTCTAAACTATACTCTGATAATGGCGAGAAGAGGATCTTCCAGCACCAACGCCCCAAAGTCCAAAAAGAGAGTGGACGCTGATTCTGTTAGTCTCAAGAATGCTAAGGACAGCAGTGCCTTTGCTCGCTGGTCTCAATTGTGCTAAGAAATTGATGCGTTTATTGGATTCCAAGGGTTTTGTTGATTTTATGCTCATTTAATATTCCCCTAGGGTTTTGTGGTTGAAGTGGAATGGCAGAATTCTTGATTCAATTTGGTGAATGCGGTCTTGGTGTGGACAATTAGTTGAAAAATTGATGCGTTTGGTATCATTGAAATTCATGAGCGATTGAATCTATTAGTTGATTCATTGTATATTTTATGTCTTATAATCATCACTACAAATTCTAGGAGGGGTCATAGGCAGGTAAGGAGGGTCAGCAGACCCATGACCCAGCCTGGCCCATTAATTTTTTTACTGACCGGGCCTGACTCTTTATAGTAATGGGTCGACCCTAATTCAGCCCACGGCGGCCCGTTGCCCAACCCGACCCGTTACCCAACCCTAATTGTGTTAAATCTTTCATATAATTGGGCCTAGTTTTTAATGATTGATGAACTTTACTCTATGAGGTTTTGACACATTTTTGGGTGGGGGTGGTTTCTTTATTATGTTTCCCGAAGGAAGAAGTTAGATGACCTCTTTATAGTCCTATAGTCGATTACTGATTTTTATTTATTTTCTAGCGTATGTGAAGTTGATTAATGATTAAAATTACATATATACACATACTTACATACTTAAGGAATTTATTATCAATGTATGACAACATCTACTATTGCTTACATTCTTCACATATTGTAGTTTATTGTTTTAGATGTATGACTTTTTTTTTTTTTTTTTGGGCTATATTTATCTAAAAAAACTAGTAAGATTTGCAATAAAGTAGCCTACGAGTTGGCCGAGCTACCTTTTACTTTAGGCGAGAAACGTATCTAGGTAGGTGTTATTTTCACAACTATAAAGGATGATAAGCCTCAAGTCTAATTAATGAAGTGTTCTCAAATTTTTGATAAAAAAGCAACAGTAGGCCCACTTTTTAATATAACAACAAAAAGAAATAATTTTTTGATAAAAAAAAAGAAATAATTAAAAATATTAAATATAATGGCAATGAAAATGATTTATCCTCGTTTTCTTTCTTTCTCACGGGTGGGCCGGGATTAGGATGAAAAATGGACCCCTTTCGGCCCTTTTTCTTCGGCCCTAATTTATGAATTTAGTACCTAATACTCATCTATTAAGCCCAAAATCATTAGTTGGATCTTCAAACATCATAACTCCTTTACTCTGTTTTCAACCCATCTATAGTTTATAGTATATATAATAGCAATCTTTTCAAAATTATTAAATGGTGGTATGAGAATGAATTTAAAAATTTCGTATAATAAAAAAATAATAATTTATCCTTGAAAAAAAAAAAAAAAGGTTTTCACTTGTCTATGAACTCTCTTTTACTCCTTACCACAATAATAATAATAATATCTATACTATATAAAATAGCAATTTTTTAAAATTATGAAATGGCGGTCGAGAGAATGAATTTAGGAATTTCGTCCAATTAAAAAATAATAATTTATCCTTAAAATAGGTTTTCACTCATTTATGCACTCTCTTTTACTCCTTACCACAATAATAATAATAATAATAATAATAATAATAATAATAATAATAATAATAATAATAATAATAATAATATATGCAATATATAATAGTAGTATTTTCAAATTGGTCAAATATTGCAATATGAGTGATTGTACGAGCTTAGGGTGATCTTAACTATAAAAATTATTTGTCCATTAAAAATGAGTCATTGATGTAAATAATTAAATAAATAAATAATATAATTTATCCAAATGAAAAAAAAATTCTTTTATAAGTGGACTCTCCTCTGCCTTTTTTTTTCATGTGTGATAATATAGTCTTATTAGTATTTTGTTTCTCCTTCATATATTGAAACAAATAGTGAATAATGGTAATTGGCTTATGTGGAGTTGATATTTTACCTTTCGTGTTTCTCTTTTACAGTTTCAAGATCTTAATTTAGATTACTTTAGTTTTAGTTTTTTGCGATATAAATAGAATAGAGTCGTCATTTAGGATAAGCAAAATTTAGGAACAAGAAAAATGACATATTTGTTGTGATGAAAAGAGAAATTAGGGTTTCAAAAATATTGGGGAATGCTTCGATAGTCTGTGTCTTTGAGTTATAGATGTCTAATTCTAACAAGTTTGGTTGCTTTGGCAGTTTAGCTTTGGCATTTAAGCATCTCTTGATTTGGGTCTTAATCGAATAATAGTGTATATTTTAAATTGGGGAGAATGAGTTTGAAATAGTGTCTCGATTGATTAACGATGAATCCTTGCACTTAATTTTATCTACATTTTCTTCGGAAATATGAGGTCAAAGAATAGAGATTAGATGATCAAGGTTGTCATATAATGTTTAAAATAAATTGAAGACATTTCAATAGCTTACCTCAAGTATATGAGATATCTTCATTATATGTTTTTTGTCTAACTTGCTAAATTGCACCAACCCCAAAAAATGTCTTAAGTTACTTGTCTCTAAGATTTGTATATATTCTCCTTTAGAAACCAATTTTTTAGTTTATTACCTACTTGATCATTAGTATGATTTATGAAGCCTAAGATTAACCTAATTATTAAGTTGAATTTTACATGCTTCACTTGCTAATTTATGCAAAAGTGAAGTTGTCATTCTTTCTCACCATATTTCTACCTTAAATGATTTTAGTGTCTATAGAATCTTTGGGTAAGCTTGCAAAATAAATTTTCTCTCACCATACTTTTTTCATTGCATGTGAATGTTTGCAACCAGTAAATTTATTCTTTAATAAATTTTCTCATTCCATTTTAGATAACTAGGATGTTATAACTTTTAGAGAGAAGATATAGTTGCAAATTCAGTTTCGAAAGTGCCAGAAGTGAAGCTAAAATATGTTAATACATTTTGTAAGCTGAGTTGGATGTTGGGCAAATGATTGGAAAATACAATTGATTTAAGAATGCAAATGTAAGAAAATAAGGGGTGAAGTCTCAACATAATGTTATTGATAATTAAGAGATAGAGTCTCGGTTTGAAGTTATTTATAATTAACTTCTATTATCTACAACCTCTTGAGGATGACTAAAGAGTGTAGGAGGAAAATGAATTATCTTTGTGTACAGAGGTAGGTAAAAATAGATAACTCATCATGTTCACCCTATAATTTTAAAAACTTGAGATCTCATTATGGAGATATGTGTACTTTTTAAGGTTTCGTGTAATTTTGAGTCAATGATGTTTTAGTAGGTTGCATGTAAATATTTATCTAGATGTCAATTAAGTTAAATTAGTATTCTTTTTATCAAAAAAGTATTGATTTTGTAGAGAGTCATGAGTTATAAGTTTGATATTCTTTTATTGATTTGATATACTTTGTATTATACTATTAATTTTTGACATAATGATATTTATTGTCATCTATAGGTCATCTCATTCAATATCTACCAATCATATATTATTCCTTGTCTTACTAATATTCGTCTTTTGATACGCAAACATATTGTCACATTATTCCTATAATTGTATGAGTGAAATTTATTTAAATTGTTTGATATCTTAGAGGGGCATGACTTCTTGATGTTCAAAATCACGAGTGTAATCTTAAAATCTTGATGATATTTTTTAACATTCTTTTTTATTTATTGTTTTAGATTATTTATCTATTCTTTAGAAATTTAGAATAAATGTGTGGTGGGTTCTAATAATTTTTATGTATTGGGTTATGATAAATTTAATTAGTCACGAAAGCGTTTTCGGTATGAGGAGATAACATGTACAAGAATGTTGTTGAAGGTGAAACCATCCAATAAAATAAATGATCGAGAAAAAGAAACTCACAAATAGAACATCGCTCCATGATTTAATAATTTTTAAGGTATACATTGTACAACATTGTTCCGTAAATAGCACGGGTCCGGACTAGTTTTACTAATTTCAATCCATTGGACAGAAAATATCTTAAATAACTAGTTTTATATATACAATAAATAAAAACCATAAATATGAGATTTAAATATAAACATTTCAGTAACTAATTTTATATGATAAAGACAGTAAAATATGAGATCAAAAATAATTTTCATAAATAAATAAGCAAGTTCAATAACTACTACATAATCGCACCCTACATTAGAGTGTTAAAGCACAACGTGGAATAGATCAGCAATCAAAAGTCATCCTAGGAAAGTTTGGATGAATGGGAAAAAAAAAAAATTATTGACAAATTCCGTTAGAACAAAAGTGAATAAGTCATTATATACAAAAAAAAAAAAAAAAAGGGGAGGTTTTTGGAAATTAGGATGAGACATTGCAGTGTAAGCTTTATTATTGCTAAATTGCGTAGGGATCAATCTTAGTATGATAAAAAAAAATTATACAAAGGTATCATAAGATATGACGTAATTATTTACGGGTTACTTAAAGTTTGAAACCTACTCCTAGGTACCCTTCTCTTAGCGGTAATGTTTACGTGTCCCATTTTCGACGTTTACGTTATATATTCGATAAGTTGAGTAACAAATTCAAACTTTTTTAAATATCAATTTTACCTCCTATTATCAATGGTTAAAACGTAAAATATTTATTTTTTTATTAAAGTATAAAACTATTTTTTGTTAGAGTACAAACCTATTCTTATAAGAAACGTAGAAACACCTACTTTTTTAGAGTATTTTAGTTTGTTAATTTTAATTGCAATTTTTTTTTTCAAAGAGTATTTCAGTTGAGCATTATCAGGTTAGTTAAGCATTATGAGGTTAGTGGATTTATTTTTCCATGTTAATTTTTTAGTTGCTTATTTCTAGTTGAGTTTGTTTTTTTGTATGACTATATAATAGGCTTTAAAGAAAATTTCTTTAATGAAAGATATGCATGAGAAATTCCCATTTTAGAAAAATCCAACTCTCTTTTTGTTTTTCTTCTTTATTCCCAATAAATTTGTGGTATCGAGTCTTTCACGAAGGGAGGTTTCGGGTTTCAATCTCATTCTCATATTGATTATTACACAAGGTAATGCGGAACCTTTATTGCATCCGCACACACTTCAATCCCAAATGACATTTGCGTAAGGGAGTGTGTTAGAATATAAACCTATTCTTGGGTCTCCAATCATCATCTTAAATTTTTGGTCGACTTTGTTCTTGAACATTTTTTACCTTCTTCCCATCAAGAAAATTTTTAAATTACGAAATTTATAAACTTTTTATGTTGTAATTTTTATAATATTTTTTTAATTATTTAAAATTAGAATTGAAAATATTGCGACTGTCTCCTTTTGTATGATCATGTGAATATGAAGACAATGAAGTGTGATAATCCGGGACATATGCGCTTGAGCTTGCTTTCACTGGAATAAAATATAGTAGCAATTGTAAATTCAAAATAGGTATAATCCCATCAACATTCCAAAAATACACATAAAATTGTCAATTTTTAATACTTAAGGGGTTTAGAATAATTATAGTATACCTTAGAATATATTTGTGTAATTTTTTTGGTATGATAAAGACTTATTGGGCTTAGTTTATGAGAAACAAATACCTCAACAAAGGATTGAAATGTTTAGACGCAAAAAGCTACCACTCCTCCTGCTTATTTTGGTATAATAAATGGTCGTATTCCTAAACCATTATTTTGATATAATAAATGGTCGTATTCCTTACTATATATGTTAATCATTTAAATTATTATTATTTATATAAAATTATCTATTTATATTAATGAGTTAAGCAGATAGATTTATTCAAGACTCGTTTAATGACTTGGTATCTATCAAAATTTAATAACTCAATTAAATACAATTGTATTTGTATTCATTTAAAAACTTGATTAAAACCAAGTTTGCCTTTAACGGACCGATCCAATTCAATTCGGTCCACTTTGTTAATACATGGCTCGGCCCGTTGCCGGCCGGTACCACAAGCCATTGACATTGTTGACATTCCTTCCAGGTTCTCATAAAAGATCCTGACCCGTGGATTTTGAGTATTCAAAAAGGAAATACAAAACCAAAACAAAATCTTTTTTTCGAAGTGCAGAGCTAATCCCCGGGGTTTTCTCCCTCGCAATTGTTCCTTATAAATTGCTTACGATTACGATCAGATGATTAATCAATTCATCATACTCTTCATAATCACCTGCAAATATTTCGGGGTCGCCCAAAGAAAAAGAAAAGAAGTTTCTCTCTCCTTTGCCCGCCGAAGACCGAATATGGTAATTTTTGGCCAACTCATCTCTATGTCAATGTGTTCCAAATTCTTGCATGAAGCTGAATTCTTCTGAACAAATCAAATTCTGGGTTATCTTCTTTTCCTTTCCCATTTCTTTTTTCCCATGTGGGTCATTTCCTATATTTATAGAATATAAACTTGTTCATATACCCAGTGATCATTGTTGAATGAGTTTCTAATTCTGCCCTCTTTTGGGTTTCTTGGATGTTTTAGGTATATTCTTTAACATTGATGGAATTCTTCTTGTTCTTGCCGTTTGAACTTAAGTTAGTTAAAGTTTAATGCTTCCATATTCAATGTGGCTGACCATTTCTTGCTGTTTTGGTAATCAATAACAATGCCATAAACGTCATTGTCTTCTCATAGAAATTTGAATGTTCATTTTCTTAAGTTCTTGGATTGTTTCCTGGAAGAATTTTCTTTTGTGTTTGATTTTTCTTTTCGCTGCTTATTCTGGTGTGTTCGATAGCTACTCTATCAAGACTTTATTGAAAGAGTACTTTTCCACATCGCAGGCTGAATCACAAACTTGCCATATGCAGGGGAGACTCAGTTACTTATCTCATTCCACATCTCGTGGTAGACTGAAATGGGCAGGGTTTTTAAGTGAACAAGAGAAAAGAAGGTTCAATCGGTACTATCATCCTGGTGAAGGCAGTAACAACAGAGGAGCTGATCAGTATGGGGGTGACATTTTCTTTAATGAGGGTGACAATTGTGTGGTTAGCTATGAGAAAGAGCCCAAGGAAGAAGGGATGTCAAGTGCTGAACCTCTGAATGATGCAAGTGAAAGACAGGATATATGCCCCCGCAGACGATTGCTTGTGGTAGCTAATAGGCTTCCAGTTTCAGTGATTAGAAAAGATGATAATTCATGGCAGCTAGAGATTAATGTAGGCGGACTTGTTAGTGCACTTTTGGGTGAGTACCTCCTATCTGGCTATCTTGTGTCTTAGTTTGATGCATTTATACAGTGGAAATCAACTTCAAGTCTAGTAATGCATCCTTTTCTATTGAGTTCTTGTTTCTAACTAACATATTTGCCTCATGGAATTCTTTCCTATACCATACAAACTTTGACTTCGTAATGTTGGTGTGCCTCTTTATTCTGTTGCATATTCTTGATTCTGTCAAGTTCTGTTCCAGAAGGGTAGTGATCAGCTGATTGCCATATTGTTTTTGGCAGGTTTGAAAGATTTTGAGGTTAAATGGATTGGTTGGGCGGGGGTGATCGTACCTGATGAAATTGGACGGCAATCACTTACTGAAACCTTGGAGCAAAAGGTTGCACTCTTCTCTATCTGATATTTAAATTCTTCCTATACTTGCTGTATATTTTTAGTTCTTGAAACTTGTGAGGATTTGTTCAACTCTTTTTTTTTTTTTTTTTTTGCGTGAATTAAAGCAAATGTTGCATCATTGAGCATTAAAATGATATTCTGTTTGATATGTCCTTATCACTAACTCTGTTTTGGTCCATACAGAGGTTCATCCCAGTTTTTCTTGACGAGGAAACCGCTAATCAATATTACAATGGTTACTGCAACAATATTCTGTGGCCTCTATTGCATTATCTTGGGCTTCCTCAAGATGATCGCCTCGCTACAGGTCATCGCTATGAGTCTCAGTTTGATGCGTATAAGAAGGCAAATCAGATGTATGCTGATGTTGTCTATAAGCATTACCAAGATGGTGATATTGTATGGTGTCATGATTATCACTTGATGCTTTTGCCCCAGCGTCTGAAAGAGTACAACAGTAAAATGAAAATAGGCTGGTTTCTCCACACACCTTTCCCATCCTCAGAAATACAGCAGATATTGCCGTCCTGTTCAGAACTATTGAGATCTGTCCTTGCTGCTGATGTAGTTGGGTAAATGCTTCACTACCTGATATAATTTGCTATTGATTTATTATCCCATGCATTCAATAATTTTCCTTTTAACAATCGACATTGCAAGTATATTCTTTTAAGCTATGAATCTTGCTTCGATTTGATGCTCAATGTTGCTGGCATATATAAAAAAAGTCACCTTAATCTGGAATTCTTCATGATTACGCTTGATTTAGAGAACCAGTTTATCTAGTTGGATGTACATTCCAGCCACACTCCTAGATTGCTCAGATGAGAAAGCGAAATGCTACTTGGTTGTGCAGATTAAGCCTATAGGTTTTGGATTAAGACTGAATCACAGATGTTCAAAAACTTTCTGCTTTACATACAACCTTGTTTTCCTGTGGTTCTTGATTTCATGCAAATCTCCATTTTTTTTTTTTTTGTATGGTCTGATGTTAACCTCCTATACTGTACCTTTCTGCTTTACATACAACCCTGTTTGCCTGTGGTTCTTGATTGGGTTAACCCACATGATGCGGCATATGTTTCCTATTTGATCATTTGAAGTCAGTCTCCATCTGAAAGGATACATATTCAACTAAATTTTTCTGAACTGAAGAAATTATTATGATATCAGTGACCAAGGATTCATATGTCCCAAAAGTAGTGTGGTTCCGATCTGATGCACTCTCTTAAAAGGCAGTTTGCACCATATATTTCTCTCTTTCTTTCCTTAGGTATTGGATCTTCCTACTGTTGTCTCATTTTTACGTTGTACATTTAACAAGTATCAGACCGGATTATGTTATTACTTATTTATGTATTCTTAGAATCTTATATGAAATAGGTCTTTCATTTCAGGTGGATAGATTTTAGACGTTGAGGCTTTAGACTTTTTACGCCATGTTATGCCATGAAGAATGCTACCCCTCTTACAGTTAATTATAGAAAGAACCTTATGTCCTCATGCAGGAAAAAAATAAATTGTTGAGTAGATTTGGTTGCACCATGGGCCTGTTGGTGGCAAATAATGGATATTCTGTAAATGCAGTTGCCAGTTTCTGACAGTCTTTTGTGTTTATTTCAAGTTAATGGATTACTGATGATTGCCTGATTGCTAAATTGTTATTTTGTTCTCCTTGCAGCTTTCATACATTTGATTATGCAAGACATTTTGTCACTGCTTGCACTAGGATCCTGGGACTAGAAGGCACACCTGGAGGAGTAGAAAATCAAGGGAAATTTACTAGAATTACAGCGGTATAGTGATGAGAGATCATCTTCTCCCTTTATTTCATATCTAAGTAAAATTTTCAGTAGTGAAAGATAAGTGTAGTAGGGACAGCAAGAGAGCAACAACTGAAGGAGCAGTGTCTAGTTGTTCTAGATTATACTGAGATGTTTCTGAATATCTATAATTTACAGCTTGGAGAATTTATTACTAAACCTTCACCTTTTAGGAATTTCCATCTTGATAAAGGTGCCTTCATAAAGGTGATCTACTGCAACATTAAAACATGACCTTTGAGTGATTCAGCCCTATGAATTATTTCAGTCGGATATTTAAATAGCCGATGTACCAAAACTAAATGCATACTGAGCAAGAACTTATAAAACAACTACAGATTGTTGAAGACAAATGTATTGTTTTTATTGCTGATTCTTTGATTTGATGCTATTTGATAATGTAGTTTCCGATTGGGATAGATTCAGATCGGTTTATTCGAGCTCTTGAGCTTCCACAAGTGCAACATTACATGAGGGAGTTAAAGAGAGATTTGCTGGACAAAAGGTAGTGTAGTTAATTCTAAATTATTTTAAACTTTTTTTCTTATTTATTTTTGAACAAGCCCAATACTTTACCATATTTATCCATGATATCATTTTCTCACCTAGACTTTTTCCTGACTTTTTCTGTTATGTTCTGTAAGTGAACAATTACGCATTTTGTCTATTCTCTTTCTAAAAGTGTGTATGACATTGTTGCTAAGACTTCTGGAGAGCAAACCAGAACTAAATGTGTAAAGTCAAGTATGTAGAATGAAAAGCATTCTCAGAGTTGCAAGAGCCTGAGTAATACAGTGCATCATGTCACCTGATCTTGTTTCTAATAGCCCAATCACTGATTCATTCACTGTATTAATCGAAATAAAAATTTTACACATGATTTGACTTGTTTCCTGTTTTCGATCAGTTAATAAAAGAAGCTTACACATGATTTGCAAGACTCTGTATTTTTTCTGTCATCATCTCTTTCTGAATCAATGTGCCTCTTATCAAAGGCCTTTCAGTTTCTTTTTTGATTTTTTTATTTCTTTGGGGGTTTTTCTTTTTCCTTTTTTAAGGGGGTTGTTTTTGTAATTTTGGAACTTTGGCTATGGATTTAAACAATTCTTTCGAAGGTATAGATATTTTGCTCATCTTCATTGGTTTGTGTTTATGGCAGGTGATGTTAGGCGTTGATCGTCTAGACATGATAAAAGGAATCCCTCAAAAGATACTTGCTTTTGAGAAGTTCCTGGAGGAAAACCCAGACTGGCATGACAAAGTAGTATTGTTGCAAATTGCCGTACCAACAAGAATCGATCTTCCTGAGTGTATGCTCCTTTTTCTCATGTTCCATCTGTTTTTCAGATTTCTATTTTGTTTTTCACTATTTATCTTTTTGGATACAATGGGAATGATAAATTAAGAGGATTGAAATAGTTGGCCTCTTGAAAGAGAAATGAATCTGTATTACATAATTTAGTTAATCTTCTAGAAAAGCAATGCCTCCCAACTAGTGTCACACACTTGATATATCCGCACTTCAAAAGCCTTGCTAACTAGGACGACTCATTTAGTTCTCTTTTTAGACTTATCGATTGTTCCCCTCATTGGCCATAGTCCTTTTCAAGGATGGTTGAGAAGATTCAACTTTTAGCACTTTACGATTCACCTAGCCCCATCCCCCATGGATTTGATTGTGGAATTTCTATAGATATCTCAAGGACATTCTATTTATGATTGCCATATTAGGCCAATAAGGGCGGTATCTCTTTGCCAAATTCTTTATGACACTGGCCACCTAGTCCCTGTCTGTTCTGAGGTCGAAGAAACAAATGATCTAATTCCAGAGGATATGTTCTTTTTGGCAGGTCAAAAGCTTACACGTGAAGTCCATGAAATGGTTGGCCGCATCAATGGAAAGTTTGGATCATTTAGCGGCGTCCCTATACATCATTTGGTTCGTAATTCTCAAAGGAGCTCCAAAACTGTCCAATTATGCATATAAAATATTTGAGTCTGATAGTTTTAAAAATCCTTTTTGATTCTTCATTCTCTATATTGAATTTCTAAGACAATAAACTATGGCTGTGATTGGACTTAAATGGCTTGACACTGTAGAAACCACTTAATTTTATATTTTGGATGTTTTAAACAATGACAAGAATATGGTGATATTTAATAGTTTAACTTGCTTTATAGTAGGTATACTTTGGTAGTAGTTTGACTTGCTTTACATAAGGTGGTACTTTGATAGTTTGATACAATGAAGTCATTTTCCCACAAGTAATAATGTGTCTATTTAGTATTTTACTTTTTATTTCTTTCACAGCAGTGTCTGCCTTTCGATCTGAGCCTCATTCAGCCTCTTTGATATCTTTAATTCTAGTTGGATGCCTTGTGGTTCATCATCTCTGTCCAACTTTTTGTTCTGTCACTAAGGTTTCATTGTGTCCCAGATGGACTTCAACATTGATGAAGTTTCCTAGGTGTAGACAAAGGGAACATCAGGAAGTTATTAGTTGCACGTGTCATTTCTTTTGAAAGAGTCAGCAGATGGCAAATGACTGTTATTTGCTTCAAAAACGATCATGGTCTTTTTAGTTTTCTTCTGTTAATTATTTTCATTTTTGTATACTGAAACATCCAAGGAATTCATTTCTTATCTTGCAGGATCAGTCTCTTGGGTTCCATGCATTATGTGCACTTTATGCTGTTGCTGGTACTCCATCATACTTAATAGTTTATGTTACTCAAGTTAATATTGAGTTCATTGCCATATTACTATCTAACATTTTAGGTCAATGTATCACATCTTATCTTAACCTCTCTGTGGAGTATAAAAAACCGAGCACTAATATTTTGTATCAGGAATTCGGATGGACACTTTGAAAAGAAATAATATATTAATCAAATTGTTTTATGGTCCATAATTCCATGCTCTGAATTATTTTCTGTAACCTTTTTTATTAGATGTGGCACTTGTGACATCCCTAAGGGACGGCATGAATCTGGTGAGTTATGAGTTTGTGGCTTGCCAAGATTCAAAGAAAGGGGTTCTTATTCTTAGTGAGGTAAGTTTGCTTTCTTCACTTCAACACTTCCATTTTACATTGTCAGCTATCAAATTAAACCAATAACCCAACATCCATTCTCCGGCAAATTGAGTGGCTTCAGTAACCTTTTTATTAGAGGTATGCAATCTTACATTATAATTTGAAGCTGAAAGTTGCCTAATTCAGGCTTTCTCAACTGTGTGGAAAAGCGAACAATGTTCATAAACCAAGTAATAAACTCAGAACTACACTTGTCCATTCTATGAATACACTCAGAACTATTTGGAACTTGCTTATATGTGAACTATCTCTTTCTTTTTTCTTTTTCTTTTTTTGTGTTTGGTGGGCCAAATAACCTTCTGTTGCAAAATGTATTTTTTGGATGCACGTGGCATTTATCTGTAAACTTTCTTCTTTTAATTCCAATTCCCATTTCACTATTTTTCTTTACTTGTTTAGATGCAATAACTCTAAATTAGATTTCTTCCTGATGGGGCATGAGGTTATTATGTTTGTTATTTTTCTATTTTATCCTTTTCATTTTAACAGGAATGCTATGGAGTCCTGATATGTTCTTGTTACTTTAGTTTGCAGGCGCTGCACAATCTCTCGGTGCTGGGGCAATCTTGGTAAATCCTTGGAATATCTCAGAGGTTGCTTCTTCAATTGGTTATGCGTTAAATATGCCAAGTGAAGAAAGAGAAAAGAGGCACAAGATCAACTTCATGCATGTAACTACTCATACTGCTCACAAATGGGCGGAGACATTTGTAAGGTATTTTTCTAACATTAGTGTTATGTTGTAATCCTGGAGAATTGAGTCATCTTTGCTGATAAATTGCCTGTTGTCATAAATGATAAATTGGCTGCTGTGATATCTTGATCTTAATTGTGTTCTAAAAGAAATCTTTCTGCTTAAGTTGCTTGGATCCTTCTGTTCTTTAAAAAATTGAAGCTTAATATAAGCATTTTTGTGATGGGTTTGGAATGAAAAATAGGTTCCGGACAAAATTAACTGAACTTAATTTTTTGTTTACTAAAGTGGTCGCAGTTTGTCCATTATCTGTTAAATGCATTATTCATCACACAAAATTCAGGTGAACTATGAGAGGTGTCATCCAAAGCTGCAATGGTGGTTTACGAATAGCATTCATTGAAGATATAAAAAATGGAAGCATATTATTGTTAATATTTTCTGTTTTAATCAACAAATATTTTCTGTTTTAAACATCAAATAATATCTTAATTTGTCAGTAGATGAACTAAAACTTTCTGGGGTTGGAATTTGGAATTTGTAACAGCCACTTAATTTTTGCATTTTATTTCCCCTCCAGAGAACTCGATGGAGCTGAGGTTGAAGCTCAAAGATGGACAACACAAGTTCGACCTTCACTGCCGGTTAATGTTGCCATTGAGAATTACTTGAAATCTAGTAAAAGATTGCTGATTCTGGTATGCTTTTCTCTATTTCTTAAACTTCATCTTTATTGCTTTGGATTGTGGTTGTGGTCTCCCTACCAAGTTTCCATAAATCTGAAATTTCAGCATGCATTTGTACTATAGTGGATTCTCTGGTCACCAACATTAGCAAAACATCAATAATGCTGGACAAACCTTTTGGACTTGGTCACTATTATTTGCTTACTTTTGACCGTGCTTGGAGAGGCAAATTGGATCATGCCACATTATTTTCGGGGATATATTGGAATGTAAAAATTTTGTAGAAATAGTCCTACATAGGTCATGATACCAAAGTGCAAAGGAGGCCTGAAGGCTCATATTGAGTAGTATATAACAAAATACTCTCAATTGTTTGCTTGTTGCCTTCCCAAGTCCCTGTTATTTTTCTGCAGATACATCTTCCCCTTATACGGTCGGTCTCCTAGATATTTTGCCGCATGTTAAAGTTGGTTATGCAAATATTAAGGCAGCAATTTGATGTGGTAAAGAATTACAAGACACAAGCATAGTGTGAAATTTTCGCTTTATTTCAGAGGAAAACAACACTTTGCACGAGTGTATCAAAAATTCACTCCTTATAAACAACAGCGTTGCTTGCACTATTGGCATCAAGGTCAATCGAATCCCTGTAATGTGATTTAGAAGCTTAGATTCTTTGTTGAAATTTAGTTTCAAGATGCAGAGTCGAAAGCTGCATCCAAGGAATTCCTCTTGTATGTGAGATTGATGGAAAAATCAACAAGTGAGCTGAAGTCCCACATCAAAGTTGAAAAGAACAATGGGTTTATATAAGAGATGGACCCAAGGGCCATGGTTTTTGGGTCAAGTTATATTCAATTAGTATGCGACTTTGACCATCAACTCTGCCAGCCAGGCTTAACAAACTGTTGTTGAATCATTGTAAAAAATCGTCTAATTGCACCAATGCAAGTCATTTGCAAGTGGTTCGATAGTTGTTCCCTTAACGTAGGTCTAAGGTTTGAGTATTGTGAATGGAGAAAATTTGCTATGGAAAGTTTTCCCCTTGTGGATGGACAGTAGCTCCACTCACACATTGAGGGGGACTAAAAGGGAAAAAGAGAAAGATAAAGTTTCCAGTTGTAATTATATGGCCATTGTGTGCATGAGGCCTCAGCCGTAATAATGTTTAGTCAATGTGTGAAACAACTCATTCCATCCTTGGTATATCATCATGCTTAATAGATTAGCGCATTTCTGATGTACTCTTTCTGAGTTGGCACTATTCTTTTTCTTTTTCTTTTTCTTCTTCTTTTTTATTTGTGTTTAGTTGAGCTTAGGCCAACTAATGAGAATAAGGTGGTGGGGACCTGGAGTCCAGCCTTAGATGGAGGAGAAAGGGAAGGAATGTGAGCTGGGCAGAAATATAACTAGCTGAATATTCAATGTTTCCCGCTAGGTTCTAGGTGTGCCCCCAATTGAATCTAAATACTCCTAATTATAAGGTAGTCTAGGACCTAGAGTCTAGACACAATCAAGCCATCGGCTCACTGGCAAGATTTGGCATCGTATGCCAACATATCATGTTCATTTTGTCGTTCATGGACTGTCACAAAGTTTATGTTTATCTCCAATTAATGTTGCATCATGAAATATCTAGCGGTCATCAAAGTGCTGTGCTGGACGATACGATTTCTAGTGTTCTAAACTATATATAATGTTTTGAACTTGCAGCACATTTTTCGTTCCAATTTGCATTCCATTTTATGGTGTTCTGTGAACTGTCTTCACTTAATTGCAGGGATTTAATGCAACTTTGACCCAATCAGTTGAAACTCCCGACAGAAGGGGTGATCAAGTTAAAGAAATGGAGCTTAAATTGCATCCTGAGCTTATTGAATCATTGAGAAAGATTGGTAATGATCCCAAGACTTCGGTGGTTGTACTAAGTGGAAGCACAAGAAATGTCCTGGATGATGTACTCTCCCTTCTTTGATCTGTGATTGTTGCTCTCCAATATTCTGTGAACTGATTCATTTCTGTTACAGAACTTTGGTAGCTGCAACTTGTGGTTGGCGGCAGAAAATGGTATGTTTCTGCGTCATACAAAGGGCAAGTGGATGACTACTATGCCAGAATTGTTAAACATGGAATGGGTTGACAGATTAAAGGTAACATGATTAAGTTCTGATCATAAATTGTGCATTCGCATTCTACAGCTTCTATATTTCTGTTGATCCCTGTACTTTTTTCAGCTTGTTTTTGAGTATTTCACGGAAAGAACTCCGCGTTCTCACTTCGAGCTTCGTGAAACTTCACTTTTATGGAACTACAAATATGCAGGTATAAAGCGGCCTTCTACATTAAACTTAGCCATATTGAATCACACCTAATTACCTGCCTGAATGACTTGAAATCAAACCTAACATATACCTTACATTTTAGGCAAACTTAAGTTGACCTGAACCAATATTGGTGAACCCAAATCCAAATTGATTGTATATTTTTCCAGGCTTATTGTATAAACCGATGGTAGGCCTAAATTTGACATACTGAACTGAATCAAATAATAGAATTGGGAACTTTTCTCGTCCAGTTCTCACCTACCTAGAAGTTGCCTTAATCCGAGCAACCTTAACTTGAACATGATATGATTTGACCGCTTTGATTTGCAAAATTCTCTTACTTCAGATGCCGAGTTTGGGAGGCTCCAGGCAAGGATCCTATTGGAGCATCTGCAGACAGGGCGGATCTCCAATACTGCTGTTGATGTTTTCCAGGGTGCACGATCAATTGAAGTCCGACCAGTTGGACTAACAAAGGTCCATAATCTTGCTTGAAAGAATTGTGGCTTGCCTGTTATGCATTGTGTATGTCACTATGTCCCATTCTGCTGCAACTGATTCGTATTTCTTGCTTGGTTAGGGCACGACAGTAGCTCGCATACTGGGGAAATAGTTCACAATGAAGGAATGGATTCACCTATCACTTACGTGCTCTGCACAGGGCACTTTCTTGAAAAGGTTTGCTTTCGGGCTTGGTCCCTTACTTCATAACTCTCCTAGTAAGATATCTCAAGTCTTATCAGTGTGAGAATTAAAACATGTGCTTTTGAAGGGTTCTTATCAGTGTGGACACAATCTTATCATTGTGACATAGTGACAAATCAATATGACATAGTTCAAATGCACAGTACTAGTAAAACATGTCCAAATTGTTTTCTTTAAAAATAAGCTCTAAGAATCTCTTCTCCAATACCACCCAATCACAAAGCCTCAAACTCAAGCAACAACAACACAGCAAGCCATGTACAGTGTCTGATGTTGCTGTCAAATCTTGTATGTCAGGATGAAGATCTGTACTCATATTTCGAGCCAGAGTTTCCAGATGAGGCAGACACAACATCAAGAAGCAGGGAAACAGATGTGGTGAGAGTGGCTGTTCCAAGCATAAGAAGTGCTGAAACCATCAGAGGTTCATCCATTCTTGATCTCAAAGGCAAAAGCTACTTCTCCTGTGCAGTGGGAAGAAAGCGCTCAACTGCTCGTTATCTTCTGGGGTCATCAGAGGATGTTGTCACGCTGCTCAAGGGCCTCGCTGAGGTATCTCATGATCATGTCAGTGACTTGCAAATGCTTGACTAAAACACTTGAACTTCTTCTTAGGATTATACGTGAGCATAGATAGCTTGGAGCATTTTCAACAGGAATCTAGGAATAAAATTTGTACATAGTGCTGGTTTTGCACTCTTGGTTTTCCTGTACAGGTAAGAGTTGCAAAAGGCAAATTCTTCATATAAATTGTACACGGATGGATGCTTTATCTTCAATAAAAAGTATCTAATATGGATTTATTATTTAAAAGTGACATAATTGGTTGACACTAGTCTATACACTACATAATGCTAATCTTTTAAAAAAGATGACATGGCGGTCCGAGAGTGAATTTTGGAGTTTCGTCCAATAAAAAAAAAAATTTATCATTGAAAAAATAAGTTTACACTCATATATGGACTCTTTTTTACTTCATGCCAAAATAATAATAATAATAACAATAATAATAATAATAATAATAATAATAATAATAATAATAATACTATATATAATTTTTCAAAAAATTAAACAAAATTAAAAATAATAAAATAAAAACATAATCTTAAACAAAAAGTTAAACAAATAATAAAATGCACTAAACAAATACGAAAATAAATAATTAAATTACCAAAATATTAAAACTATTCTATGGACTTAATAGCCTAGAAACCTAACATAAAAATAAAAAATAAATAAATTTATAAATTTATTAAATTAAAAACATGCTTTAACCTAAATTAGTAAGTATGAAAAATTATCAAATCAGTTAGATATTATAAAATTATCTAATCTTAATATAAAATTAAATAATAATTAATCATCCTAATTAACTCAAAAAAATATAGAACAGAAAAACAAAACTAAGTAGAAAATTAATAAATAACAAATATACAAAATTATACAATAAATTAAATCAAAAATCTGAAAAAATATAAAAGTAACCCAAAGCCCAAAAATATTTTTTTATACTTTTCCAGAAAAATTAAACAGAATTAAAAATAATAAAATAAAAATATAATCTTAAATAGAGAGTAAAACAAATAATAAACAAATAATAAATTGAAGCAAGGTGATCCAATTTCACCTTTACTCTTTGTACTAGTTATGGAGACCTTTAATAGATACACTAAGCTGCATATACAAAATGCAAATTTCAGCTACCACACTCGATGCGGGGAGATGAAACTTTGCCAACTCTCTTTGCGGATGATTTGCTATTATTTTGCAAAGCTAACAAGCAATCGATATCCTGCCTATTTCAAGCTTTTAAAGCATTTACAGCAGCTTCAGGAATGAAAATAAACCTGCAGAAGTCCCAAATGGTCATAGCAGGTGTTAGCGATTCGGAGAAAAGCGAGCTACGCAACTCACGGGCTTCTCGGTTGGGAATATCCCCTTCAAATACCTTGGTGTGCCTATTAAAGCGGGTAGATTATCTAACTCGATCTGTCATCTTCTGGTAGAGAAAATCGTAGCAAGGATACGAACTTGGCAAAGCAAACATTTGTCTTATGCTTGGGAGAATTACCCTTATCAACGAGTGTGCTAATGGGGGTGTATGGTTTTGGGCTAATAACTTTGTACTCCCCGGAATGTGGTGAAGTTTGTAGAAATTTCCTATGGACAGGTAATGACCTATACACCAGGAGACCACTTGTGGCATGGCACCAAATCTGGTTACCAAAGAAACAAGGTGGTTTGGGCTTGAAAAATCTGGAAGTATGGAATAAAACCTTGATTGCTAAACATGTGTGGGCGATAGCGAGAGAAAAAGATGATTTGTGGGTAAAGTGGATTCATGCACACTACTTAAAGAAAGTTTCCTGGTGGAGCTATGCACCAAGGGCCGATAGCTGCTGGTACTTCAAGAAAATGATCAAAGTAAGAGACCAAATGTCTTCTACTAATTACAACTTCCAAGCTTTCTTAAACCCAAGAGGGGATTACGAGTGCAACATTGGGCTATAAGCAGCTACTTGCAGCAAGTTGGCAAGGCCCCATGGACCAAGTTAGTCCGGAATTCATGCAATACTCCGAAACATTCCTTCATCTTGTGGCTCATTATGCGGGACAGGCTTCGGGTCTTGCATAAGTTAAGTAGCTACGTGAATAACTTGGATGCTACTTGCCCCATCTCGTGCTAACCAGGCCGAAACACAACAACGGATCCTTTTTGATTGTGTTTTCGCTACGAAGTTAGAAATCATATTATGAAGTGGCTACAAATCAAATATCCAGCTCAATCATACCTCCAGCTACTCAAATGGTCTGCTCCGGATGCGGAAACCGGACAGATTGCTAGTTTCATAAGAGCCACAATGGTCGCTTTGTTCTATGAGGTATGGAAAAGCGAGAATGAAAAAATTTTCAATCAAGTGAACCCCGATGTGAATAGAGTTGTGACCATTGTCAAAAACCGTATGAGGTTAAGATTTCATTTCCTTAGCAAGGGTGGGAAAAGATACCAACGAGTGTAAGCCTTGGATGACTTAATGTGCATATAGATGAATATGCACATTGAGTTGTACATATCCCTGTAATCCTCACGGGGTTGTGATGCTTTCGGTAATGAAAAGCTTTTTTTCTTTCAAAAAAAAATAATAATAAACCGCACTAAATAAATGAGAAAATAAATAATTAAATTACCAGAATATTAAAATTAGTTTTTGGACCTGAATATATCCTAAACACCTAAAATCAAAATGAAAAATCCATATATGGACTCGTTTTTACTCCATGCCAAAATAAATATAATAATTTTTCAGAAAAGTTAAACAAAATTAAAAATAATAAAATGAAAATATAATCTTAAACAAAAAGTTAAATAAATAATAAAATACACTAAATAAATACAAAAGTAAATAATTAAATTACCAAAATATTAAAACTATTTTACGGACTTAATAGCCTAGAAACCTAACATAAAAATGAAAAAACTAAATTTATAAATTTATTAAATTAAAAACATGCTTTAACCTGAATTAGTAAATAAGTTTGAAAAATTATTAAATCAGTTATATATTATAAAATTATCTAATCTTAATATAAAAATTAAATAATAATTAATCATCCTAATTAGCTCATAAAAATATAAAACAGAAAAACAAAACTAAGTAAAAAATTAATAAATAACAAATATACAAAATTATACAATAAATTAAATCAAAAATCTGAAAAAATATAAAAGTAACCTAAAACCAAAAATATTTTTTTATACTTTTCCAGAAAAATTAAACAGAATTAAAAATAATAAAATAAAAATATAATCTTAAACAAAGAGTAAAACAAATAATAAATTGCACTAAATAAATGAGAAACTAAATAATTAACTTACCATAATATTAAAATTAGTTTTTGGATCTGAATATATCCTAAACACTTAAAATCAAAATGAAAAATCCATATACAGATTGTTTTTTACTCCATGTCAAAATAAATATAATTATTTTTTAGAAAAATTAAACAAAATTAAAAATAATAAAATAAAAACATAATATTAAACAAAAAGTTAAACAAATAATAAAATGCACTAAATAAATACGAAAATAAATAATTAAATTACCAAAATATTAAAACTATTTTATGGACTTAATAGCCTAGAAACCTAACATAAAAATGAAAAAACTAAATTTATAAATTTATTAAATTAAAAATATGCTTTAGTCTGAAAAATTATTAAATCGGTTATATATTATAAAATGATCTAATCTTAATATAAAAATTAAATAATAATTAATCATCCTAATTAACTCATAAAAATATAAAACAGAAAAACAAAACTAAGTAGAAAATTAATAAATAACAAATATACAAAATTATACAATAAATTAAATCAAAAATCTGAAAAAATATAAAAGCAACCTAAAACCAAAAAATATTTTTTTATACTTTTCCAGAAAAATTAAATAGAATAAAAATAATAAAATAAAAATATAATCTTAAACAGAGAGTAAAACAAATAATAAACTGCACTAAATAAATGAGAAAATAAATAATTAAATTACCATAATATTAAAATTAGTTTTTGGATATGAATATATCCTAAACACCTAAAATTAAAATGAAAAATCTATATATGGATTCTTTTTTACTCCATGCCAAAATAAATATAATAATTTTTCAGAAAAATTAAAAAAATTAAAAATAATAAAATAAAAACATAATCTTAAACAAAAATTTAAAAAAATAATAAAATGCACTAAATAAATACAAAAATAAATAATTAAATTACCAAAATAATAAAACTATTTTATGGACTTAATAGTGTGGAAACCTAACATAAAAATGAAAAAACTAAATTTATAAATTTATTAAATTAAAAACATACTTTAACCTAAATTAGTAAGTAAATATGAAAAATTATCAAATTAGTTATATAATATAAAATTATCTAATCTTAATATGAAAATTAAATAATAATTAATCATTCTAATTAATTCATAAAAATATAAAACAGAAAAACAAAACTAAGTAGAAAATTAATAAATAACAAATATACAAAATTATATAATAAATTAAATCAAAAATCTGAAAAAATATAAAAGTAACCTAAAACCCAAAAATAATTTTTTTATACTTTTCCAGAAAAATTAAACAGAATTAATATATATAGTTATATATTTATTTATTTAGGGTTTGGATTGTGTATTAGCTCTCATTTATTTTTATGTATATTGATATGAAATATTATTTTGGACCTAAAATATAATAATTTTGTCTAACATTATTAATTTTTCATTGTTGATGGCGTTTTTGACTTGGTGTCATAAAATTGTATTAGTTGAAAATATATTTATTATAAGAATTTTTAAAATTAAAATCAACATGAACATGTTATAAAAATAATATTTAAATATTTAACTATATGAGGAAGCAATTTGGTTATTACCTTCATCCTATGTATAGAATGATTTAATAAACCTTAATAAATCATAAATTAATATAATAAAAATATAACAACTATATATATACTTGATATTAATAATTAAAAATTCCTACAAGATAGAAAATTATGATTCAAATATGTTGTGGAATAAAACGTAATGAATAAAAGTTAGGAATTATATTGCTTCGGTTCATAATTTGTGTACTTTAAGTTCGTAATTTGTGTTATGTTTAAAGGATTACAAACTTAATATGCCAATTTTTATTAAGCCCATAGAATTTTGAATAAATTCATTTGTCTCAAAATTTTTGCACAACATACAGATCATTTTTTTTTGTTACAAATACGAGTTTATTTTAGTTTCTTCCTAACATGTCTATCTATGACTTATTATTGACAAACATATTTAAATCATATCTTTTACTATTGTAAGTTTTCTAAATTATTAAAGATGAGTATTTGTCATCAAACCTCCTCGCCATCTTGAAATAGAATTTCATGTCACTCTTATTATGTTAATTACTTGAGAGGAAGAGTTGTGTCTCGAGTGAAGTAATTGGTTGTTAATCGAGCAAAACATGTATTGTAATATTAATTTGTGACATAATGATATTCATTGTCATCTATAGGTCATCTAACTCAATATCTATCAATCATATATTATTCCTTTTCCTACTAATATTTACCTTTTGATACCCAAACATATTGTCACACTATTTCTATAATTTTATGAGTTAGGATTATTTAGATTGTTTGATTTTTAGAGGGCGTGACTTTTTAATATTTCAAATCACGTGTGTAATCTTAAGACTTTGATGATATTTTTTAACATTCTTTTTTATTTATTATTTTAGATTATCTATTTATTATTTTGAAATTTAGAATGATTGGAAGATGAATGTGTGTCGGGCTCTAATGATTTTTATGTGTTGGGTTTTGATAACTTTAATGAGTCACGAAATCATTTTCGTTATGAGAGGATAACATGTATAAGAATGTCGTTGAAAGTGAAATCATTCAATAAAATCAAATGATCGAGAAAAGAAACTCACAAGTACAACATCACCGCGTAATTCAATAATTTCTTAAGTTATGCATGGTTAAATATTACTCCGTGCATAGCACGGGTTTAGACTAGTTTTATAAATTATAATCTTGTCTAATATTGTCATAGACTCATATATATTTGGTCTTTGTTTTTATTGTTTTATTTGCTTCATTTTTCTCTCTTTTTACATCTAAGTCTTCTAAAATTTAAACTTTAGTAAAGTGGATTCACATTGAGAATTCTTCCGATAACTATTATTTTAAACGAAATTTAAATTTATACTCTTAATAATATCTCTCGATTATTTTATGGTTTAGATCACCAATGATAAGCATAAATGCCTTTTGCTTCTCCATTCGAAAACCATTTGCGAATATATAAGAGGGGTAAGTGCTCATGATTCCAGATAAGGCCAAAGCTATAAATTTTTTTCAAAAATAATTTTAAAAAATGTTATATGTTGTGTAGTGGAATAAAAATCAAATGCGTAGGTTGGAAACTTTAAATGCAAGATCATATTTAAATTGCGATGACTTCAGCTTACTTTATAATAAAGGTGCACCATTGTTTTAATTATTTATTTTTAAATTCAATTGGGATGTATTTGGTTGTAAGGAAATTATTTTCTGTAAAAAATATTTTTTCAAAAAATAATTTTTAACTCACATTTTTCATTTTTTGATAGTAAGTATTTATATTTAATTATTTTAGTGGTTATATATAAAGTATCAATTTTATTTTAAGTAATTTTTTTAAGACAGTGAAAATTTTGCTTTAGAAAGTAAACTTTCGGCAGTAATTTGGCAAAAGAAGAAACACATCTCACCTCATTTTAACTAAGAAATTATATTTTGAGTCTCAAATTTTTTTAAGCGAATTAATTCTTTAATTATTAAATACAAATAAAACCCGAGAAAGTCTTTTTTGGGTAATTTTTAAGGAATGTGAGTTTGCCACGTCAAGCATTTACTGTTGATGTGGATTAAGACCAAAAAGCTTTTTGACGTTCTAATTGTTGGTGCAAATCCAATAACCTTTATATTATGCTCCAACAACTTAGTGTGCGAATCAAAAGGTAAACTTTTATGTTTTTTATATCCAACTTTTTATTATTATATATAACTATTTGTTTGCATTTTCCTCGTAGCTGAGATTGTAGTTCCAATGGGGAACATCGCACCATTTATTACAGAGACGGATTCAGTATTTAAATCATGTGAATTTGGAATAAGTAAACAACATATTATGTAGTGCAATAGAGGATATATAGGGCCATATATGTAATTTTATTTGTATACTGTTTATTATATATATGATGGAAGAGATTTACGTTTGGATAATCTATCATATTACTAAATCTCACATGATATCGAACTTTTCCGAGCGAAAAGTCTCAAGTTTGAATCTTAACAACCCCCATATTAATTATTATTGCACAAGGTAACGAGGAGCCTTATTGCATCCACGCGTCAAGCCCAAAAGCATTTGCATGAAGGATATGTTATAGCATAAACCCATTATTGGGTCTTTAACCATCGATTTAAACTTTTGGTTGAGTTGGTTTTGAACATGATATCAATTCTCATATAATGTTCAAATAACCAACTCAATCAAAAGTTTAAAACTAATATTAGAAGAATCTAGAACAAATTTATATATTTTAATAATACAAACGCTTCTTCACATAAATGCTTTTGGGCTTGAAGCATGAATATTGTAAATGTCCATCTATACCTTATGTAATAATTCAATACGGGGGCAACACCTTCTGATTTCATAATCCAAAATGAAGACTTGGTTATCGAGATTCCATGCGGTCAAAAATTAATACACACACATGGGTTCGACTGGAAAATTGTTTCGATCCAATCAATTCTTGGGGTCAAATAAAGACAAACATGTCAATGACCTAGCATGACAAAGCACTCTTAGAGCATGGAATATCTAATTTTTTTGTCAAAATCTCGACAGTATTGTCTCTCTTATATTATTTGATCTAATGGTACTCAAGCTCTCTCACTAAAATAGGTTTAATATCATGTTGAACAATCAACTCAACTAAATATTTAAACTGGTATTTTGGAAGTTCATGAATAGATTTTATACTATAACATGTAATATAACCATTAATTGTGAGGATGAAAATTAGATAGTTACCAATTAAATGAAAACGAAAATTACGGAACAACCGTTTTAGTAGATTTCCCCATTTTCAATTGAAAAACTTCATCACTAAAGTACATTATCATATGCTTAATTTGTTGTGTTATCAAATTTTCATAAACATTTTCTATTCTCTATTTGTTGAAAATTCTTTAGATTGGCCCTGTTTCATGTAGTTTTAACTTATAATCTTACACCTCCTTACAATTTCTTACAAATGTTTTATAACTCTTTACAACATCTTACAGATGGTTACAACTTACAACTTCTTACAATTTTTTATAATTAACTTTATAACTACTTTATAATTGCTTATAACTCCTTACAGCTTTTTTTACATCTCCTTACAACCTTACCACTGCTAATAACTAAATAGAACATGCTTTAAAGAAAGGAAATTTGGAAGACAATCATCGAAAGAAAAAGAAAATTGAACATGATAATGGAAAGAAAAAAGAGTGAAATCATGAGAGTGAGAAAAGAAAAAAAAATAAAAATAAAAAGCATTATTACTTGTCTTTTGCTGTTTTGATTGATGGGTGGAAAAAGAACAAGACTTTTCTCTTATCATGTTGGTTTATAATTGACTAAGGATTTTTGATAGATTATCCAGCCTTAGGACGGATTTAGCCAAAAATGATTGTTTAGGGACGTTTTAATTGTTTTAACAAGTCAATCAACAACATTAGAGGAAAGCCAAAACGCATTTTCCAAACATCTCATGGGAATAGACAAAAGGATAGGGAGTGATAAAACATATATGCCATAGGATGCATTTAAGAGGAAACAAAATTAAAGAGTTCCTTGCTTTCTTCTAAATATACGAAAATAATTGCGTTTCTCATAGCAGTTTTGCAATAGTCGGTTTATCATATAGGTTCACCTTTATTTGCCCTACATGTCATGTTGAAAAAAAAAAACAAACGATAAACTTAAGTAAAACTTCTTTATACAATAGTTGTTCACCTTTAAATTTTAATGGCTGTCATAAAAAGGTTAACAATAAAAAAATTAAAATGGATACAGTGCACTAAAAATACACTTTGGGGGGGATTATATAGTTTTTATTGTGGCATTAGTGCATGTGATAGTCTGTTTCATGAAATAATTGCTGTTAAATAACAATTTTTATTGTGGATCCGACTTTTACATAGTTTAAAAAGATCAACATGTAGGGATTTTACCCCTAAATATTTTTACAAGTAGAGACATTCTACATGATCCACATAAAACAAATTTTAAAAAAAATTTGGTGATTTGCAATTTTTCACCAGCTTTTTCGAGGTGTATATCAGCTGGGGCCTGGGGTTGTTTAAAGCATTTTGTTTCCATTTGACTCCACGATCCCTCTACCCTTCTTCGTAGATCGACCTACGTTGCATGTACATTCCATGTTTTGTCTTGTAAACCCAACTTCATTGTTAATCACAACAAGGGAATTCTGGTTCCTGTTATGTCTTCGGTCGTTAAAGCAAACTAAATGGATGACCTCAACATTTCATTCATAATTTCATTATTGTCTTATGAATTAAGTAAACTTCAAAAAAAATCATGTCTAGTTTATAATAAATGTATAATACATCAAAATTGGAAGCAAAAAGGAAACCATATATATATTATATAATATTTAGGGTTTAAGGATGTAAAAGAAGAAAATATAAATGTGAAAATGTAAAAAATTAGAAAAGTATTTGGATATAGGGATCTCTCTAAATACTTGTCATAAAAGATAAATTTGTTATCAAATTTATTTATTTTGATGAATTGAGTTGGGGGTGGACTAATTTATCCAATTACCTAACTTTTCGGTTTCCTTTTTGGATGCAAGTTTGTTGTATTATACATGATCGTAAACTAGAGTACATGATTTTTTTGAAATTTACGTAATGCATAAGACAATAATAAATATCAATGAAATGTTCAGGCTATCTATTTAGTTTGCTTTAACAACCCAAGACATAACTAGAACCAGAATTCGTATAACCCTTATTGGCTTTAGCAATGAGGTTGGATTCAATAGGTAAGACAAAGAGTCTATGTGAATCGCGGGTTAGCACACAAAGAAAGGGAAAAGGGATAGAGGTTTTATTGGAGAAAAAGGTGATAAATAATAGGGAATTATTACTAGTTTTGTTATTGTTTACCACCTTTTTCTCCAATAAAGCATTTATCCCTTTTTCCTTTCTTCGTGTACTAACCCATGCTGCACAAAGACTTTATGTCTTGCCTAGTGAATCTAACCTCATTGTTAAAGACAATAAGGGTTATAGGAACTCTGGTTGTGGTTATGTCTTGAGGTAGTTAAAGCAAATTAAAGGGATTGCCTCAACATTTTATTCGTATTAATTGCGCTATACATTATATAAAGCTTCAAAAAAAAAAATCATGTCTAGTTTATGATAATGTATAATACATCAAAATTAGAAGCAAAAGGAAACCATGTATATATATATATATATATATATATACACACACACACACACACACACACACACACACACGTAAACAATTGGAAGAAAAACAATTCTTTGAAGGGGAAGAGGGGTAGAGGCTTTATTGAGGTAGTTGATAAGAATAATTCTTTGATTTAATTCTCTCCTTCTATCATGGTGAAAAATGAGTGACAGAGCACTTCCTACTCGATTATGAGAAATTGTACCCACGTTTCAAAAAGAGGTGTTGCGTTTTGACTGGGACCTCCTTGAATCCTCGGGTAGAGCGCCACTTTGACCAACTTGCAGAAATTCAGGCAAGCAATTCGTACTCATCAGAAAGTGACGTGGCACGTGGAGGCGCCACTTCAAGCATGGGCTCATTGTCTGGTCCCCCCGGAGAGCAGGTGAATCGGTGAATGGCCTTTTCTCTCGTTCTTCTCCGATTCGAAGGAATTTATCGAAGGAAAAGGGAGGAACCTCCCTAAGGAAAAGAAGAAGAATCTCCCTAAGAAGAAGTGAGGTTGTCCACCTCTACCCCTGCATGAAATCCAAGGAAGCAAACAAAAGACCAAGCTCTCCAATGGCGGGCTAGAAAATCATCATTCGATGAGGGTCAAAAGAACTAAACTCCTGAATGTTACCTTTGTCCCCGATTTTCTCATTGCGTTTTCGACATATGAGACTATTTTCCTTGGAGGAGTAATGAGCTCACTCTTGATAGTTCGTGGGCGAGATCATTGAGTTTTTATGTTGTCCACCTCTATGTGTATTTCTTTTTCTTGAAACTTTGTGGTTTAAATGATTTCAATATTTATGCCAAAGGTTCATTTCTATTTTCCTAAAGAGATGCTTTTTAGTAGATTGACTTATGTGTTTGTCTTTAGGATTATATTGCTTGCTTGGAGTTCGTGCAGAGGTAGCATGAACTGCAAATATGATGTGTATATATATATTGTCCAGGCTACCTTTGCAACAACTCCAAGCAAGCAATATAATCATAAAGACAATGACATAATTAAATCTACTACAAAAGCATCACTTTGGGTAAATAGAGATGAAAATTTTCACATAAATAATGAATGAGTACTCTTTGTATTATAATTTCACATCATTGTAATATATTCATTGTTGTAACTTACTGTGAAAATTTGTGGAATTGTGTTCTCGAACTTGTTCAATGGAACTTCTTGTGGTTGTAGTAAGTAGGAAATTTTTATATATATTTGAAAAATTACGGTTGTTAGTTATTGCTGTGTAAGTTGTGATGTATTTTGTATTGTATTTTGTAAAGGGGGTACGAAAAAACAAAAAAAAAACTATAAAAAATTTCAGACATATCATGACGGTTCTTATATTAGAACCGTCGTCATATGCCCCTACCTAAACAATTTTTGTGCAGGACGTATGACGATGGTTCTAGTATAAATAGTTAATATATGATGACTGCTCTTACATCTGAACCGTCGTCATAAGTTATCTTTAATTACGGTTTTTGACCGTAGTAAAAGATGTTACATACAACGAAGGCCACATACACGATGTTGGTTAACCGTAATTAAATGTCATTTTTAACCGTTGTCAAAAGTGGTTCATGTAGTAGTGTAGCCTTCAATGCATAACCATTCATGATATAAATACACATTTGGAGATTCTATTCTTTAGTCAAATCAATTTTATACTGACTAAGTTTTTCTCCTTAGCACCTAAGTCATTCATAACATGTATTGTATTTTCCATCCACCTAATTGATATAGAAACCAATATTCATGTGTAAACCCTATTTCATAATGTCTATGATTGGTACCAATGTTTTCCAATACACACTATTCTTGGCTAAGCTTGTGCATTGCCATATACTACCTCCTTTTATATATAGCAATGGTCCATTTGATTCAAAGGTCTGTCACTCTTATTTGCAATATGTCATACATGCTTTGTTAAAAGTACAATATTCCTTTGCCATCATTGTTAGATTCCCACGCCACCTTGTCTTTTGGGTAAGAAAATTGTATGGCAAGAGATAAGTGCAATATTCCTAATATTTTTGAGCCTTAAAGAAACCGACTACAAATTTGTTCCACCTTTTAAATCACAACAAAGGGTAAGATAAATATTTGACTTCAGTAGATGCTCATGCTCATTAGAACAAGTATTAATAGTTGAAGTTTTCCTGCATAAGTAAGTTTCTTAGCATGCCAAGCTTTGATTTTTGTTGTAATCTTGTCCACAAGTATTTGGCAGTCCACTTTTCGCAATTTTTGTGACTTGATAACAACTCCTAGGTACTTAAAAGGTAGAGTACCTTTTTGAAACCCTATGCATTGCTGAAGGTTGGGTTCCAATTCAGGAGTAATGCCAATACAAATTAGTTGAGACTTATTAGGATTAGCTTCAAGTCTAGAGCATGAAGAAAAGTGTCTGAAAGCACACATTAAGCATTGAATGCTAAAAGGCTCAACTCTGCAAAACATCAAAAGATCATCGGTAAAGCTCAACACACATAACTGGAGTCTGTTCCAACTATGATGGTATTTAAAACATTGATGGATTATGGCAATTTTGAGGACTTTATGTTGGTACTCCATAAATAAGACAAAAGGCAAAGGGGACGTAGGATCCCCCTATCTCAATCCTCTTAAATTTGCCTAGAAAAGAGCCATTAAGTTGTCCATTTAGCTTCATTGAGAATCCGGCAAGTACGAGATACAAGTCACGATCCATTTGGCCATACGTACAGGGAACCCATAGGCATTTAATAGAGGCTAAATAAAATCCTATCTGACTGTATCATAGGCTTTCTCAAGGTCTACTTTCATGATGCATCTAAGGGAGATACCCTTTCTATTATACATTTTGATCAAATCCTCACATATCATGATGTTATGCAAAATTTATCTGACATTAATAAATGCATCCTTGAAGTCGTTGTGGTGTTAAAGTGGGGGTGATTTGCAGCACACCAAGTGTGATTTAAAGGATTTGAAATTGTTACTTATATTACCAAAAAGTACACCTTCTTTTCCATAAGTCCACCCTTAAGAACTCTATAGTTAAGCGTGTTTTGTCTTATAGTAGTTTAACTATTTGAGGATGGGTGACCCTTAGGAAATTTCTTAGAGAACATGTGAGGGAGGACAAAGTATGCTAAAAAGCTTGTGATAATTTGTAGCGGCAATTGTCATCCTTAAAGTCGCTCCTCGTAATTGTCCGTGGATTGAGAAGGGGTGGGGTATTACATATGGTGTGGGAGCTAATCCATGACTGTGAGTGGTTCCAATGGATAAGAGAGTAGTGGAAAGTTGCCTAATAGGGCAAAGATTATGGATGGGAATGCAGGTCTAGTGGATGCTTAAGTTGGTTGATGTATGAGGCAAAATGAAGACATTCTGGTCTCCAAATGGGGTCAAATATAATACCTTGAACATTGCTTAAATGATTTCAAATGACTACTTATATCAACAAAGATGCAATTTCTTTTCAAAGAGCCCACTCTAGAGAACTCTATAGTTTAGTATGTTTGGCTTTGAGATGGGTGACCTTCTAGGAAGTTTTATAGATAGTGTGTGAGTGAGGATACAACACGCTGCTAGAAAGACATGTGATAGTTTTTGTAGGACTAGTCGTGGATCCTTAAAGTTGTTCTTAGTGATTGTTAGCGGCTCGGAAGGGGCCATGGTGTTACAGTAATAACCAAGCAAGAGAACACTATAGACTAGGAAAGATGGTCATATTTTGAGACATGTCATGGTCGTGTCATGAGACACGACCATGTCTAGCCAACCGGCCAACGCTCACAAGGTAATGGCAAGATGTATAGGACCAACAAGTCATGAGTGATCCGAGGCTTGTCGGATCTCCGAGAGGCTAGAGATGTTCTTGAATGTTTGATATTTAGTAGGTCATTGGCTTAAAGTTTCGAATTCTATTGGTTTTTTCCAATTTTCTCTAACTTTGCTTGATTTCTTGTAGCACCTACAGAAGTAAATAAAACAAGTAAAAATTCTAAAATTATTGTGTATGAGCCAAAAGCTAAATAAGGCAAAGTGGAGGATACCTTGTCTGAATTTTTTTTATCCCATTCTTATTATTTCAAGATTTATGTATTTTATTGCATTGTGCAATTAATTCCACAAGTAAAAGAGTTGGTGGCTACTATGAGAGAAAGGGACATGTAAAGTAAATTTGGTAATAACATAAGAGAAAGTGGAGGAAGGCAGTCCTATTTTTCAATGAGGATACAGGACATTGTGCTGATAATTATCTCGAAACTCTACTCAAATGCAGATACACACTTTTTAAACTTGTGATAAAACAAATATCACTAAACTAATTTTAATTACTAACAAATTTTAAATTATATCTCCTTATTGCTTCATCATCCCTATTCTTATAAAAAAATAAAATAAAACAATCTTAACAGTACTTTCTACTCCACAATATATTTTAAAAATTTTTTAAATTTCAAATTTCAAATCATATTTCCTTCCTTATACATTTTCTTCAACCTCACCTGAGTCACCTCTAGTCAATTGCACCGACCTCTCTACACCACCTATATCAGCCTAAAACAATCCTGTAAAATATAATCTTGTGTGCCATGAAGCTCAAGGATCATTGCCTAATGAATAGTTTATGATAAGAGAGGCGAATCACCTTTGTTCTAAACGCGGCTTATTGACAAAGTAATTTGGTGACACAAAAGCATTTTCCCCCATTGGCTACATCATTTCGTGCATCTTTCATCATAAATCACCATAAAATTTAATAATGATTTCTCTTCGAAAAGGGGTAACATAACCCAGTACTGTATCCCACCCTGCCTACTATAAATAACACCAGAAAACCCAGCATAGATTATCCACTCACAATTTGGTCTTCCCAAGACAATACAAGAACTTGCACTTCATCAAAATGGAGACACTCTCTTCCATTTTCTCTCTCCTCCTTTTCGTCATCCCTGTCTTGGCTTCATCTACTGACACCCAGGTTCCTCCTGTCTCTTCTTTACAATTGAATGAGTTTGTTTAGTCTTGTAAAGTTTGCTTTCGATTTATATATCACTCAATGCTCAAGTATGGTTTTATAGTAAATGGCTTTTTACTTGCTGGTTTATATAAATTCATATCTTTTGAACTCAATTCTTGTTATTTAATCTTTGTTTCATTGAGATGTATTCATAAATATAGTTCTATATAAAGAAACAAATTATAACAAAACAAGATGATTATTATAAAGAAAATAAAACTGTCACATGTATAGGCTTGATGACATGATACGGTATTATGATGGTAGGTGTATATTGTGTACTTCGGGGAACATAGTGGAGAACAAGCATTGCATGAGATTGAAGAAACTCATATCTCCTACTTGTCCTCTGTTAAGGAAACAGAGGAAGAAGCCAGATCAAGTCTACTTTACAGTTACAAGCACAGTATTAATGGGTTTGCTGCTGTGCTTACACATGCTCAAGCATACCAACTATCTAGTAAGTAGTACTACTTGTTTCAGAATATAATGAATATTCGACATAAACTTTACATTTGAAGTAGTTTTCTTTAGCTTCTGTTTTTCCCTTTTGTTTTGTCGGGATGGTGGGAGCATGCCCTAGGAATACGATATAAATTAGTTGATGGTAATCCACTCTTTGTACTGTCATTTTTCATCGTTGTTCCTTCATTCTATAGGGAAAAAGGGATTCCAATATTCCAAACAATAATATGTGACATATTGGTGAATTTCTACGCAAATTGCGAAGGGGTAATATTAATGTCGTAACTTGAATTTTCTTTTTCTGGGTTGTCTTATTATATTGTGCAGAAATGGAGGAAGTTGTATCAGTGTTACCAAGCCGGCCAAAGATGCACACAACCCATACCACAAGATCTTGGGAGTTTGTAGGTTTGGATTTGGAAGATGGTCATGAAAGCAAAACTCATCAGCTCCACATGGACGACAGACAAGATCTCTTAACAAGTGCCAACTATGGACAGGATGTCATTATTGGCCTTTTGGATACTGGTGATTAATTATCCTTTCCCCTATTATTAACGTGATAATTTGATCCTGTAATAATCATCGATATAAAAATAATCTTCTTATATACCAGATTTAGTCTTTATACACTGACAATAACTCAATATTTAGAAAATATATATATATTCTAAATATTGAGTTATTGTCAGTATATAAAGACTAAATCTGATATATAAGAAGATTATTTTCCATTCATAAGAGGTGAACTTCATTTAATACAAATTTCTATAATAATGGTGAATATATTATGTTTGGGGTTGACTTGTTTTCCAAAAGTAAAAATAAAACATTTTGGTTTAACACGTTTTTGAGATTAACTAATTAATTAATTTGTCTTTTTCCGGTTGCTTAGCTAACAGGCCATGAATAGCTAAATGAAAAAACATATTAAAGTGGCACTTATAAAATTCCTTCTAGAAAGCATTTTTGGAGGGTTTTATTTATTGGTGTTTTTCTTCCTTGCAGCCTTACTTTTTGTTCCAGTGTTTAGTCTTTCTTTATACCTTCCCAACGTCCATAGTCCATAAGTAAACTACTTAATTAATTAGATTTAAAGGTAATTAAATTTTTAAAGAGTATCATTAATTGTATTACTTTTTATTACTTTGAGAGGAGAGAGATAAATTTTAATGGTAATAATAATAAAATGAACTTTAATTTGGGATTTCCATAAAAATAAAAAAGATAAGATAAACTATCTTTTTAAGACCGAAGGGGTAATATGTAGTGGAGCTTGTGCTTTTCATTTAGAATTTTATTGAATCAATAGGTTTCTTCATTCTCAATAGATAGCTTGAATGGATTCCGTTTTATAGCATGAAATATGAGCTTATTTGAATAACTAATAAACTATTATTAATCTAGTGGTAATAGAACCGGTATCTTAGGTATATTATATTTATTTTAATTCCTTTTTCTTCTGATCTTTTAATTATATTATACAACTATAAGTGGTTCTTTTAAACAAGAAAGTAATTTAATTGGAGATATCATACTTAAGGGTGTTCATTGGGTCACGAATCAGACCAAAACTCAAAACTTCAAAAATTGTGCACCAAAGACGGGATTAAAAAGAACTGGTTCAAACTCAAACCAACTTGATTAGACCTTGAACTAGACTCGACCTGACCGGCTTGGACAAATTTCGTTCATGAGAAACTTTATTTATTATAACGAAAAGGTGAATAAATTCTTATGCTGAGATATGACCTCGATTTATATTGTCTTTTAGATTATAAGTTGTGAGGGCAGCTTTATGTGATGTGTATTTTTGAAATTGTTAAAATTATCGTTTAATTTTATAATTAGATAGAGTAGGAGAGAAAGCATGAGAAAGAGAAAAAAAAATTTAAGATTATTATGACAAGGTTAAGTTACATAGAAAGTTCCCTTTTAAGGATATTATATATTTAATGAGGTTTCCGATCCAATTTTAGTTTTTTGGGTTTAGATCAAATCGGACTGAACTGAATCAAAACTCAAAATTCATAATTTTTAGACCCAAAGACTGAAAAATTACATTTAATCTGGTTTGAGTTTCGATTTTCGATCCGACTGAAATATAAACACCTCTAATTATAATGTTATATTAATTAATATATAGGTCTTGTCAACTTAATAATCACCTGCATTCACCGTACTCCACGCACCCCAATTTTTTTTTTTTTTACATAAGTCTTTGCCTCTATAATATTATGTAAAATGATTAATGACTTGACACAAGGCACCTTTTAAGTATTTTATTTAGTTTAAAAATTATATTATAATTTGTTAAATTAAAAAAGAAATAGCATAATTGAATGGTAGAAGGGTATACACTCATAAATTGTGTTAAATTATATTTTTATTCATTACTTTTTATAATTATAAATTACAGTATGCCTTTAAGAATATAGAGTTGATTCAATTAAAATATCATATATGTACTCATATATTTCCGATTAATACTATAATTTCAAAATTAATAATTAATTGGAAGGGTTGAGAATTTATGATTTCAAAACATTTAAATATATTAATTAATGTTAAGAAAAGACACATAAAAGAGTGTCTGACAACAGTATATATCATCACTAATATTATTTCACAGGTTAAAAAAGCACCATATATATATATATATATATATATATATATATATATATATATATATAATCGTATTTGTTAATTGTTATCAGGGTTTTGGCCAGAATCAAAGAGCTTTAGTGACGAAGGGATGGGGCCAGTTCCAAAATCATGGAAGGGTATTTGCCAAGCAGGAGATTCCTTCAATTCATCTCATTGTAATAGGTCCGTTTTTTTTTTACTTTATTTTCAGCTGTCAGTCCATAATTATCTTAATATTGAAGGAGCAATTATATTATTATTTATTAAATTAAAAAAATGGTATGTTTAAATAATAGCAGGAGATTTTGTGCACCAAATTTTATTTGCTTTCATGATTTAATTATTTTTTAGAAAATTACTTTTCACCATCTCATCCTTTTCTTTTTTGCTTGCTTACATTATTTTTGTGCACCATAGGTGAATTTTTGCGACTAATAGTATTTTTTACAAGCAATATTTTCTTTGTTACTTTTTGTAATTTTTGATACTTAATTTAAGTCATTTTAACCTTTTGTATTTACAACAATAGAATATACACTGCTCATATAAAAGATTTTTCAGTGAACATACTTTTTACTGAGTAGTAATCTTGCCCTTGGTGTATGATAGTTTATTTAATAATGTGTAATAAAGATAAATTTGTCGCATTTTTGTTCTAATATCTAGTGTATAATATTGAGAAATCAAATCCAATGTACTAAAAGCATCCAAATTAAATTTGCTACTTAAAAACATGTACATTAAACACAAATCTAATGTACACTAAAGACAAATCAAATCCAATTGAGAAAGTTCTATCTCTAAAGAAACATTCGACTTTTCTAGTTGATTATTCTTCTTAAATTCATCCTAATACTTCAAAAATCCCAACATAAATGAATTGCAACAAAATTACATCAATTAAAATAAAATTAATGAGAAATTATAGTTCGATAAAGAAAATGAATAATTGTAGAGAGAGAAAAAGGAAAAACAAAGAAATTAATGCTCACCTTGACAATTGTATAATTTCGACCTATTACATACTAAATTTGTACCAATGACAACCAAATTACACTACTAGAAAAAGGGTTCTAACGACGAATAAATTGGTCGTTAAAAGTACATTTTATCGTCGTTAAAAGTGATTAACGACCAAAAAGTCAATCGTCGTTAGTGCTTCCCTCGTTAATACTTTTAACGATGGCTTTAAAATTTTCAGTCGTTACTTAAAATAACGATGAAACAAGATGTCGTCGTAATTAGTTGATTGAATAACAATGAACTACATATCATTAACGACAAAATTTTTCGTCGTAGATTTAAAAGAACCATAAATACAAAAATTAAAATCATAATCATTAACAACCAATTTAGTTCATCGTTATTTCTTTAACGATTAACATTTTTATCGTTAATAATATTATGGATAACCTAAATATATAATTTTTCCAATTATCATTAAAATAATGTAATAAACTATTGATCACTAATATATAGTAATAACAAACTTGAATTGATATGTATTAATTCCTTTGAATACCACTGGTCCGCGAATACGGAATATAAAATATAACCTAATATCAAAAGCATCCTAAAATACATAACTTAATTGATATCCGAGTACAAGCAATATTAACCAAAAAACTAAAAAAATGAAGTCCTCCAAATAATTTAGAAAGTATAAATCTTCATCAACTACTCATAAAAGGTAAAGAAGTGTTGGAACTTGAATGAGCAGTCCACATCTCCAAACAAGTCCGCATCCGCAAAAAATAGAGAATTATTAGAACTTTTACAAAATTGCAAACGTATTCAACTTCTTAGCAAACAAACATATGTAACTCAAACAAACCAACATACCAGGTGCCGAAATGACGGTCTATCGGACCACGGCATACAAGACTTCTTCCCCGATCCGGTGGAATTAATCATCTTCCCGCAATATGTTAAAAGCAAATAAAATTAAATCATTTCCCAAAATAAACATGTCAATACAAGATTTAGAGCAAATGGCTTCTGCAGATACTCCTAGCACATAGCCGCTCATCCGTAGCTGGCTCAATAATTACAGATTATGCACTGCACTTGTGTCTTTTTCAATAAGATTTTGCGAGCAAGAAAGAGTTTGCAAGCAAGAAAAAGGTGTCTTATCCCTCAACAAGGATGGGAACAAAAATGAGATGTGAACGCTAATTGAAGATTATTTCAAATATGAGGAAGGCAATCAAGACTACACAAGATTCCAGCTAGTGTCATAAGCAAAACAAGAGATGAATAGCATGCCAAGTTCGGAAAATATCTTTCTGTCTATTAAAAAACAAGTAAGCTATGTATAGGGCAACTCATTCCATGAAAACAATTCAAATTAGAATTAACCAAGTTACCCGGCCATGCACATCACCACACACGGTAAAATACTTTCCATCGAGAACAGTTATATCAACAAGCGATGGCAAGACACGTAGTAAATCTCTTGTTTGCAAGACAATTTGGAACGCATATCTAAAGCACAAGAAAAAGACAGCAGAAAGAAATCAAACTTCCAAATACTCCAAAAGCCAGAATATGCAACCTCGCTAACATAATTCTATTTACAATCATACACGCTTCACCGAATATGCTAACATCACAAGGTACCTTTTGTGCAAACATTTCTGGTTTTTGAAGTCCTCCATCATTCTCTTTACAAAATCCAATGTCACCGTATCTCCCTCTATCCTTACTCCGGAAGATTGCGGTTCAACCTCTAACATATAAAAAGAAAAAAGAAAAATCTATATTATCGCCAAAGGCAGTAATGAACAAACCCAACTCCAGTTTTACATGGAAAAAATGACATCGAGTATAGAGAAAGGGTCATCAACCCGCAAAGAAGATAGTAATTAATGCACATGCAAACAATCACCCACAATATTTGACACTATTAGTTAAGACTTTGAATACTTTTGCAAATAGACAATCTGCTCTAGCTAGAAATTCAGCACTATTAATGGGAAATTGTGGTCTTACATGTATTCTTAGCCAAACCTATATGATACTGAAATATAGAATGCGAGGAGTTGAAGAACCCAACATATGCCGTTCAAGGTTTAAAAGCAGCAACACATATTCACAAAGGAATTTCTAAAAACAATGATAATGGGAGAACCTTCACCGACCTAGGTCGGGAGGGGACATAACTAATGTCGGAGGAAAAATTTGGGATATGAGAAATATTTGGGACAATTACTACATAACAAATGGAATCTCTAAAGATACAGATAACAAATATATTGATTGCAAAACCAAACAAAAGCAAAAGGCCATTTCTCATCAAATAAACAAAGACAATTTCCAGGTTAAAACAGAACCCGAAGCTAGAAGATGTTTCATGCTTCCAGGGAGGAGAGATATATTCTTTGACAATATATAAGGTCCAAAGAAATATTAAGGAACTAGCACATAGTGTTTTATGTCACTACAGACTAATAAGATATAAATAGCTAACGTAAACTATGAAGAACACAACATATTTCAATAGGCAATGTAGCAACAAGCCAGTAAAGGTTTGTCCAAAGCAAAAGTAAAAGTATTTACAAATACTTTACCCTATAAAAATGTTACGTAACATGTTCATACCAATGGATGCATTTACTGTAATCAAAGAAAGAACAATGAAGAGAAAAACTGAGATCTAGCAAAGGAGATTTCAAAGATGATGAAGCATAATCCCCCTTCAAATGAGCACCAATAAAACATAAGCAGATTTGTTTTACGCCGTAATCATGACACCACATGCCCTACAAGGAAATATATTTGATGTTTGACAAACCGTTACCATCTATTGTAGTAGAACAGATATAAGCCAACATATAGAACCTTATTTCATTTTATGTACCCCTCAATTTATTGTTACTCAGTCCTATAAGAACTCAAGCACAAAGGGGCATGAAGGAAAGACAAGTACAGCCCAAGTGTCAACATGCTTCAAATTTATAATGCTAGCGCTAATGAAGGTATCTAGGCCAAGTCGGATAGGCTTTGACTCCAATGGTGAGTTGAAACAATTTCTCCTATAAACAGAGAAAAAGAGTGAATTGGGTAATAAGTTCTAGAAGAATTAGTTAGAGTTCACTTGTGTGAAATCTATGGATTCTATGCAGTATTTGCCCGAGAGGAAAAAATCCACAGGCTCAACCTACCAAGCGGAATCAAGAATTTAGGAAGGGAAAACAGATCGAGAAAACTAAAACGAATTTGCTCCAGCTAGAACTTGAAATTTTGAGCCTCCAATTTCACCCAACGACGCACAATCGGAAAACATGTAAAACAATAAAGGACTTCAAAACAAAGTGGAAATCAATTGCAAAATTAGGGTATAATTTGGAGAATAGAAATCCTTGTATCCGGATTGAGCGAGCAACGAATTTCACTGGGTAATGAATGAACTCGAGCCAGCAAGCGGAAACCAAATTCAATCAAGAAAACCTAGAATTAGATCCCATCCTCAATACAAACTATCAAACCCATAAAAAATTGTACATAAACAAGAAAACCGCATCAAAAGTACCTATTTAAACATGAGATTGGAGGAGACGACTGACCGTCGAGAGGTAGAGAGAGAGAGAGAGAGAGAGAGAGAGGTTGTATGAATGAGGAGGGTGGAGGGAGGGCCGTCGGCAGCCGGCGATTTGAGACCGCGAGAGGGAAGAGAAGTGGGGTTTGCTGCGTGAGAGTAGTGCGAGAGGGAAGAAGGGTGGGTTTCACTGGGTAAGAGTAGTGCGAGTAGTGCGAGAGGTATCGGAGGTGGGTTTCGCCGAATGAAGAACAAAACATAAATGTTCATCAGTTTTTTTTTTTTTTTTTGAGCAAGTTCATCATCATCAGTTTTTTTAATCATTAATCTATTACTTTATAATTTTCACTTAAGAAAAATCTAGTTTAATGTTCCCCTAATAATTTTAACTTAGAGGAAAATCCTAGTTTAATTTTTTCCCTTTAATAATTTTACCTTAGAAAAGGAAATACTAATAATTAACTTTTTGAGTATTAATAGTATTAACGACCAAAATATTAAAAGTAATAACGACTAATTTTTTTCGTTGTGTAATAATAGTTATTTGATAAAATTAAACAACAAAAAATTAATTTCATCGTTATTAGTAATTTTTAACGACCAATTGTATGATTCGTCGTTAAAGTGTCGTCTTTAGAAGCCAAATTTCTAGTAGTGTAGTGAGCAACTATAGATCAATAAAGAGAATGAAGAAATTATAGAACGAGAAAAGCGAAAATTGTATAAATAAACTCTCATCTTTAGAATCTCAAAATTTAGGACAATTCAATACAAAAGTTGAACTAAAAATCGTAACAAATTTGGTGATAAATTATAGAGAAAAAGAAAAAAAATTTAGAGAGAGAGAGAGAGAGAGTGGCGAAAAATTTGGAGAGAGAGGAAACAAAGAGAGAAAAAGAGGGAAGAAGATGACTAAAGAGTGTATGTTTTTCCTATAATATTAAAATCCTAATCAATTATTTTTTTAATTGAAAAACTGACATTACACTTGAAAGTATAAAAAGAAAGTTAATCCAAGGATCACTATATACTAATTGTGGGCGTAGATGGCAAGTATTTAAACTTTAGAGTAACCATTGAAAAGAATTAATATAATAATATTGTGGATGCTTTGTATTTGTTGATAGGAAAGTGATAGGGGCTCGTTACTACCTCAAGACCTATGAGAACTACTTTGGCCGAGTGAATACAACGCTGGAGTACCGGTCTCCCCGTGATAGACTCGGGCATGGGACCCACACTGCCTCGACCGCAGGAGGTCGAGTGGTCCCAGGTGCCTCTTTCATGGGCTCGTTGGCGAAAGGCACCGCATCAGGTGGGGCCCCACTGGCCCGCTTGGCCATCTACAAGGTTTGCTGGAGGGACCCAGATCAACCCACGGAGGTGGGAGGGACGTGTTTCCATGCTGATATCTTGGCCGCCATTGATGATGCCATCCATGACGGGGTTAACGTTCTCAGTATCTCTATCGGGGCTACTGAGCCCCTTGGATACTATGACGACGGCATTGCCATCGCAGCACTGCATGCCACCAAGAGGGGGATCGTGGTGGCATGCAGTGCAGGGAATGGGGGCCCCGATGCTAGCACCTTGGCCAACCCAGCGCCTTGGATCATTACCGTTGGGGCTAGTAGCTTAGATAGGAAGTTCGTTGCTCCTGTTGTGTTGGGAAATGACATGAGGGTCAAGGTAAGAATTTATTAGTATACTTGCATTAGAAATTAAAGTTTAGTCTTTTATCGTTTATCTCTAGTCTATAGCTTCTGATACCAGTTTCTTTGACTTTTACAATTTTGTAAGGGAGAAACAATAACGCCTTACAAATTGAAAGACGAGATGTATCCGCTAATTTTTGCAGCAGACATAGCACTGCCAAACGTGTCTCAAGATGATGCAGGGTAATTAACCATTCTTGCCCAATATCATCATCTTTTACTGTACTAGCCCCCAAATGTAATTTCGTAAACATGTTTTCCGCATGTAAGAGGACCAACTAGTAAAAACTTGCTGTCCGTAAATAACTTGGGAGACCATTTTATTCAAAATTTATTTATTTTTTTCTCTGGGGTTAACCGTAAACCAATATATACAGGATCTTATTTGTTCCTATGAACTATCTTCTTGCCATTATGTTGACGTTAAATCAACAGGAAATGCCTTGCAAATACCCTGTCACTGGAGAAGGCAAAGGGCAAGATAGTTTTTTGCCTTAGAGGATTAGTACAAAGGGTTTCGAAAGGGTACGAAGTGAAACGAGCAGGAGGTATTGGTTATATTTTGGGCAACTCACCAGACTCTGGAGAGTTGATTGAAGTTGATCCACATGTTCTTCCTGCAACTTCTGTGGGTGCAAATGAAGCCATCCAAATATTGAAGTATATCAATTCTACCAAGAATCCGATGGCCAAAATCATCCCAGCCAAGACTGTGGTTCACACGGGACCAGCACCGTTTATGGCTTACTTCTCTAGCAGGGGACCTAATGTTATTGATCCTACCATTCTCAAGGTACATCAATAACTATAATTTTCTTGTGGTTAAATCTTGGATAAAAACTGTCTTATATATAAATTTACGATGATGTAAATGAACGAAATTTTCCCACTTGACCCTAATTAACCCCTCTATATGTGTGGTATTAATAAGAAAAAAAAAAATCTGTAAGAACTTTTTACTTTAAGTCAATTTGTTTTTTTTTTTTTTCCGTAAACAAAAGCATTGACTAGATCGGACCTTGATACTTGAATAATATGTGTAATTTAACTTTGACTAGAATTAGGAGTGACCTAATACAAACTAAACTAACCTAAAATTGAACTGACTCAATAAGATGCAAATACTCATCCATACATCTTGGCTAATCTATATAATCCAATTTGATACTAGACTGAACCCAAACCAATGGATCCATTTGTCATATTTATTTGCGATTAATGCAAATCAAACATAAATCAATCAGGTAGTTGCCATTCATGACTACTATTCATTAGGAGATTATTGGTTATTTGCAGCCTGATATCACAGCTCCAGGGCTAAACATACTGGCAGCATGGACCGGAGAAAATTCACCAACAGGGTTGAAAGAAGATAAGAGGAGGGTGGAGTGGAACATTTACTCAGGAACATCTATGTCTTGCCCTCATGTTGCTGCCGCTGCTGCTCTCCTAAAAGCTATCCACCCGACTTGGAGTTCTGCCACAATTAGATCTGCCCTCATCACCACAGGTAAGCATATGCCTTGCCAATTAATTAACATTAATTAAGTACTTAATTACCTGCTAATCATCTGAATCCAACTTCTTGATGTTAGTCGACAGTGCTTATATATACACTTTCCCTTTACAAAGCATTCTGTTGTTGGCATCGACACTTTAGTACATATTTTTGTTAAGCTTATTAGTCATTAGAAATGTCCATTTTGCTTAGTCTAGTTACGTAATTAATTCAATACTTCACCTTGCAGCTGGTCTTAGGAATAACAACAGATCAATAATAACCGATTCTGAAGGCAAACCAGCAAATCCATTCCTATTTGGAGGCGGTCATCTTCAACCACGGAAGGCTGCAGATCCAGGTTTAGTGTACGATGCCTCATACACCGACTACTTGATCTATCTATGCAGTTTGAAGGTGAAAGTTCCAGACCCGTCATTCAAGTGCCCAGGAGTGGTTCCAAAGACAAATGACCTAAACCATCCTTCGTTGGCAATCGATAAGCTGAATGGAACAATCACAGTTACAAGGACAGTTACAAACGTAGGCAAAGGTGGAAGTACTTACACAGCTCATGTGAGGCCACCAGGGGGTTATAGTGTCAAGATTTCACCCAGTGTTTTGGTATTCAAGCATAGAGGAGAGAAGAAGAGGTTTACTATCACAGTTGAAGAAAATGAGAGAGGTTTGAGGATTACTAACAAGGGAAAGAAGTATGAATTTGGATGGTTTACTTGGTTTGATGGGGTTCATACTGTGAGAAGCCCTATGGTTGTGTCCTCTGCCTAGGGAGAAAAATTAATGATTTTAATTTTTCTATTTTGGTCATTTATTAGAAACACAATCGTAAGAATATAGTTGATCTTGTAGACATAGTGATATATGGATAAGCTGAGTATTTCTGAATCATGGTGACTATAAGTTGCACCCAACTAGTGAAAATTTCTTGATGCTGGTCTATGTAACACAATTATGGTCAGCAAATTAAGTCTGTAAGGCCATAAATATGGTTTTCTATGTGGACCTAATTATTCCAGGGTTTTTGCACTCACTACCCCTCAGGTATTCGACATTAATTTTTTTAACCTTCAAGTTTTCGACTTAATTTTTAGCACTCCTAAGTTTGTATTTTTATTTAATAGAGCTGAAATTCCGGAGAGCTGAAAAAATTTTCAGTAAATGGATCGATTTACTATTGTTGACCTTTTTTTAAAAAAATTTCTGATGTAGATAACCACCAAATTGGTTGGGACCTTCTCTCTCTCTCACTTCTTCTATGTTATTCAAATAATAAACCAAAAAAAAAAAAAATTATGGATGGGTGTAATATGTAATGTGCAAAGGAAAAATTATTGAAGTCCATAATAGATCGAAGGTATGAGTGTGACAATTGTGTTGAGAAACTAAGAAAGTTGGCCACTTTACAGTCTAATTTTGACAAAGGCCACTGGGAATTGCTCTTGATTTTCAAGAATTTCACAATCAGAAAGGTAAGATTTTGTTCTGCTACTGTACTTTTGTATTATTGATATTATAAATTTGCTGTAGGTTGAAAAAGTGTTAAAATTATAGATGAATGATTGTGACAGTTTTTGAAATTGTTTGCTTTTGAATCTTTTTTCCCATAATTTATTTGGTGCCATTTGTAATTTCGTTTTGAACAAAATTCTTTGACTGCATGAATTCAGTGTTTGGAAAAGGGAATACAAGCATAATTTTCTTTGATATTTGGGTAAATTAAGTATGTTTGTAAAACAGAAGGTTGAGGACATGTGATTGCATGTGTTTTGGTGGACTAAATTGTGTTTTTAAATGGCTTATATTTGCTTTGACCTCTTATAGATAAGCTTGCTTTATGTTTGAAATTATTTGGTAAGAAAATTTTTTTATCCTATTTATATAGATATGGTGCACACAAAGTTCACTATTGTTCTAAAGTATCATGGATGGTGACTTTCACTAGATAGGGACAAGAACGAGTATGAGATTATGGACTTGGTGAGGGATGCATACACATTTTTAAGCAAACCCCTGTTGTTAAAAGGCCAACGTTCTTTAACTTATACTCACATCACACTCCCTAATAAGGCAAGAATAAAGTGGCCTATGAATAATGATGACAATTTGATAAAGATGTTTTAGAGGTGAAAGGGTTGGTAGAGAATTGAGTTCTTAATTACGGAGAGGAAGACTCCAACTTTAGTTGACAAAATTATACTTCAAATTGATGGGCATTTGGGAGGGATGATTGTTGATGGTGAACAAATTAACCCACAAGAGACTTCACTATTTAGTAGCCAACCAATGCCAACACAGGAAGGGATAGGTATTAAGGGATATGGTGATCCAGGTGACGATTTTTGGGACCAAATTGTAGCCTCAATGAATAAAAATGTGTTCTAGCCATCTCATAGTTCCTTAGCAGGTGTCCTAGACATACCCTCTATTAGTCAGCAACCTCCCCTAATTTTAATTTGATTCAATCCCAACCCATTTCAAAACCCAATCCTAAAGATATTCTAATTGATGATGAAGGCGAGAATAGTTACGATGAAGATGATTTTGATGTTAATTTTTTGCACGAGTCTGCGTCATACACAACTTTTGAGGACAAGTATGATGAAGATGACTTTGATGTTCATTCTTTGCAAGATCCTACATCGTACACAACTTCTGAGGACAGTTATATGGTCGATGAAGATGAAATCTTTAATTTAGATTCTAGGTATGATGATAAATGGGAGAAAGAGTACGAGGGTAGATTCTGGGAAGCAAAACTTGACTGTAAAGTAGAATTAAGACAATGGGACATGATCAATGATAAAACTTCATTCCTAAATGTAATTAGGGATTACATGGTTTAGGGAGGGAATTTATTTAAGGTACTTAAGAATGAGCCATGTAGATATATTGGAAGTGTCAAGACGAGAATTGCACATGGAGAATACATGCCTGTGTTTTGGTTGATGGTGTGACTTACCAAGTGAAGAGTATTATAGGAAAACATTTGTAAAAGACAGCTAGATAACCCTACTGCAATTTCTTCTTGGATTGTTAGAAAGTTGCATAATAATGTCAAAGCAGAGCCAAACATTTCAGTTAAGGGAATGAGCAAAATTTTGAACAAAGCCTTCAAGTTTACTAGAAGCATAACACCACTTGGAGAGAGAAGGAGAAAATTCTGAACCTGATAAAAGAGAAACATGAGGAGAAATTTAATTTTCTTGCAAGATACATTGAATGGCGAAACCTTCAAACCCAAGAAACATCTACTACATTAAGTGGCATGATCCAATTGAAGGAGTAAGGATTGTCTTCTATAGGATGTTTGTTTCTTGGAAAGAAGGGGTTTTTGTCTGGGTGCAAGAAGTTCATAGGTGTAGATGGAACTCACTTGAAGAGTGTGTATAAGGGGGTCTTGCTAACTGTAATAGGTGCTGAAAACCACTATTTCCCATTAGCTTATGCAATAGTTGATGTAAAGAACAAAGACAATTGGCAGTATTTCTTTAATAGCGTGAGGAGTATCATCGGAGATGATATAATTGGTGAATACACATTTATAGCTGACTCATGCAAGGTAAGTGTGTATGATATAGTCTTGTTTTAAATTTTTTTATTTATTTTACACAATGTTTCTTGACATGGTCTGCTCACACTACTATAGAAACCACTTTTAACGTGTTTATTGCTCACCCCCACAAATTTCACCCTCCCGAGTGTTGCAGGTGCATTCTCGGTGTGTGTGCTGCTTAGCTTATTCCGAACCCCGTTGATTGTCGTTTGTTGGTTGCTGCGCGATTTGAATCGCGGATGTGCATTTCTTATGTTTCTAAGTATTGTACTTGTAATTTAGTTCATGTAGTTTGTACCATATGTATAGTAAACCCTTTTAGATTGTTGTAAGTTTTATCCCATGATTGGTTGGACTCCGGTTTGTGGCCGTTGAGTTGTATACTCCGAGCGGGTGGCTCGTTGAGTTATGTTATGCTTTTTATGCAGGGTCTTAGGGCTTTTAACGACGGTTAAAAGGACAAACCGTCATGAAAAATGGACCGGTTGTATTTTTGTAAATAACCGACATCGTGTAACACATATGACGACAGTTCCTTCATATGTATTGCTGAAGATATTTAACGACGGTTCTTTAACATAATCATCTTTAAATGTCACATATGATGACGATTTTGTGAAAGAACTGTCGAGCATATGTCTATAAGATGCAATCTAAAAACCCGAGAACATACCTGCTGTTTCCACGCCCACTTCATATGCTATCTACTCTCGATCTTTTTGATCTCCACAATTCACTTTCGTCCACTACTACTCAAATCTAGATCTGCTCGGAGTAATCCTCGTCGGTAAGTTATCCTCTTGTTGTTCAATGTTTCGTTTCGCTCAATATATCCTCTCGTCTCTCCTTTTATTGTAGCTATCTTCTCTTACAAAGTATTTGTGTCGGTGGCTGTGTGTGTTTCGCCGTGAATCTTATCACTTATTCTCGCCGTTGTTTTCTTCGTTTTTACGATATGAATCTTTATCATTTCTTATTTTTTGCTTTAAGTTATTCATAAGATTTATATAGTTAAATGTTGAATGTATTTGGGGTAATTATGTGAATGTTGAGAATGTGGGTAATGTTTGAGATTGTTGAAATATTGAATCTTTATTGAAATGTTGAATCTTTATTGAAATATTGAATATTGAGAATGTGGGTAACATTTGTTTAGTTTATTAAGTTGGAAATTCGTGAAATGCTTGAGATTTTGAGAACTGGGTTTATGTAGTTTAGGATTTAATTATAGGGAAATGAATGATAGCTAAGGATGGTAAATAAAAATACATTTGTATCCAAAGGGAGAAAATAAAAATATTTATGGTTTAGGGTTTGAGGAAGTAGAAAAATTTGTAGTTTAGGGTTTAAGGATCAAACTGGAGAAATATAAATTGTAAAAAATATGGTTAGAGTTTAGGGTACAAAGACCTTCTTTCTTCCTCATACTCTCTTGTCATCTTCAAGCAAAGTTCTCAAATAGTCTCTAGGAGTAATACCTCAAAATAATGTCGTGTGTGATCTTTTTTGAAGACTTTTGCTCTCCTTCCCGACATTTAATTTGATAAATGACATGTTTAATTGTGTATAATTTTTCTTATTTTTCTTACCTATATATGTTTTTCATTAAATTATCATATGCATTAGGGGTGTATTCGAGCCGAGCCGAGCCCGAACCTACTAAGCTCGGAGCTCGGCTCGTGGCTCGCCGAGCTCGGCTTGCCAAAAGCTTGAGCCCAAGCTCGGCTCATCAAAAGCTCGACCACTGAGCTCGGCTCGTCAAAAGCTTCTATTAAACTCCTGTGTTTTAGGTTCAAAGTCACCCTTTATATACTTACTATAAAAATATAAACTTAAATTTTATTGAGACTCTTTTTTTTCTCAACAATCACAATATAACACTTAAAAAAATAGTATAAAACATAAATAAAACCTTCGACGCTTTGATAATGAAACACAAATTACTAAAAACCTGAATTTTAATTTAAAATCCTTATAACAATAACATCTATCATTCACTAAAAAAAAAATAGGCTTTTTATTCCACATTTCCAATATACCAAAATGTCATCAAAGCGGGCACGTCGATCTTTCATTAGACATTGACAATATGAACTTCTTAGGTTGATCGTCTTCTTTTGATACCCGAGAAGGGGAGACAAATAAAAGTGACAACTAAATCATTAATACAATTTTATTTTAATTTATATTTTAATTTATACTTTAAATTAATCAATTCAAAAACTAAAATGTGGAGAAAGTATAAATCTATCTATCATATTTTTTTGAAATTTTTAGACGATTATATAAATTGTGGCGAAATTTTTGAAATTAGAAAATTTTAGATTAATCTGGTTCTCCTAAAATTTATAACTCATGCATAAATCAATCTCTTTTAATCATAAAACCCACAAAAATCTTTCATATATAAGTCCTAATAATAATTTTCACCCTTTAAATAACCAAAATAATTTTTAATAATTATTTCCTGATTATAAAGAATAATTTAACACTAAGGTACATATTTTTCACATTTCATTTTTTGGACAAAATTTAACTTGAACTTCCAAATGGCATAAATTTTAATTATGATATTGGATTTTGATTAATGAGCACAATATAGAAAGGTATAAGTGTTGCCTACAATTTTACTTTATGATAAACAGCAACCAAAAATAATAAATACCGTAAAAACTCAAGTTTATCACATGGGTCAGCTTCAGTTATAAATTGCGCAGTCACGGGAGAAAATTAATAACTCGCTCAATTTAAGTCCAAATTAATCAATTCAAAAACTAAAATGTGGAGAAAGTATAAATCTATCTATCATATTGTTTTTGAAATTTTTAGACGATTATATAAATTATGGAAAAATTTTAAAGTTAGAGAATTTCAGGTTAATTTTCTGGTTCTCCTAGAATTTATAACTCATGCATAAATCAACCTCTTTCAATCATAAAACCCACAAAAATGTTTCATAAATAATTCCTAATAATAATTTTCACCCTCTAAAAGTTTATTAAGTCAACTTTCAAAGAAAGAAAAAATAATAAAAAGTATGAGCTTTTAGGGTTTTTACCTTCAATGAAAGAGAATTAATCAAAAAGTGATACTTCTATTTTCACTAATCAAGATCTAAAAATTTAATCATAAAAAAGTTAAGAGTTGCTAAAGTGAAGCAAGAAGATATTGAAATTCTTTTACAACAATTGCTTTAAAATTTAGAAAAAAACCTTAATTATACAAGAGTAACTCACCAAGAATAAACAAGAGAGGCAATAGGAGATTGGCGGTGGACGGCAGTGGTGGGCGGTGGACTGCAGTGGTGGGCAGCGGCGGCAGAGCGCCGGAGACGGCCGGGTGGCAGGACGCCGGTGACCACGTACGGCGGTAAGGAGAGAGAGTGAGACAATGTGAAAGAGAAGAAGGGGAAGGAAAGTACTTGCTATTGTTTTAGAAGATATACATATTGATTTTTAGATAATATACATATAAAAGATAATAAAATTATGTATATGCTGATTTTAGAAGATTTACATGTTGATTTTTAGGCAATCATATCAAAAAATTATATATATATATATATATATATATATATATATATATATTAACCTAATATGTGTATTATGACTAAATAAAATGATTTTATTTCATTAAAGTTTTAAAAGGTATAAATATATAATGAATTAATTGAATGAGGAGGAGAAAAAGTTACAAGGTTATAACCAATTTTACGGCTTATAATCACTAGTGATCACAAAACACATGCTCCAAAATGGACCAATTTAATATTCAAAACATGTATCATTTGTTCACCAATGTTAGTCATATCGATGATCAATTGTTTCTAATGATCGCTAATAATTTATTATTCACATAATTTATATTAGGATAATAAAATATTTAAATTTTGATTCAAAAGCAAATATGAAATAAAAAAAATTTCCTACATATATAACATTTTTTTTTATGTACATAGGTAGTCATTTATCAATATTAACAAAATAGAAACATTACAACTATACTTTAAAATTAAAACTATCAAATTATACAATTATAAAATTTATTCCAACTTATTCTAGCTTATTACTACAACTTGTTTTTATGTTTAAGAAAACCAAGTCTATTCTTATTAGGAATTCTCTAAGATCTTCATGCTATAATTTTTTAAATCCAGATAAGTCATAAAGGGAATGCAATACAATGGAGGAAGAAAAAATCGAACATAGGACCTAATGTACCTAAGACCTCAATCTTGATCACTAGATTTAGACCTTATTGGTAAAATTTTACGTTATATGCTATATGAGTAATATAGACAATTTGGGTCCAAACTTAAAAGTACCAAACAATGAAAGACAAAAGGCGTAATTGAAACCAGGGGTGGTGACACCAATAGTTTCATTTTATGCTAAGTGTCCAAATCAAAATGGATCACTTGAAAACATTTTCACTATATTTTACATATAGTTATTTTTATTAGACCTTATCGTTCAACAAATATTAGAAAACATACACGTTTATGATGTCCTTTAACTACTATAACAGTGGCTAATAATTTATTCTAGCATGATTTCTGTTAAAATCATCCATAAATAAATGGTCATTAATTTTCAAATTAAGTTAAGTCATTCGAAAATAAAGTATTACATGTTTATGTTCAATTGCTCCGATTATCAAGCATAACCAGTAGAAAATTTTATATAAAAAATCTAAATTTATTAACTATTAAAATTCATAATTCTTAAATTTACATCAATTATATTTTTTTGATATTTTTTGATTTGTACGAAAAGTAAACTAGATTAATGTGAATCATATATTCATTATCAACATTTCATCTATCTTGATTCTCGGTTTTCATATATATAAATGTTAGTAATTGGTAAGCAAAAGTTTTAATAGATCAGGTATAACTAAATGCTTTACTTAAGAAATATAAATTAAAATAATTATGCTAAATTAAAAAATTTAAATTATTTGTTAGATCGGTGATAAAAAAATTCTTCACATACTGCTAATCTCCACAAATTTTAGCTCATTTATTTCAATTTGTTTAGGCTCATTTGTAATTAGCTTGTGTATGCTCGACGAGCCGAGCTTGTTTTGAATTTTACGTAATTCATAAGACAATAATAAAATATGAATGAAATGTTGAGGTCACCCCTTTAATTTCCTTTAACAACCTAAGACATAACAAGAACTGGAATTCCCTTGTTGTGATTAACAACAAGGTCGGTTTTACAAGACAAAACATGGAAAGTGTACATGCAACATAGGCCGATCCACAAAGAAATGTAGAAGGATCGATGAGTGAAATGGAAAACAAAAGTCATAAACAATAGTCATTATTTATCACTTTTTCTTTCCATTTTGTTTTTATTTGACTCCTTCACCCTTCTACCCTTCTTTGTGTATCGGCCTATTTTGCATGTTAAGGCCATGTTTTGTCTTGTAAAACCGACCTCATTGTTAATCACAATAAGGGAATTCTGGTTCCTGTTATGTCTTCGGTCTTTAAAGCAAACTAAATGCATGGCCTCAACATTTCATTCATAGTTCATTATTGTCTTATGAATTATATAAACTTCAAAAAAATCATGGCCTCTAGTTTACGGTCATATATAATACAACAAACTTGCAACCAAAAAGGAAATAAAAAATTTAGATAATTGGATAAATTAGTTCACCTCAACATCAACTCATCAAAATAATAAATAAATTCGATAATAAATTTATATTTATGAGAAGTATTTGGGGAGATCCCTATATCCAAATACCTTTTCAAGTTTTTACATTTTCACATTTATATTTTCTCCGTTTTGATCCTTAAACCCTAAACCATAAATTTTTCTATTTTTCAAACCCTAAACCCTAAATATTTTTATTTGTCTAAACTCTAAACATATTTAGATGCCAATTTCGATAATTGAATATATAAATGAGTTCACCCAAACATCAACTTATCAAAATAAACAAATTTGCACACAAATTTATCTTTATGAGAAAGTTTTTGGTGATGACCCTATATCCAAATAATCTTTCTATTTCTCTAAAATCCTAAACAAATTTGGATGCACTCTTTCGATCTACCATCCTTAACTATCATTCTATTTCGCTATAATTAAATCTTAAACTCCTAAATCCATTTCTCAAAATCTCAAACATTTCACAAATTTCTAACTCGAGTAAACTAAACAAATGTTACCCACATTCTCAATATTCAACATTTCAACAATCTCAAACATTACCCACATTCTCAACATTCACATAATTACCGCAAATACATTCAACTTTTAACTTTAATACATTTTGTAAATAACTTAAAGCGAAAAATAAAATAGGATAGAGATTCATACCTAAGAACCAACAACGACAAAGTTGAGGAGATACTTGACGATCTACACTTAAAAGAGACGAGCGGAAACTATGAAGAAATGAAAGATTAAAAGAGAGGAAACTACAACGGCGAGGATGTAAGTGAGCTTACCAATTCGAGTCAATCGGCGAGGAAGCTACAAATTTCAGATCCGAGGTAGTAGTGGAGGAGAGAAGCGTAGAAAGTGATAAGACCAAGAGTAGAGAGCGAGATGTAAGTGGGCGTGGAAACAGCGAGGTATGTTCTCGGGTTTTTAGATTGCATCCGAAAGACATATGATGACGGTTCTTTAAGAGAACCATCGTTAAATGTCTTCAGCAATACATATAACGACGGTTCTCTGAAAGAACAGATCGTCATATGTGTTAAACAATGTCCATTATTTACAAAAATGTCACCAGTTTATTTTTCATGACAGTTTGTTCTTTTAACCATCATTAAAGACCCATCGTTAAAAGTGATTCTTGTAATAGTGATAGGTGTTCACAAATTCATAAACTGTGGAGTCACAAACATATCCTAGATTGGATCAATTGAAGCCATCACATAATACTAATCAGGGACCCACAAAACTCCTTGTAAATATGTAAGGGCTGAAAATCACATCCTAAATGATTGGATAGACCTTTCCTACTAGCAACCGGAACACAATGACAGCTACACTATGGCTATAGTCTAGAATGTAATGTAAGCAATAGCATTAGACAAGACATGCAATTTCCTTCCCCTTAACATATGTGTTAGTTTCATATTATAATCATAACCTGACTTACAAAGGAGCTTATTTGAACCGTTTACGACATTCATTTCATTATAACATACTCGAATTAAGTGCAAAAGCAAACTTCACAATTATTTCTAGGTGTTCATATAATGTTTCTATTATATATTGTCCATTGAATTCATATACAACAATAAATTTGTATTTCACAATAATTTAGAGAAATAATTTACATCTCCAATCAACCGAGTAGCCTACTTAAATTTTAATAGAACATTAGAATCCATACATCCAAAATTCATAAAAATTATAAAAAATTATCAAATATTCACCCGAAACTACAATCCAAATTTTAGAATTTTTCACCATGCCAATAATTTACGAAAATTCAAAGAGTCCTTGAATACATGACAAAATCCAAAAATAAAACTCTAGTTCATCATGCCCATTATCATAATTAATTTCAAAGATACTAAAATACATCATGCTTAGTTATATCGTGACTTTCTATCCTAAAATAGTGAGAATATTTAATTTTAACATGATCAGTTTAAAAATTACTAAGCGTGAAAGATTTACTTAGAAATTTATCATTACGAATATACATGTCCAAAATTCATGAAAAATTACAAAAAAATTGTCATATAATGTTCAGAAACTACTGTAAAAACTTAAAAATTTTTGGCCGATTCAATTATTCGCAGAAAATCAAATAATACAATAATTATATGATCAATCTAAAAATTAATTTCTCAACTTTTATCATGCTTGCTCTCCGAGTAATTCTAGGCTTCACAATCATAAAGTATTTTAGGTAATCCATCGCATAAATGCATAATTGAGCTCATACATAAGCAAAGAATCATAATCATGTTAACTTTTAAAGCGAGTTTCTAAAAAATAAATTAGGTTTCTAATTTCATTAATTAAACCTAATTATTAAATCGATGCATAACTTTCTGAATTGATCTTATGCTAATAATTTTTAGAGTAATAGGAAAAGATAATAGCGATTCACTTTACGTTTGGATGAACTCTTTGTATAACTAAACTATCTAAAGTTATTTGCTCTTTTACCTTTGCTATTGCTTGATAAATAGTGGGAGAATATTAGCTTACTATTTATAATAAGGAGCTTACAAACATTATGCTTACTTGCTAATCAAGAAGACATGCAGTGGATGCTTATATGTACTCAAATTCATATATATGCGTAATTGAGAAACTTAGTTGCTTTTGTGTTGTTTTTTTACTTTTTTTCATTTTCCGTTATAAATTAGATTTTATTCCATTATTATCTCACCAAAGGGTTTATGGATTTGAACCGTATACTTAGTATTTCTATAACCCTTCCTCCCGCCCTCTCTTCTATTCTTTATTGTTTGGTTTTAGTTTTAGATCATATATATATATCAAATAAAATACTATCACATAAATATTAAGTTATTAGTAACAAATATTTCAGGGCGTTACAATCATTGCTAAGGTTGAACCTCGACATTACTCTTATCCCGTTCAAGATCCTCATTGGTGTGCTACCATGGCCAATAGAATCTCTGCTCTCGAAGACAACAAGAGTTGGGTACTTTAGCCTCTATTCCAGGTAATAAGGCTCTAACGTGTAAATGGGTGTATAAAGTTAAATATCATACGGACTAGAGCATTGAACATTATGAAGCTTGACTTGTGACATTAGAGGATCCTCAAGTTGAGAGAAAGGATTTTAATGAAACATTTGCTCCATATACAAAAATGGTTACAATACATACTCTGTTAATGTTTGCAGCAACAAAAGGATGGAGCCTACATCAAATAGATATTCACAATGTGTTTCTACACGGGGATCTCCATAAGGACATTCATATGAAACCACCACCCGGTTTCTATACTCTAAGGCCCAATCTCATTTGCAAGTTGCAAAAATCTCTCTATGGGCTCCGCCAAGCATCTCGATCATGGTTCTTTATAAAATCAGCACAACACCGCTTTTAGAGACTATAGGTTTCACCTATATTGGTTTGATCACTCGTATTTCATCTTTGCTAAAGGTGATATTTTTCTTACTCTCTTAGTTTATGCTAATGACTTTATTCTTGTAAGGAATGATGCTCAACAATGTGCCAGTTTCAAGGACAATCTGCACAAGTGTTGTAAGTTCAAGGACTTAGGGCCTTTAAAGTACTTTCTTGGCATAAAAATAGCTCGGGCTCCTGGGGGTATTTTTCTATGTCAAAGAAAGTGTACTTTAGATATTCTCACTGAAACAAGTATGCATGGCCTGAAACCAAGTCCATGTGCCATGGAACAACACAAGTTCTCGACCTATACAGGTGATCCAACGGATCTCGGTCATTATCGACAACTTATTGGTAGACCCATTTGTCCTGTAATTACTCGGCCTAATATCACTTGTGTGGTCCATATCCCGAGTCAATTGATGCAAGATTGCGAGATAAAGACACTAAGATGCAACTACTCGTCTTATGTGTTATCTTAAGGCTTTTCTAGGGCAAGTTATCATTTTACTTGTCTTTTATTGATCTTACTCTCCATGTTTATTGTGATTCTAATTAGGCTAGTTTGAAAGTTCAATTAGATAGAATAATCACCATAGAGGGGTGTGAATAGGGTGTCGAAGGAAAATAGTAGAAATTTAAAGTTCAAAACTAAACTGACTAATTAGACAAAGAAATTGAGTCTAGAGTGACTTGGAAAGAAGAAGAAGAAGTGAATACAAATAGTTTTTACAAGATAACCCTCATGGGGTAGAAAACCTCGGACGATGCTAATTCTAAACACCAAGTCAAAATCTACTATTTGAATCCTCAAATACAAAGATAATGATTACTTAAATTTATTCCCTCTATTATAAGTTTTTCCCAAGCTCAGAAGGTCCTTTATCCGACCTAGTACTTTCACGTTGAAATTTCCTTTTCAACTTGGGACAAGCTGAGTTAAAGTTATGTTATGAACTCAGTCCAGGGAAGACTAGAAACGTTTTTGAAGTAAGGAGAGTGTTTATAAGACTTTTCTCACAAGAGATTATAACTCAGAAAATTAAGAGATTACAATTAGGAGTTGTAAGCTAGAACTATGAATAAAAATTTGATCGCAAAGTTCATCTATGAGAGTCTTGTATCAAGGCTTTTATTTATAGTTTGCTTGGCAGAAAGTCGTTGAGTCTTCAGCTGGAAGAAATAGGTCAACTAGCCGTTGCAATGAATAGTCCGAGACTCGGTTTCGGACAATCTTTGAATTAGTCGTTGAGCCTAGGTCCTAGCCTTTAAAAGTTGTTCTACCAACTCTACCATTCTGAAAAAATTAGGTTAAAAAACTCATTAGACTAATAAATGAGAAATTACCGAAATGACAACAAATAAGCCTATCAGCTTAATCCGAGTTGTACCATAATTTTTGGCTTTTTTGTTTGCAAATCTTCAATGATTATTAAGCCTTTGTTTTTATTTTATTTGAGACAAATCATCTTCAAAAATCCTGGAAAAACAAATTAGACAAATGAATTTCAAAGTATAAAGATACTTTGGTCCATAATTAGATTAGGATTACTCTAAATAAAGTATTTAAAGGCCAATCCTCCTTAATCTATTAATCTGAAATTTTACAAGTCTAACATTCAATATGTTCAAATTCTAGATACGTCTTAACTTAAAAGATAATTTTAATATTAATGAGTACACGAGCTATTTAGACATTTTTCGGTGTTTGGTAAGATAAATAATTACAACGTAATGAATCGGCTTAAGTAGAATTAAAGCAATTAATTTTAGTTCATTTTCTGAAATATGCCATATTCAAAGTGATAATTTAAGTGTGAAATTACTTAGAAAAACATGATGTCCGAGTCGTACTTGAGTGAGTCGGTTTATCATAATTGAGTAGCTCAATCAAGCTCCGTTATTATGATTAAGTCGGTTTCTACTTTCGAAGTAGAACCGAGTCCTTAGACTTTTATAAAATAACTTCTAAGATCAAAGTCTTAGGTCAGTCATCTATAAGTCATGTTGAATAAGTGAGTGATATTTTAAATGACTTTATCTTGTGAATTTATTTTAGATGCTTTTTGGTTAATCCTAAATTTAGATGAGTGTCCCTAACTCAAAAAACCATGTAAAGGGTCAGTTAATCATACCCAAGTCTTCAATCTCCCTCTTTTTGATGAAAATCATTCAATCTAAATAGTGACATAGAGAAATCCGTCAAGTAGCAAAAATTATAAATACTTTCTAAGTAGCAAAGTAAAGTATGAGTATCAAAGCTAGATATTCACGTTCTCGGTATCGAGCTATGCTGAAAAAAGTATAAGTAGTAGCAAAGAGATAATCAAGCATAAAATTTCATTCATTAATAATCAAATTTATACAACGAAAATTTTTCCTACTCTCTATAAACATATGAACTCCTTCTAAGTCCACCAAAAACCAAGCATTTTCTTCACCTAATGCATTTCATCAACATAAAGAATAAGGAGAGAAAAAAATTGTTGGATAAGAAAAAATAAAAGTAAAAAGAATTAAGAAGGAGGTGGTCGAGAAGAAGAGACTCGTTGTGTAGTTGGAGTCCGACTTCTTTAGCGTTGAACTAATTGGTATTTTTTTCTTCTTCATCTTTGTCTATGTCCTTAGCTTGTTCTACTTTAGCAGGCTTTGATGGTGATTTGGGCACCCTCGGAAAATTCATCAAACGAATCTTCTTTTTCTTCTTCCGACTCTTCTTCTTCGTCATCTTTTTCTCGTTGTGGTGGAGGCTTCCTGGGTGTGATTTGGGCACCCAGGAATATTTCTTGTAGCTCCTTAATTAGAGCTTTTGCCTTTTCAATATGCTTTTGAGCGGCAACTTGCATTCGAATGATAAGAGGAATACAACTTTGAAAAGTAGCCAAGGTTTCTTTGAACTGTTTGGCTATAGAAGAGAAGTGAAAAGCTAATTGTTCAAAATCTTGAGCTAAGGTAGTGGATTCAGGAGGACCAAGGGTTAGCAAAAGAGGTAAAGGGGACAACTGAATGATTTTAAAGGAGCTTGTCCAAACTACGGGTGATGTTTCCTGGTATCCAAAACCTATTAAGTCTTCTCGTCCCAATCATAATAGCTGGAGTAAGAAATTTACCTTCAGGAAGCTTGAAATCATAATGAGCAATGACTCGGAAAGTAAAGCTCCAAACGAAAGAGGGAGATTTTTGTATCCGAGGGGACAAAAGTAATTTGTTGAATTATAAAAGGAAAAAGAGCTATATCAAAGCCTTTGATTATGTCATAGATGACTTTGATAACAGAGTTGTTTGGTTTCTCTTCAAAGGAAAGAAACAGAACATTGTCCTCATCAAAAAGAAGCAAATAGTCTAGGTGCGGACTTCAGCTGAGTAATGGAACTTTTGAACTTTAGGTTCAACTCGAGAGTACTTAGCATAAAAATCATCTACAACCTCTGAAAATTTTTGAGCGTTGCAATTGAGAAAAAGACAATCAATATTAAAGATTTTTTTGTGAAGAAGGGCAAGATTGATGATAATCATTTCCCCTTAAACAAAAGAAATAAGAATCAAGTTAGTTGAAGAGAGATTTTGGTAAAATTCAATGACTAGATCAGGATAGACATAGTCACAGAAGGTAAGAAAATAAAAAATTTTGTGGAGTTCAAGTTGTGAACCCACGAGATTTTTGTAGAGAGAAAGAATTTGTCGTCCATAAAGTAGTGTGGAGCGACCGAGGGTGATTTAGATTCTCCTAGTTTTAGGGAGGACCTTGCTTATCTTTAAGATCTCCTTTTACGGGGCCTCGGGCTTAGAAATCTAAATAGTGAGATGAGAAGAAGTTATAGGCTTTTTCTTGGTAACCGAAGCAACCTCAACTTTTGGATTTCTCTTTGCCATTTTTTGACTTAGAGAGAGAGAGAGAGAGAGAGAGAGAGAGAGAGAGAGAGAGAGTGTGTGTGTGTGTGTGTGTGTGTGTGTGTGTATGTGTGTGTGTGTGTGTAAAGAGTAGAAGTTTGATTAAAGAACAAAAAGAGTAAAAGGAAGGGCTAAGAGAGCAAGAGAAAAAAAAAGTAAGAGTAGAGCTTAGAACCTAAATCTAATTAAGAAAACTTAAGATGGAGTAAAAGCCGAGTAAGCTTGCAAGTAGTCCGAGCAGTTGAGTGCGAGTGAAAAGTGGTTGAGAATGAGAATACAAAGTAGGAAATGAATGAGAATGAAGAGTATTTATAGAAAAGATTCTCCAACGACTAGAAATGCAAGCCGAGTGCTAGAGCTCTCTAAAGGCTAGAAGCTGTAATGGCTAGTTCCCAACACAGGTGATGCGTTAACGATCCCAACAACTACTTTTTCGTTCAAAAACACATGGAATAGGATGGAAGGATTTACGAAAACATCATCCAAGATTCTCTATCAATTAGAGATAACCTTAGGTATTTGAATGTCCATTTTAATTAGAAATAAGTCTTACTCAATTAGTCATTTGAGTCTCGGATAAGACTAAGATAACCAATGACTTAGACTGAGTTTTATGAAATTTCTACTGAATTGTTAGTCTATTAGATCTCTCATATTGAAAGCATGCTCAACTATATAATCACATAATATCAATCAAGTAATCACATAATCGTGTATTCATCAAGCTCATTTCTAATAAAACAAAACTGATCTTCACCTAAAGGCCTAGTAAAGATATCAACTAATTGATGCTTAGTAGGAATAAATTCTAACACAATATCACCTTTCTTAGCATGATCTCTTAGAAATTAATACATGACCTCAATGTGCTTTGTCTTTGAGTGTTGAACTAGATTCTTTGTTATGTTTGTAGTGCTCTGGTTAGCACATTTGATAGGGATGGTTGAGAAGGTCAGTCCAAGATCTTTTAAGTGTTGCTTGATCCACAACAACTTATCACAATTGGCTCCTATAGCTATGTACTCAACTTCATCGGTTTATAAAATGACTGAGTTCTACTTCTTGGAATGCCAAGAGATAAAGGAGTGTCCGAGTAGCCACTTAGGGTCCCGAGTCTTTAGAATACCAGAGACCAAGTGACTGAGTTCCTGCAAGATATTCAATAAACTCTTCACCGCAGTAAGAAAAGATTCCTTCGGAGTTAGCTTGAAGTCTTGCACAATGGCATGCATTGAACATGATATTTGGCCTACTAGAAGTTAGGCGAAGTAGAGAACCAATCATACCTCTATAGATTTTCTCATCTATTGACTTACCCATCTTGTCTAAGTCTCGTGTTGCTGGCCATTGGTGTAGCTCCTAGCTTTGCATCTTGAAGTTCGTAATTCTCTAGCAATTCTTTCACATACTTCCAATTTATTCTTTTGAAGAAACATCTCAAAAGTTTTCTGACTAGTTCTTCATTGGACATCTTCTTATCGAGGGACTTTAGGTTGTTTACTATCTTAGTAAAGCTTATATACATCTCGGTAATCCCTTCATTAGCCCCCATTTTGAATAGCTCATATTTGTGGAGGTATTGGCTGATTTTGGTCTGTCTGCCTTGACTGGTTCCTTCATAGGTGATTACCAAAGTGTCTCACACTTCCTTGGCCGTGTCACAAGTTGAGACTCGTTAAACTCATATGAGTCTAATGCGGCACATTAGGATATTCATAACTTTGTGGTTCTTCTTGTGCTTTTCCTTCTCATCTATAATGAACCCTTTCTACAACTTTGGCGCTGTTTAACTTCCAATTTGCTTCATTGGAACATAATTTCCAATAGTAATGATGTCTCATACTTTGTCATCTTGATCTAGTATGAAACATTGCAATAATTTCTTCCGATGGGTAAAGTTGGAGCCCTTGAACTTTAACGAACTTGTGAAAGACCTTCCTTTATCGAACTCTCCTTTGAGATGAACCATAATCTTTAAACCTTTAGAGTGTCACTTTCCTTGAAGAGGGCTAGTATCTTATACCAATTGAAAGTTCAATAAGAAGGCTTTCAGTGGTAAAATCGAGATAGATTATGCTCGAACTCTATTAACGGACATCAAATATATGAGCAAGTAAATGATCTTGATGGTGGAGTTTGGCAAGCCATACCGACGTCAATCCGAAAACGGTATGGGGAAAAAGAGATCAATATTTTTTGATCTTCCATATTAGAAAGAATTGTATGTGAGAAATAGTCTTGATGTAATGTATATAGAGAAAAACAACTGTGAAAGTCTCATTGGCACTCTTCCGAACATAACAGGGAAGACCAAGGACGCAGAAAAAGCACGACTCAATATGTGTGAAATGGGAATACGGGAGGAATTAGCACTACCACCAAAGGGGAAGAGAACATATTTGCCTCCGGCGTCTTACACATTGAGTAGAAGGGAAAAACAACGTTTGTGTGAGACGTTGAAGAAACTCAAAGTGCCACAAGGTTATTCTTCAAACATCGGTAGACTCATTTCGATGTCTAATTATAGACTAATCGATCTTAAATCTCACGATTGTCATGCTTTGATGCAACAAATATTGCCAGTTACTATTTGAGATGTGATGCCAAAACATGTCGGACATTCGATCACAAGACTTTGCTTCTTCTTCAATATCATATGCAACAAAGTCGTTGATTTGGAGAAATTAGATGATCTTCGATGCGGCGTGATCGTTACATTGTGCCAACTTGAGATGTACTTTCCACCTCTTTTTTGATATCATGGTGCACCTAATTGTCTATATGTGGCCCGGATTTTTACCGATGGATGTACCTTTTTTAATGTTTTATGAAAATTTTCAAAGAGTATGTTAGAAATCGGTACCGATCGAAGCGTACATTGTTGAGGCATATATAGCTAAGGAGTGTGTCAAGTTCTACTCGTGAATACTACCCCCAAATGGAAGTTGTTGGTATTCCAAAACATCGATTTATGAGGAAAATTGGTGGGCAGGGAAAATTGGGGCCGACTGTTCTAATAATCAGTCGAGATATGAGGGATGAAGCACATCTTTATATTCTACAAAACACCGATGAAGTGTAGTCGTTCATTGATGAGCACAAATCTCTCATAAGGAGATAGTACCGAGGAAAAATGAGACGTGGGTACTGACCCATCATAATCACATGTGTCCTAACTGGTTTATAGATAGAGTCATCACTAGCTAATTGGAAGAATCACTAGAACATATCTCGCAAAAATTAGTAAGCTTGGCTACGGGGCGTAGTTGGAATTCATATCTTACCGTGGGTATGGCATCAATGGATACTTTTTCTACACAAAGAGCCAGGACAATATGCGCACCTTGTAAAATAGTGGGGTCACATTGGAGGCTCATGCACTTTATGTTTTCAGCTCCAATGACAAAAATCCCATTGTAGCTAAAATGTCGTATTACGGAGTCATTGAAGAGATATAGGAGCTAGACTATGTTGACTTCCGTGAGCCCGTTTTCGGTGCAAATGGGTTGACAATAACAACGGTGTCCGAGTTGACGAGATATGATTCAGGATGGTCGATCTCACAAGCTAAGGGTCTAAAGGGGATCAATTCATTATGGCATCCCAAGCAAGACAAGTGTTCTACGTCGACGAGCCGGCCAATGATAAGTAGTTTATTGTTCTTCAAGGGAATAGGCATGTTGTTGGTGGGGATGGTGAAGATGTGTGTGAGTTTGTTGAGGAGGCCCTACCCTTCTCCTTGGGAATAGATCATTGTTCGATGAGGATAAAAATAAGACTAAGCTTTTTGATTTGTACTATTCATGTAGAAGATCATTGTTCGATGAGGGTCAAAAGGCCTAAGCTTTTTCGGGTAATGTTTCTAGTGGATAAGTATTGCTTAATGTTTGTCTCAATTTTGGTTGCTAATCTCAGCTCCCGCTTCTCAACAAGGAATTTTTGGCATAAATTCATATGAAGTGATTTATACCACGAAGTTTCTTGTTGAGAAGCGGAGTGAGAATAGCAACCAAATGTTAGCATTGATGTCGCTTTCTAATTTATGATCCTTCTATGTTTTTTATGTTTTTGTGGATAAGTTGTTGCTTAACGTTTTCCTTAGTTTTTAGGTGGACAATAACTTCAATCAATGTATTTATGAGAGGAGCATCACTTTGGGACAATGACAAAGGAAATAGAGGTTGTAGGTGAGATGCCTGTTTGTGTATTCCTTTTTCGAGTACTTATGTCAAAAATTTCATCTCTTTCTCTTGAAACTTTGTGATTTAAATGATTTCAAAACCTAGTAATAGGAGCACCTATGACGATGGTTTTATTTAAGAACCATCATCATAGGGTCTCTTTTACTATGGTTTTGTACCATAGTAAAAGATGTTATATACAACGACGACCACATAGACGATGCTTGATAACCGTAGTTAAAGTTCGTTTTGAACCATAGTTAAAAGTGGTTCCTGCAATAGTGTAACCAGCTTTTACGACGAGAAAACTCATTGTAAATGAGTGCTTTTCTTGTTGTATGGATCCGGAATTTACTTCGTTTTATGGGTATTCCTATTACTATCTGCTCAACTCTTTTGTGATAATTAGGTAGCTCTTCATATTGCGGCTAATCCGGTTTTTCATAAGCTAACCAAATATATTGAGATTGATTGTTACTTCATATGAGAAAGATTGATACCGAAGAGGTAGTCAAGTATGTTCCTACCACTCGAGCAACTGGTTAACATTTTCACTAAAGCTTTGGGTCATTGTTAGTTTCAACATCTTCTTAGCGAGTTGGGCATTTCACATCTTCACGATTTAACTTGATGGGGAATATTAGGATATTTTGAATTTCTTGTATTATAGATATACTTCAGTCTTATATGAGGATGATTTTCTAATTCTTATCATATTAGGAAATTGTACATAATTCTATTTCTTTTACCCGAGAAAGTCTTGGAGGCTTATGTATTTCATCCTCTTTGGCATATATATATATATAGCCCTGGGAGTATTAGAGAAAGTTCATCCTTAGCTTCAACCTTTACAATACCATTTCAGTTCCTCAAACTAATGCCACAATCAAGGGAGATTCGTCTGTAATTAGGCAAAATGCAGAAAATTTTTCATTGGTGAAGCCATGTTTCTTTGACGGTGATCGGAGGGAATGCAAGTGACTTCTTTGTTGGTGATTGGAGGGAATGCAAATGATTTCTTAATTAGAAGTAATCTGATAAAATGTTATGGAGGTTATCTTTTCAAGACTTCCTTGTTGGTGCCCTTTTTAAAATTTTTCATTCATTTTCAAGATTATTGATTCCGTTTGAACGATGCTTCCCTCGATCAACTCTGTCAAGACAATTCAAGGTACAGCAAGTGGGACAGCGAAAGCAGAGTAACAGTTGTTGGAAATTGGGCAAATTTTGGAATCAAGGGTGATACCGGCCTTTATCATCACACAATCACAAATTGCTCATTTTGTCTTCACTATTTTTCAGGCTACAACATACTATTGGACCAAAATATATATATATATATAGTGGCGGATGCAGAAATTTAAGGAAAGGGTCAAAATAAATTAAATAATAAAGGAGAAACGAAGCTGAAATAAAAGGGAGTTGAAAAGTTAGATTTTGAAAAAAAAAAAATATGTCATTAACATGACTCAAACCCCCACCCTTATACTTGCATTATATTACATTTACCAACTCATCTACCAACTTTCATCTATAATCATTTGTTATGTAAAAACTTTATTTGTTTTTGAAGGGGGTCAGTGGGGCCCTTGGATCCGCCACTATATATATATGTATACAAATCATGTATAAGTGATATGTAGAATGCCTATATGGTAAAATAATCATGACAATTTAAGTTTATTTTAAAAATCTATATGTTTTAAAAGAATTTAGATAATTGAGTTAGAAATACCAATTTGATCAATCAAACAATTTATAGATGTTTATATATTTTGAAAAAAATGTAAGTTATTATATATGTTAGTATTTCAAATTTACATATTGTTAAATGAGTAATGTATTACTTTCAAAAAATAAAAATATTTTATAAAGAAATAATTTAAATGTAGAAACAACAAAAAAACTTTAATATGAATTAAACATTAAAAAATAATTAGTATATTATTGTTATAGTCATGTGACTTATCAATAATTAGTGATAAAAATTTATATTTAAAATTATCAAAAATTAAAAAAGAAAAATCACTATGAGTTTCGGCATTAAAAAAACTATTAGTAAGTATATTATTAAACAAAAAAGTCAAGAAGAAATATGCAACTATTTTATAAGTTAAATAATAATTTAAATTAATGAAAGATTAATGCTACAAAATAAAATAATTATTAAAATATCTAACTCAATTATCAATAGTGTAACTTATTCATTGACAAAATAAAAAATAGTCCTAAAATAGGAAGACATATAAATGAATGAAATATAAATAGTGAAAAATAGGTATTAGGATAAGTTATATAAAACTTTTTAAAAAATGCTGCTATTTTAGTATTATTTAGATAAAATATATTAACTTACATTTTGAAAATATTGTAACGTACTTTTATATATATATCGCTTATACATGATTTGTACATATATATATATTGTATCATCCTATCTTCTAACCACCCACCCCAAGCCCCTACCTCCAAGCCCCACCACCTGCACCACCACAGAACCGCCAAGACCAGTGCCTAAAGCCGCCGTCACATGGCTCGACAGCGGACAACGACCCCAAATCGAGGGTCGTCGTCCACCGTTATGTCTTGTGGCCGGCGCCGTTGGTCTGTTTTGCGAATTACTTGCTTACTCCGAAATTGAATGCGCTTGTTGTGATCATAATATATATGTATGGAGAATATAAAATTGAATGCGCTTGCTGTGATCATAATATGTATCATTTTAGGTGGACTTAAATGTTGAGTTGGCAATAGTACATTGGTCCACATATTTATCTTTTTATTTTGAAATTTCTTTATGCTTATTCAAATTAATCAGGTGAGTGATTATTGATGAATTAATTATGAAAATTTTGATTATATTGTCAAGAGTTAATATAGTGTATTAGATACAATATTGATTTTTAAAAAAGAAAAATAATTACATGAGAAAAGTAGTCAATCAATAAGAAATCACTAATGAACCAAATAACCATACAAATATGATGACAATAATAGTCGTGTTTTTTCTCCATTGTTAGCGTAAGAAGACTTTTTTTATATATTTTACTATCATTTATTATTTTAAAAAATTATTTAAATTAATTCTATTTAAACTTTGGTTTATTTTTTCAAAATCATGTAAAAAATTAAGTCTGTTTATGCTAATTTTTCGTCCAATTGTGGTCACATTTTTAAAAATCCTTCATAGTAATAAATTTAATATATATCACAATTTGTTTTTGAAACAAATTAAAAATTATATTTTTTTGTCTTATTTAAAAATTAAAAATTAAAATTTAGTTTATCTATTGTGTAATGGAAGTTACAACATTTTTAAAAAACTTAACGTGATGAGTTTCATTCTTGCAAGCAATTTATTGGTCTCTATAAATGCGATCAGTTATCAGACTCTGATAGGTACACGTAGGCTATAATGGAACCGAACCGGCTAGTCGAACGTTCGGGCTCAATTCGATCAAAGCTCGACTTAGGCTCGACTTAGGCTCGGTTTGATCAAAATTCGCCTACCCGAATGCATACCGAGCCGATCCCAAGCTCAGTAAATCTTGACTTAACTTGATTTGGCTCTGTTTAAGCTAACTATTTCATTTTTTTCTAAAAATACTTGTGTGGAGAGTGTAAAATTACCATTGAAATCATTAAAATCTCATTTTAACCTTATTTCTTGAATCTAATATAAAAATATAGAATTTAACTTCGATTATCCGTCAATTTAGAAACTTTTTAAGCAAATCAAAAATAAAAGCAATAACCGAGTTGAGCTCAAGTCGAGCCCGAGCCTTAGCATGAGCTATCGGAACTAAGTCCGAGCATAAACTTCAAAGACTCGGCAAGCTCCAAGCCGAGTCCAAATAAGCTAAAATGTGACACAGCTCAAACTGGCCAAACTTGGACTCAACTCGACTCGTTTAGAGCCCTACGACAGGCTCGGACACAGCTCGACTCATTTAGAGCCCTGCGAAGGCTTACATGTAAAGCCTGACTATTTATTTTCTCAATGGGATCTAGAACAACTTGAAAAGGTCATAACTTGCGCACCATCGACTCCAAAAGGTAAGTAGCGTAAATGTTGCCAATAACTCTATTAGAATAAAATTTATTCTTTGAGTCTATGAATTACCCATGTCATGTTATTCTATAAAGGTCAACTGTAATCGAGATCAATACAATTTCAAAAAATATGTTCTACTTGAAATGAATTATAAATACTAATTACAATGTCTTATTTATTTCTCCACCCATTATTGTACGAAAGAGACAACTCAAAATTCAAGTAGAAATTTTAAATATGGATAATGATGGGTCACATCTAGATCGGGTCCACTCGAATTTGAACCCTTTTATATTTTTTCTAGACACTGGACCCATACTCGATTTAAACCCGCTAGTTCTATAAAATTTGGACTCGAGCTCCGAGACCCACCGAGTTGGCGGGTTTACATATTTCGTTTTTTTCTTTAATATTAAGCGAATACTGGGGTGGGACCCTCCATAGCGTCGGGTGACCAAGTATGCGATCCTATCTCGTGCAGATTTTCCCGACTCGAACTAAAAAGAGCTGCGAGTGAATCCGCTTATATTTGTAAGTAATTTGGCAACATATAGCCTCTTAAACATGACGAAAATTATATATCTTAAGGCACTAATCATAATACTAAGAGAGAAGAGCCAATAAGTGAGAGTAAGAAAGGCCGAAAAGACCGAGTCGAGTGAGCTACGAGAGCGAGAGGCAGAGCCAAAGAGAGTCAAGAAGACCGAGAGGTAGAGAGCGAGATGTAGAGGCAAGCCATAAAAATAATATTAGGGTTCACTTTTCACACACTTTATTGAGTGATAATTTTTAGTTCCTAAATGGGTTATGGGTTAGGTTTGGGTCCCAACTTCCCAAACTCAAAATCGGATAACTTGTATCCGGACCCGATCCAGAGCCATCGGGTCTAAATATTTTGGACCCACACTTAATTGAATGGATCGGGGCCAAATGGAGTCCGGATTAGGTCCGAGACTACCTAATTTCAAGAATTTAAAGGTCATTTCTACAAATAATGATATATTTCTAAATCAAGATATGGTGCTAATTGATAACAAGGTATTGCCAAATTTTTTGTTGGTTTTAGAAAATATTTTTACTTCTTCATATTAAGAAGTAATTTTTAATCGAGATCTGTGAGAAAAATGGTGGAATTGGAAATGTTGTTTGAATGGAAATGGTTGTGAACCATCTAAAAGATCAAACATGAATAGATTTCTAAGTAAGATTTCAAGTTTAATGAAAGGCCATCATCATACATCAAAGAATACATCGGCCCTAAGCACAAGCATGCAAACATATACAAAAGACACTGAGTTGTGTCTAGAAATCACCATTCGGTATTTGGTCAAAGTAGTTTATGACTTACGACTAAGGTAAAGATGATCATAAAGGGGTGGTTATGATTACCATCGTTTCTTACTCATGGCTCATACTTTAATTTTGGCTCAAAATGATTGCATTAAAATCACCTAGAATAATGTACAAACTTCCAATTTATACCACTATACTCCAAATTACTATCTTGCATATTCAATCATGTCTTAACCCATGTTCTTTATTTTTTGTGTATTAAAAATAGAAAATAAGGTTAAAATGATAAGAAAGAGAAAATAACACCCGACAATACAATCAACTCTCGAATAACCGCTTACTCTCAGCAAAAAGTTGGCCTAGCCGAAAAAGAGATAAGGAAACACCAAAACATTATATATATATGAACAAAAGAATCAATATATATGTAACAAACTAAATAAAAAATAGTGATAATAGTTATAAATAATAATAATAATAATAATAATAATAATAATAATAATGCATTGGACTCTAATTGGGACACGAAATTTCTACTCGACCATGTGGTATCTTTGGAAATGGAGAAATTCACGTTGCTTTGTCTGGTGAGGAAACTTTACCAAGAAATAAAGGAGAGTTCCTTTTTTCTAGATTTGATGAGGTGATTAAAGCACTTGCATAATGATTCGAATTCCCTAGTACAATATGTACTATCTAAATCGGTGGAACCGATAAGATAGGAACTTCCTTCATTGGGATGGGTTATTCCGAATACGGATGGAGCTATTAAAAGTAATCTGGGTCTTGCTGCTGGGGGGAGGGGAGTCATTAGAGGGGATAAAGGGGAATGGATTGGTGGTTTCACCGAAAAATTTGGTTGGTGTACATCGGTTATGGCGTAACTAAAAGCCGCTTGGAGGGGTTTGAGAATTGCTCGTAATTTGGGATTGACTCGAATATGACTTCAACTAGATTCAATTTTAGTTACTTGGGATGCTGAGGGGTCATAAGGATTGGGGGACCCAATTTACTCCAATTATATCCCAATGTAAACTGCTGATGGAGAAAAATGACTGGGAAATTAAGATTACTTATTGCTATAGGGAGGCGAATCGGGTAGGCGATAAACCGGCTAATATCGATCTGTGTATGGAATTAGGCTATCATTATTTTCAAGTTCCCATTAGAGAAGTTAGGGAGATGCTTTTTGTAGATAATGTAGGTGCCGCTTGGCCAAGACTTGTTAATCATTAATAAAATTATTTTTAGGGGTTTGACCCCTCTTCCGCACCCAAAAAAAATGGTGACAAAAATAATAATAAAAAAATAAATAATAATAGTAATAAATAATTATGATTATATTAATAGTGATAATAATAATGAATAAAAATAAACGGTAATTATGATGATATTAACAATAATGGTGACAACAATAACAATAAATAAAAATAAAGTAAATAATTATAATTAAATGGAAAAAAATAACAATAATATTAATAATGAACTAAAATAAAAACATATAGATAAAGAAGAAAGCAAAACGAATGAAGGAGAAAAAATAATCATGTGAATGAACAATAATATTAATAATGAACTAAAATAGAAAAAAATAGATAAAGAAGAATACAAAAAGAAAGAAAGAGAAAACATAATAATATTAATGAAAAAAATAATAGTATTATCAATAATGGTGACAACAATAATAAAAATAAATAAATAACAATAATAAATAATTATGATTATATTAATAGTGATAATAATAATGAAAAATAAATAAACGATGATTATGATAATATTAACAATAATGGTGACAACAATAACAATAAATAAAAATAAAGTAAATAGTTATAATTAAACGGAAAAAATAACAATAATATTGATAATGAACTAAAATTAAAAAAAAATAGATAAAAAAGAACACAAAAGGAAAGAAAGAGAAAAAATAATTATGTCAATGACATGATTAACCGTTAATATATGAAATGAAAAGAAAATGAGAGTAGGGAGGAGGAGATAAGAAATGATTTTGTGTGATCTTAACAAATATAATAGTGATAAAAATTATCCATTTGTATCTTGAGATGCACAAGATATTTAGTCTGTCTTGATAGAAAATTTAATTTGTTCAAGATTAATAAAAAATAAAAGATTAGAAATATTAACTTGAACTTAATCAATTTTCGAAAAGTACTAAAAATTAATCTAACGACCTCTTAGTAGAAATAATTGAAAAAAGGAGGGATAATTATTTTTAAAAAAGATAAGGTTTTCTCTAAAATAAAAATTAAGATCTCTTTCAGAAGGTAGTGGATGAGTTTTTATAGACCAATGGATGAGTTTTTGGCTGCCTATGTTCTTCGTTTGCAGTTTGGGGTTGAGAGTTGTATTATGCTCTCTTTATGTGTTTTTGGCTATGATTGTTATTGTTGGAGTGGTTTTTCATTTTGTTGGCATGAGCAGGGTCTTTGTATTTTTAGCTTTGTTTGTTATTCTTGGAATGAGTTTCCATTTTGTTGGCTTGAGCATGGTCTTTGATATGTTTGATTGGTTATCAGGAGGTCATATTGGAGAAGCTTTTGTAGGTGCCTTTTGGTTCAGTTGTGTTTTTTATTGTACTTCTTCATTGTTCATTGTCTCCATGAGAACTGCTTTCTCCTTCACCAGATTGGCTGCTACCACCTTGCTCGAATGCTTGATATTTTCACTACATCCTTGTTTACTATGGTGGTGCTTGGTGTTATGTTGTGCTTGCTCCCTTTACGGGTTGGAAGCCGCTTTAGCTGCGCCGCCTAATAAATTGAAAGTCGATGATGAGATAACTTTTGTATTTGAGACTAGTTTTTTATAATCTCTCTTACTAATTTTGTGTTCGATTTGGATATTTATGGGGTCTTATTTCTTGCTTTTGGGCTTTGCTACGGGATTGGTTCGATTGTTTATGCCCTCGACTTACCCTTTTCCTTTTGTTTATTTCCTCGTTTGTTGGTTGCAAGTCATGACTGGATTGATAGGAATGTTGAGTTCGGGTGCAAGAAGGTAAAACTTGGTGCTGGAATTGGAAGAAGATTGTTGGATGGACTGACTCTAATGGAGATAAGAATTATTAGATCTCGGTTTTTAGTTATGAAATTTCCTATTAAGGTCCGAGTATGGTTATAGTTATGGTTATCATCTGTTGTTCTCTTTTTTATGATGATTTGCGATGTCCTTTTATGGGCGAGAGGAGGTTGAGGATTACCTGAATTTCCCAAGGCTCTTATTCCGGCCACCCCGAAAATGGCCCAATTCTTGCTATGCAAGTTGTTTTTATTTAGTTGCACTTTGCTTTATTATTGATTATTTATAGGGTTGGATAAGGGATGTTTTTGGTTGGAGATGGCGATTATTGTCATCTATGATCTAATAACATGGGTTGTCTCTTATGGTTGCACTTAGATTTTTTCACATGTCGGTGTTTTTGGATCGCTTGGGGCCTACTTTATTGTAGGGGTAGGAGACTGCTTTCGATCATTTGCTTTTATCCCAATATTGATGTATATTGGGAACCTTTTAGGGTTGTTATGAAAATCATCGCTTGGAATGTACATGGTGCGAAAAGGCAATAACAAGTCAAGTAGGAGATTTTGATTTTGAATCAAAATTACGCCCATATATTCTTTTCTTAATCGAGACAATGACTAATGTTGTTAATATTAAAAAACATATTTCTTTGTTAGGCTATGATTATTATGATTTTGTCCTTCCATATAATCATAGTGGAGGGATGTGGGTGCTATGGAATTCAAACAATATAACAACTAATGTGTTGGTCAAAGATCAACGGATTATTCATCTACATGTAATTGACAAAAGTAATCAAAAGAAGAGTATCATTTCAGTTATTTATGAACCAACTTAGCTATTGATAAAAATGCTTTCTGGAACCATCTTCAGGAACTTAATTGTCTTGTTAATTACCTTAATGTATTATCGGGATTTGATGAATTAGAAAGTTTTAACGAGAAAATGGGGGCGTCAAAGTCTTTCTCTCGGTTAATTTTCAAAGGTTAAGGAACTTTATTAATAACATACATTGGGAAAGTATTCCTTTTGTTGGTAAGATTTATACATGGAAAAAAATTTCCTAATAGGTCAACTCATTTATGAAAGATTGGATAGATTACTTGGAAGAAGGGATTGGATTAATTTATATTCAAATTATTCAATTTCACATGGACCTTTTTCTTGTTTGGATCATTGTTATATTGTACTTAATACGGATCTTGAAAAAGACAAATTAATTGATGATCCGTGTAGTTTTGGACTACTTCATTGGCATTCAAGGCTAATAAAGCAAAGAGAGAGACCGATCATGTTTAATCAAAAATATTGGGGAAATATTATAGGAAAGAGTGGTTAACTAAGGGTGATCGAAACTCTAAATTCTTTCATAGATACTGTATCTTGTTAGGAAACAAAGAATGAACATTTCTCAAATTAAAGATGAATCGAGAGTCTAGATTAGTGATAGAGAAATTATTACACAGAAATTTGTTATAGATTTCTCTAATGGATTCCTCTCACAAAGACAAAATTCTGGTCCGATTAATGTTAATATGAGGTCTCTTCTTTCGGATACGGATAATTACCAACTTATTTCACCAGTTACTCCGGAAGAAGTTAAAACTGCTGTTTTTCAAATGAATCCATCTAAAGCTCCTAGACCTAATGGATTTAGGGCAGAATTCTTTCAACAAGCACTGGGATATTATTCTGAAAGATGTTATTAACTATGTTTTGGGTTTTTTTTAAGAATGGTAAATTACCTAGAGAATTTAATAACACCTTTATTTCTCTTATTTCAAAGGTATGTAACCCTTCGGTTACGGCATAATTTGGGCAATTAGTTTGTACAATAGCTTATATAAAATTATCTCCAAAGTTATTGTTAATAGATTAAGACCGGTTCGCAAAGATTTATTAGTCCATGCCAAAGTGCCTTTGTTCCTAATAGAGATATACATGATAGTATTCTTTTGGCACATGAAGTCATAAATAAGTTTGATAATATGAATGGGGAACATGCATATATTGGACTCAAACTAGATATAGAAAAAGCATATTGCTTGCTTAAAGGATTTGGGTTTTCATGACTTATGGATTAGTTGGATAAGAGAGTGCATTACTTCCATCACGTATTCCTTGATTATTAATGATGAATCATGTGGCTACTTTAGACCTTCCGGAGATCTCGGATAGGGGGATCCTTTGTCTCCGTACCTCTTCATTATTTGTATGGATGGTCTATCTTATAGATTGCATATGGAGTCGATGCAGCCAAAATTTGGTATTGGAATTAAGATATTGCCTCAAGCACGAAAAATATCTTGTTTATTGTTTGCAGATGATAGCTTACTCTTTTGCAAGTCTAGTCAGGAAACATGTTTTAAACTTACTAATATTTTGAATGATTTTGTAATCAATTAGGACAACTTATTAATTTTCATAGATCGGTTCTTGTGTTTTCAAAGAATGCGACATCTCGCTGATAGAATTGTGGTAGCATCCATTTTTAATATCCTGCAAAGGGATTCCTTGAGAAAATATCTTGGGTGTCCAGTTTTTAAAAGAAGGACTAATAGTAATACCTTCGCAAATAGGAATTGGAAAATGCGGAATTGGAAAGCTAATTCGATCTCCGAAGTAGGAAGGGTTGTTCTTATTCAATTCAACTTGGAATCGCTACCTACTCATACTATGCAATCCTTTAAATTACCAAAATACACTACCATGTCGCTGGATAAAATTAAAAGAGATTTATTTTAGAAAAAATCAAAAGACATTAAAGGTCTTCCCCTTGTTTGTAGGGACAAAATTTGCACTCCTAAAAGAATGGGGGAGTGCGTCTCAGAAAACGGAGGTTGTGAATTAAGTCTTTCTCTGTGAACTTATATGAAAATTTTTGAATGAGCCTAATAATTTTTGGGTCTAGATTTTGTGCTCCAAATATCTTTTATCTTTTGATTATTTTTGACGGAAACCTAAACCTTTTAACTCTTGGGCTTGTAAATGTCTTTTGAAGGAAAGGGATCTTTACAAAAGAAAGTTAAGATGGAAAATTGGAAATGGGAAGACTACGAAATTTTGGTAGAATAATTGCTGTAGGAAATCGCCATTACTCCGATATTATGATAATACTAGAAATGATGTGATAAATAAAGATAATACTAGAAATGATAATTTCGTCGCTTCATGAAACTCGTTAGTCAATGCATTACTTCGATAAAGAATGGAACATTAACTTTCTCTCTTCATTTCTTCCGACTGATATTTGTATGTTTATAAAGAGTGTACCTATTCCTTACCATGCTATGAAAAATATTATTTGCTAGGGATTATCGAGTTCAGGGAAATTCACAACAAAATTAGCAACTTGGATTGCACATAATATTGCAGATGTGAGCCACTTTTGGGAGGCTGGGTGGATATGGAATCTAGATATTATACCTAAAACTAAATTATTTATGTGGCAATTAGAACATAATTTGATAGCTACACGAGATACCCTATTGAGAAGAGGGATTAATATGGAACATCATTGTCTAATATGCCAACATAATGAGGAATCAGTGGATCATCTCTTCTCTTGATGTCCTTATGTTAAAGATACCTGGGAAAAAGCTTATCATCACAAGTGGCTTGATATCAATGTTGGTCATCTTCACAATGCATCACTTTCGGAAATAATTCAAATGTATTGAAATCTAAACAAACTATCACAAATGGTTCGTTTGGTTTATTTTATTTGGAGCATACGGAAAAGTATGAATGATATTGTGTTTAACAACGGAAGATATAATTCAGTGATAACTATTATAAAAGCTAAAAGACTATTGGCAGAATGGATGGCAAGAGGAAGATTTGATTATCTTTACAATCCTTTTTCAGTTCAACCTTCTTCTCTTTCTACCACTACCAATCATCATATCGGATAGGAGAAGCCGCCAGGGGATTTATCAAAATTAATTTTGATGGATCTAAATCTTCTTCATATTCCTTTCTCTCCATTTTAATGGAGGACCACTTGGATAGAACCGATTACGAGAAGGGCTACCTGTTAGTTAGTGTACTTATCCATTTTTTTTTATTTAAAAAAGATAACTTTCTTCCACCTACACCCAAAGACCACACGGAGAATTTTACCTCGACAACATACATTGAGCAAGATGACCAACCATGCCAAAAAAAAAAAAAAAAAGATGGAAATAAACTTTTCACATAAAAAATTTGTGATTAAGATGGATATCTAGTATCGAAAGTATGCCTAAACGTCATGAAGGCTACTTTTTCTATTGGATACTTAGATTCAAACTTTAAAAACTATAATTTATTGTTCAAAATTTTAAAAGTAATCAACTAGTCAATTGACCAATTTGTTAATCGCTTCATATAACCCTAAGTTTTTCACAATCTACTGTTTTTTTAAACTAACAAGTTGGTTCAAGTGGATTAACAATTATCCTTTAAAATAAATTATAAGATTCGAGTATTATGAATCAAGAAATATATAATATTGAAGTTTTACCAACTCAAATATGTCTTTATAAAAGCCTAAAGACCAAAGGAAACCAAATCCATTTCCTTTTGCACCTAGAATCTCCTGCAACCTCGAATCCGAATACTTGAGTAGTACGAGTGCACTTGAGCTGAACCCATTGACCCACTCTTGAAAGTTGAAACCATGCAACTCAACTCTTGAGAGTTTGAACGGTCCAAGCTGAATCCGTCCACTCCAACTGGTATCCCACAATATTTGGATTTTTATGCATAATACTAGAAAATGCCAAGCATCATTGGCTAGTAGCTACAACTTACAAAAATATCACAACAAGCTTCCAGAAACCAACGGGAAAAACAAAGCCATATTCATTCCATCTTGAAAAGATAACCCAATAATCCATCAAATTCAGAGACTCTATTAAGAAAATTAAAGAAATCAAAAGATACTCTGATGTCGATCAATTGAAAATGGGATTAAAAAAATTATACTCGTTATTTTAATTAATTTTTTTCTTTTTATAATACTTGTTATTTTATAACTTTAATATATATTAGTTACTAGTTTACCAATTTTATCCTTATTAATTATTTACTAAAAAAATAACAAATAGAGAAAGTGGGAGCATATCACAATTCACTTTTTAACTGTTTTGATTTTTAGTTAATATTAATTTTCCTCCACTCCACTAAAGTGACATATAATTTAAAATGGAGTGAGTAGATGTAGATAACTTCACCCTTAATAAATAAAATTTCCAATTTTGAGTATCGAAAGATTCTCAATATTTTCGTTTTAAGAGTATGTTTGGCCAAGTTTTTAAAATAATTATTTTTGTTTTTTAAAAGTTTTTTAAAAATTATTTTCTTAAAAAATTAAAATATTTGACCTAAATTTTATATAAATATTTTTTAAATAATTAATTTATTTGACCAAACTTTAGGACAAAGAGATGAGAGATAAATAAAACAAAATAATAGAGAGTTAAAGAGAGGAGAGAGAAAGGGATAAAGGAGAGAGTAGATAAAACATTGAAAAAGAAGAGAGAGAGAGGATAGAGAGAGGACAGCCTGATTGCTTCTATTATTAAGGGAGGTTTTTTAGAAATTATGAACAAAAATAATTATTAGTTATTTTTGTTTTTTTGGGAGATTTTCTTTCAAAATTATTTTTGAAAAATAATTCTATTTTTTAAAAAGTTACTGTTTGACCTAATTTCAGTTTTTAAAGTCCAAAAATACTTTTAAAATTTAGACCAAACACTACTAAGAATATATGAGAAGGCCAATTTTCAGTAAAAATTTAAAAAGTTTAATTATCTTAAGAAACTTTCCCTCAAAATTGTCTAATTATTTTAAGCAAATTTTCCTCAAAATTGTGTATGCATGGTTTTTGTAACCCCATGCCATGATCCAGGATTCGGAAGAACTGCTCAAAAGCCTAAGTTACATTAAACTTGTGCAATAAGTAGTTGTCCACATTTATGAGTAGCGGTACAAGAGGCGTTTCGAACAACTAAGGTGCTAGCTATATAATTGATGTTTTTCCAATAAAAAGTATGTTCCCTATTAAATTACTTATCGTTTTAAGATTGTGAGGAGAGAAGAGTGAAACATAAAATTTATGACAAAATCTATGTTAAAAGATTAAGTTGTTCCTAAATTTCATTAAAATTAAAGAAAATTAATAAATAAAGGAGAAAAAATAATTAATAAAGACTTAATTGATAAACTAGTCGTTAATATATCACTGAAGCGTAAAGTGACACATATTATAAAAGAAAAAAAGTTAAAGTGATATGTATTGTAAAATGGACGAAGTATTCTATAACAAACTAATTTTTCTATACATTTTTGATTAGTTATACTATACTAGGCCTATACCCCTTGCTCTGCAAGGATTTGAGGTTATCTCACTTTTTTATTCTTGCTAAATAGTAGTATAAATTACATTATATATATATATATATATATATATATATAAATCTTAAATTCATTGGTCTCTCTATAATTACAATTGTTTATTTTTCAGAAATTCATATATTTCCTTTTTTAATAATAATTTACTTAATTACTTGTTTATGACATATAAATAATTATTACAATAGCATTGTTGAGTTTTTAATAGTTGGATAGTCTTATTTAATATGATTTAATAATTTATCATATTAATATTTTTTTATAAAGAAAACTATATTTATTTAGCTATTTATATAATCATTAATTATCTATTACATAACATCCTACGTGGCAATCCTACGTGTCATTCATACCTGAACTCTACCTAACTTTTAATATATACTAGCGTTATACCCTTGCGATGTAAGGACTTTAGTTATTTTTTATTTTAATTATATGTTTTTTCTTTTAAATAAACATTTATACATTGATTCTATCTAACTTTTATAAATTATGAAAAGGTATACTAATGCATATATAGAATGATAATATTTGAATATGAACAAATTTATTTTGGATCAATACAATTAATTAATTCATGATATATAATTTCATATAAATCAATTACTTAGGACATAATTAAATGCATTGCTTATATAAATACAATATTTATGACATATCGCCACATAAATATATTATGTGTCACTTATTTAAAGGTCCTACCCAACTTTTAATTAATATATATATATATATATATATATATATATATATATATATATATATATATATATATATATATATATATATATATATATATATATATATATATATATATATATATATGATATGATATGACTGCTTCATATCCCTATGTGAGACTTTTGTCACATATATTTAGAATATGTTCGAATTTGCATTTATAAAAATATTTATTTGCGCTAACAACTCATAATTACTCTTAACCGTTAGAACAGCTTATATCAGCTAATCATAGCCTTGTATTATTATTATTATTATTATTATTATTATTATTATTATTATTATTATTATTGTTATTATTATTATTATTATTATTATTAAAAATATACTTAAAAGCTTTATTAATATTATTATTATTATAATTGTTATTGTTATCATCATCATCATCATCGTCATCAATTGTAATTCTAATGGTCCTCATCATTCATTTTCGTATTGTTGCGACAATTGTATATTGATATAAAAAGAGCTTCCTAATAAGTTTATATCGAATGGGCCAATCCTGTGATGGCATAAAATTGTTACATAAATAGTTTTTTTTAAAACATTTCTCTACAACATACACATCATTTCAGTTTAAAATATCAAAATTAATAATGTATCAATTTATAGTTAAGTGATTGACCAATAATACATAAGCTATTGTCGAATATCCCCTACTACACAACTAATCATATTAACTATTTCATTCTTAAGTGCATTCATTATTTGTTTGGTACGATGATCATGGAACTCTTAGTCCAACTATCCTTCATATGTGATAGTAGGCCTAGAGAAAAATGGTATTAATGGAAGTTATCTTTTCCTCAAAAAACATTCATATAAAAATAAATTACCTTAACTGAACAAAAATTAATTAGTTATTTCAAAAAAATTATTTAAATATTTATTATTGACCAATATATATTTGGATCAAATATACTATGAATAATATCACGAACGGTGTCTTTACAGCTTTATAACAGCTCATAATAGTTATAACATTTCATAGCGAGATACAATAGATAATCATAATAGCTCATAATAATTTATAGGAAAATGATACGTGTCTTGTATAAGACACACCTTAAGTGTCTTGTATAAGACACACCTTAATTATATCATGTAATAAATTAAAAAAGAATGATATGATTGAATAGTATAATTGTATTATATTTTACAAATGATGTAAAATCGTCAATTTATTCATAATTTTTTACATTTGTAAAATTATGTGTGTGACACACCTTGTAGGTAGGGTTAATCCGATTACGATGTTATTTGATTTTTTTGACGTAATCGATAATTATTAAAACTTAACATTCATAATCAATCATAATTATTAAAAAAATAGTGATTTCAAATCATAAAATACATTAATATAAATTAAGATAAGATAATTTAAAAATGTGCTCATGTAAGACACATATCATCGTCCTAATTTATAACAATTAATTTTAAGAGCTAGAATGCACACGCTCCCAAATTTGAATTTAGAAGAATCTCGAAAATATAACCCCAATAATGCATGAGATTCAGAGATTCTATCAGTATAAATAGCAGTAGAAAGCCGCAAGATTCTCCTTATCCCCAACAGAAATAAAGAAGAAGACTCAACCAATGGGGATAATCTCATTTGTTTTCTCTCTCCTCCTCCTTTTGCTCCTCCCTTTCATTGCTTCAGCTGTGGAGAGCCAGGTTCTTTTTCATTCCTCCTTCCTTCATTAAGCTTGATTAACTCAAGGCTTATCTTTGAAACTGTTGGGGTTTTTTAAAAATATTTTTTTTTTTATGGGCAGGTGTACGTTGTATACTTTGGAGAGCATAGTGGAGAGAAAGCATTGGATGAGATTGAAGAAACCCACCATTCCTATTTGTACTCTGTCAAAGAAACAGAGGATGAGGCCAGAGCTTCTCTGCTTTACAGTTACAAGCACAGTTTCAATGGCTTTGCTGCGGTTCTTACCCCACATCAAGCCTCCAAATTATCCCGTAAGCAATACTCCATAATCTACCTGGGTGTTCTCTACAAAATAGTAGTGTGATTTTGACTTGAACTCGAATTGAACCTATTCGAAATTTTCCAAACAGTACTAATGTGATGAAACGAAGAACTGACACGAATGACATGAATATTCTGTTGATTACAGGATGGTTTATTTGTGTGGGATTTGTCATTTTTAAATTCTTAGAAGAGACTGTAAACGAAACTTATTAGGGTTTACGTACTCTCTAAAACCTTTGATGTGATCAACTAAATTTAGGTTAAATTTGATAACAGAAATGGAGAAAGTGGTGTCGGTGTTTCGAAGCCATCCAAGAAAGCACGTAATGCACACAACAAGGTCGTGGGAGTTCGTAGGGTTGGAAGAGGCCGAGATGAGACAACAACTAAGCATGGACAAGAATAGGGTTGCCAATAATCAAGATCTATTGACAAGGGCTAATTATGGACACAATGTCATTGTTGGCCTTATTGATAGTGGTAAATTAATTATTATCTCTTTTCCCTTTCATAATCATCTTTTCAAAAGTTTAGATTATTATGACTAACTGAATTGATTGTGGAGTAATCAGGGTTTTGGCCAGAATCAAAGAGCTTTAGTGATCAAGGCATGGGACCAATCCCAAAATCGTGGAAGGGTATCTGCCAAACAGGGGATGCTTTCAATATGTCTCACTGCAATAGGTATGTGTTCGATCTTTCCCTTTTTTCGGCTGTTGATAGAGTATGAAAGGTCGAGATAAAACGATACACAAATAACAAGTAAAAAAAGAATAAAATACAACACAATAACAAAATAAATATTTAAAATTTACTAAAGAACTCCCTAAAAATTTATTAAAGAACTTTGCTAGTGGAATTTACTGTAAATTAAAATGTAACACTTACATCAAAATTTTTTAAATCTACAACTATATAATAGATTTATTGTTCTCAGTTTTGAAAAGAGACTGGAATCATGTGACACAAAACAATTGTGCTATGCACAAATTGGGCCAGTTGTTTCAGGGATTTGGGGATATCGACCAATAATATGTTCCTTTGCCTGTGGACGTATTTTCCCCATGCATAAATTTCATGTGAGAACTGACTGCGTACAGTGTTACATTGATGCACATTTTTGGGCATGCCAATACAAGCCTTGTTGTTCCTAGCCCTTGAGACAAAAAGTTTAATTGGCCCACAGGAAATTGATGAGGGGAAAACAAATTTAAAAAACTAGCATACAATTTCAATGGGCTATGGCATCAACTGGCCAGTTTGCCTGCTTAGTTGTAACTTTGGCTAGTTCTCATTCTTCACATTGTATTTGCTACTCCAAGCAATCTGCCAACTTCGAGACTCTTTGGTTAATCTATGGAAGATTTAGAGCTTAACCTTGTGCTTGATTTACTCTTGAAATATTAACATTTTACTACTTATGTCTGATATCGATAAATCATAAAAAATTGCTCAAATCTCATAAATAAAAAATTAGAACTTGACGTATCTTTTTCTAACAATTAAATGCCCTAGATTTAAAATTTTAAGGAAAATAAATGGTTAAAAAGATTAAATGTCAGGTACTAATTTACTATACGAGATCTAAAATTTTTATTATTAATTGTTCATACCACATGGTAGTAAAAATATATACCTTCAGTAGTCCTTTTCAAAACAACTTTCTCCGGCACAAATAAAACCTCTAGCTAAAGTATAGTCTGCTATAAAGTATAGTCTGCTATATTTTTGGGGGAAAAGATAATCAACAAAATTTACTGTAAACAACCAACTGCAATCTATTATCTATCAAAAAAAAAAAAAACCACAATCTATTAAAAAACAAGGGGTATAAGATGATCATAATCATGGTAGACTCACACAGAGTGGTTATGCTCAGGGAGCACAAAATCGCTAATGCTCGGTATGGTACTATCATTCAACATTGTAAGTGTTTGAGGGCAACAAATGATTGGAAGTACTTATTTCCCGTTGTTATTAGGAGGCAAATTGGCCATTGTTATCAGGAGGCGAATCATGTAGCAGATATTTTTGTTAATAGAGGGGTCAATTTGTCATGTGATTTTGGTTTCTTTAGTGAACCTCCTCGTGAGGATTTTAAACATATTTATATTGGTGATATAGTGGCTAAGTTTCCCAGAGAAATTATGACATAATCGTAGTTTTTGAGATTTGATCCTTCTTTTACACAAAAAAAAAAAAAAACATAAAAGTAAGATTGCATAGTCTTGTGTGTCGTATGAAGTTCCTAAAATATTTTTAGAGTTTTATTATTAAACTTCCATAAAAATTAATTCATACGTACTAATCAAATATAGTGTAAATTAAAATAGGACACCCATATCTAAGATTTTTAAATCTATAGTGTATAATATTTTTTTGGGGGTTGTTAAGAGATCATGAAATCATGTGGGCCATTATGAACAAATTGACAGGTTGTTGGAGGGTTTTGGGGATACCGTATAATTTCGACCGGAATTGCACCAATGACCATCCAGTTCCCTTGGTTCTAAGTTTAGTTTTTTTTTCCCCTGTTTTTGTGGATAGGAAGGTGATAGGGGCCCGCTACTACCTCAAGGCCTACGAGAGCCACTACGGCCCATTAAACACAAGCTTAGACTACCGCTCCCCTAGGGACAAAGATGGGCACGGAACCCACACCATCTCGACCGTGGGTGGTCGAACGGTCCGAGATGTCTCCTTCATGGGATCATTGGCTCCAGGAACTGCCTCAGGAGGTGCGCCTCTGGTACACCTGGCGGCCTACAAGGCGTGTTGGGCCATCCCAGGGCACGACAAGGTGGAGGGCAACATATGCTTCGATGCTGACATGCTGGCTGCCATTGACGATGCCATCAACGATGGAGTGCATGTCTTGAGCATCTCCATTGGTACCTCGAAGCCCTTAGGGTACTTCGATGATGGCATCGCCATTGGAACACTGCATGCTGCCAAGAGGAACATTGTGGTGGCATGCAGTGCAGGGAATGAGGGGCCTGGACCAGGGACCCTCTCGAATCCTGCCCCATGGATCATTACTGTTGGTGCTAGTAGCTTGGATAGAAAGTTTGTTGCACCCGTTGTCTTAGGCAATGGGATAACCGTTGAGGTAATATTTTCTTTCTATGCTGTGACATCCAATTTTACAACGGTTCCCCACTCCCTCCTTTATGAGTGCTTGATTTTATTGTTATGTGATTTATAATATTATGCTAAAGGGAGAGACGACGACCCCTTATAAATTGGAAGACAAGATGTATCCACTTGTATATGCAGAAGATATAGTACTTCCCAATGTGACCCAAGATATAGCAAGGTAAGATTATCTTGGTCCTTTTTCCTAATTAACTAAAGGAAATCACATTTATATTATTGATGTGTTAGTTCATTTCACCAATAACCAAAAATTTTAGATCAAACTAAAAATGATAGAAAATTTTAAGTTTATTCGCTATGTAAAAAACTAGCTTTTGCAAATTGAAAAGGAAAAACTTAAAAGAAGGCATAATTTTCTTGAAAGAAAAAAGGGGTATCTCTACTGAACTCAACACATTTATATCTCATATATGTTAATGCTGAAATCTACAGGCTGTGCTTTTCGAATACACTATCAAAAGAGAAAGCAAAGGGGAAGATAGTTTTTGCTTTAGAGGAAATAATACAAGGATAGGAAAAGGCATGGAGGTGAAAAGAGCAGGGGGTGTTGGTTACATCTTAGGAAATAATATAGCCGATGGACAAGCTGTAACAGCAGACCCTCATGTTCTTCCAGCAACAGCTGTAGGTGCAAATCAGGCCATCCAAATCCTCAAATATATCAAATCCACCACTAATCCAACTGCCAAAATCATCCCAGCTGAGACAGTGGTTCGAACTTCGCCAGCACCCTTCATGGCCTCCTTCACTAGTAGGGGTCCCAATGTGATCGATCCCACCATTCTCAAGGTATGCAGAAAAATCGGGATTTAGTTCCTAATAGGTGGAGATGCATTCTCAAATTTGTTTGATTTTAGATGGCCTAATAATGTCATTTGTGCTTTTGTGTTGTGGTTTGTAGCCTGATATAACGGCTCCAGGGTTAAACATACTAGCAGCATGGACAGGAGAAGACTCACCCACAAAAATACCAGAAGATGATAGGAGAGTAGAGTGGAATATTTTCTCAGGAACATCGATGGCATGTCCTCATGTTGCTGCTGCTGCCGCCCTCCTCAAGGCTATCTATCCTACATGGAGTGCTGCTGCTATTAGATCTGCCCTCATTACCACTGGTATGTCTAATTCTAACTCAACTTTACTCTTTCAGTTTAACTTCTAGTAGATATCTTTTTAGTCAGAGTACAGATTGTTCACAGGTTAGGTTCTGGTCAAACAATGTTTTTCCAGTTCATGTCATGTACATTTGGGTTTGTATTCGGATTACATTATCAATTCTCATATTATTCGTGATTTGTTAGATCAATTCTCATTGTCAGGTCTAGTCATTTACTTGATTATTTACCTTGCAGCTGGTCTAAAGAACAACAAAGGATCACTTATAACTGACGCGATGGGAAACTCAGCAGACCCATTCCAATTTGGGGCGGGTCACCTCCGACCCACAAAGGCAGCAGATCCAGGTCTAGTCTATGATGCCTCATACACAGACTACTTGATTTACCTTTGCAGTAGGGGAATCACAAATGCCGACCCATCATTCAAGTGTCCACAAGTTGTACCAAAGACAAATGACCTAAACTACCCTTCAGTTGCAATCAACAAGCTTAACGGTACGATGACAGTTACAAGGACAGTTACAAATGTGGGAAAAAGAAGGAGCACTTACTTAGCTTCAGTGAAGCAACCAAGGGGATACAAAGTAAAGATCTCGCCAAACATATTGGCATTTAGGCATAGAGGCCAGAAGAAAAGCTTCAAAATCACAGTAGAAAAGGAGAAAAAATGATGTTTAATAGTGGAGAGAGAGTGGGCAAGTATGAATTTGGGTGGATCACTTGGTTTGATGGGATTCATAGTGTGAGAAGTCCTATGGTTGTGTCTTCTGCATAGTGGGGTCAACGTTTTGTTGACGATCGCTAGATTAGGGTTTTGATGATTGAACAATATGTATCGTGGTTCCTTATTTTCGGAAAACAAAGCAAAAATGACTTTGAATCCGCACCTAAAAATGATCAATGCATGTCATAAAAAATTCGGCATCTACACTTATCCAGAGGGGGAAATTACCCTTCGGGAAAATTAGTGTAATGAGAATTCTCTTTTATTTAACCCTAAAAAATGTCTACCAAAACCAATCTATATATCAATCCTAATACTTTAATAAGTTCAACACGCCCTCTCATGTGTGAGCTACTACCATGTTAAATTTGGGTCTTAATTCAACCGAGCAATGTATACAAGTCCATGAGGAATTCGAATCTTTTACAGATTGTGGAAGACAGAATCTTGTCTAACCCTTGTAACCACAGATTATTACATTGGCGGACTCGCTTAATCAAACAAAGGGAGCGGCTTCTATTGTTTAATCGAAATATTGTGGAAAGTTTTATCAAAAAGAATGGTTGACTAAGAGCGATAGAAACTCTAATTTCTTTCATCGTTGTTGTTCCTTCCGGACGCAAAAATGAATATAGTTAGAATTAAAGATGAATCTGGAGGAAGGATCCATGATGACGTGGATATTCAACAAAAATTTGTAACGGACTTTACTCAAAGATTTAAGTCATAACAAGTTACTAATAGAACACACATGTGCACTAATCAGTCGATCCGGCTTACCAATGAGGATAATAACCAGTTCATCCTTCCGATTTTGCAAGCCGATGTTAAGACTCGTTATTTTTCAAATGAACCTAGCAAAGCTCTAGGGCCTCGACGGCTCGGTGCTGGATTCTTCCAGCAATATTGGGATGTTATTGGTAATGACATTACTGCGTGTATTATGGATTTTTAAATAATGGTAAATTATTGAAAGAGGTTAATCATACCTCCATTACTTTAATACCGAAAGTTACAAGTCCCTCATTAACTTCGCATTTTAAACCAATCAGTTTGTGCAATAGTCTTTACAAGATTATTTCAAAAATTCTTGTCAATAGGTTGAGGCCTATTTTACAAAGGATTGTTAGCCCTTACTAGAGTGCCTTCGTGCCTAATAGGATATCCATGATAATATTCTTTTGGCATATGAAGTCATTAACAAATTTGAAAATATTAAAAGGAAACAAACTTATATTGGGCTGAAATTCAATATGGAGAAAGGTTATGATAGAATTGAATGAGATTTTACTTTTGCTTGTCTTAAGGATTTGGGTTTCCATTCAGTTTGGATTAATTGGATACGTTAATATATTACTTCGATTTCATATTCAATTGTCATCAATGATGAGTCTTGTGATTTTTTTCGGCCATCTAGAGGATTGAGGCAAGGTGACCCCCTATCGCCATATTTGTTCATCTTGTGTATGGATGTCTTGGTGTATAGGCTTCATTTCACCGCTTTGAACCCTAAATCGGTGATTTGGACTAAAATTTGTCCGCGAGCCCAAAAATCCCTTGCTTGCTATTTGCGGGTGATAACCTTTTGTTTTGCAAGTCCAATTTTAAGACATGTCTTAGGCTCCATAATATTCTGAATGATTTATGTAGTCGGTCCGGCCAACTTATTAATTTTCATAAATCGGCGATTGTTTTTTCCAAAAATTCTTCGACTGTCGATAGGAATTCGGTGTCCTCTCGTGTTTAATATTCCGCACTCAGATTCTTTGGGAAAATACCTAGGTTGTCATGTTTTCAAAGGTAGACCCAACAACTCTATTTTTGTGGATCTTTTAACGAGAGCGAGATAGCAAATTACAAAATTGGAAAGCTAATTTGCTATCTAAGGCGAGTAGAGTTGTGCTTATTCAGTCTAATCTTGAATCTTTACCTGCTCATGTGATGTAGAGCTTTTAAACTACCTAAAAGCATGTCTAACTCTCTAGATAAAATTAATCGTGACTTCTTTTGGAAAAATATCGGGATGCCACTGGGTTACCAATAGTTTCTTGTGATAAAGTTTGTATCTCCAAGAAATTGGGGGTTTGGGCCTTAGGAAAATTGAGACAGCTTAACCAAGCCTTTCTATGCAAACTTATTTGAAAATACTTATATGAAGAAAACAATATTTGGGGGTCGGTTATGAGAAATAAGTATCCTCTATCGGAGGTTTTTTTTTTCGAGGAAAATTAAAGCTACTAATTCTTGGGCTTGGAAATGTTTGCTTAAAGAACGTGATCTTTTCACAAAGGGGCTTAAGATGGAAAATAGGTAATGACAAAAATACAAAGTTTTGGCATGATTTTTGGTACGGTAATCTTAAGTTATTGAATTATTATGACGAGTAATCTTCCGAATATTCTCTCTTTGGATGCCACAATGAATGAATTTATAACTCCAGGTAAAAAGTGAGATCTGATACGTCTTACTTAATTCTTTTCTTCTAGGTGATGTTTGTCAAGTTATTAAGACCATCCCTCTCTCTTTTCATGAAATTAAGGACTCCGTTTGTCGGGGTTTGTTTAGCAGCTGAAAAATTTATGACTAAGTTTGCCACTTGGAATGCCCATAATATTCCCATGAGTTCACCATCGTAGGAATTTACATGGATTTGGAATATAAATTTGATGCATAAGTTAAAAATATTTATGTGGCAAATTGGTCACAATGCTCTATCCGGCTAAAAGAAGGTTGAACATTGATATTATTTGTGCATGGGTACCGGGGACAAATCTTTTCGACATAAGTGGCTAGAGGTGAATATAAACCAATTGCATAATCCCTCTTTGAATCATATTATATATACTTTCAAAAATTTGAGAAAATCACTTTATATGATACGAATGGTTTATTTGTTATGGAGTATTTGGAAGAGCAGAAATGATAAAGTTTTCAACAATGGTCTTTCAATTCCATTGCTACAATTCTATGAGCCAAATCTTCTTAGATTGAATGCATGGCGATCTAGGAGTAGACTAGATCAACCTTTCAACCCATCCTCATTCCCCCCACTACGTGTCAACGATTATTCTAATCATCTGATTTGTTGGCACAAACCACTTGGAGGATTTATCAAAGTCAATTTCGATGGTTCAAGGTCTTTTTCAGCGGCGGTGGAGGGTTTGTGATTAGAAGTTGGGATGACAGGTTTTTGCAAGTTGGAACAACTAATTTGGGGCCAACCTCGGTTCTTTTAGTAGAGGCTACTGCCATGTGACATGGTGTCAAAGCAGCAGTTCAAGCGGGGTTTCATTCTATCATTTTGGAAGGAGATAACCTAACGGTCAATAAAGCAATTAAAGGAGAAAGTCGGGTTCATTGGGAAATCAAGACGCTTATCATTCAAGACACTCGTTGTTTTCTTGGGAGGTGCAATCACTTATTCATCTATTACACATATAGAGAAGGGAATCGGAGTGCAGATTGGGTGGTCAAGTTTGGTCTTTGTACTTATTCTACTTTAGTTTAGTTTTCTATCCCCTCTTCTTCTTTTCTCTCCATTTTAATGGAGGACAACTTAGGTAGAGCCCTTACAAAAAGAGTTACCTATTAGTTGTTGTACTTATCCTTTTAAAAGGAAAAAAATATCAATCCCAATACAATTTTGGATCACAAAAAATCCCAATACAATTGACTTGCGAGTTTTTATCCAAAAGTGTCAGTGAAGTTTATAATTTATTTTAAAATATCATTGTTTTTGTTTTTCGTATCTAAGTGTGCCAATGAAATTTATGTATGACTAAGCTCAAATATCCCATGGTAACAAGCTGTTGTAGGTTAAGCAATAAAAAATAAATTTTAGCCGGTTGAAACACTCGTGTAACTCATATTGCATTTTGTTTCAAAAAAATTCATATTGCATTTCTCTCTCCAACACTTTTCTCTGATCTACTCCCCATCAACTTGAAAATTGGGAGCTCAAATATGAAGGAGGTAGTATAGAGGAGAGAATTATCTACAAACTAGGAAGATAGAAGGGAGAGAGAAACTTGCAACTTACAAATAGTAGTCTCGGAGGCAGATGGAGGAAAACTTTGGAGGTGGGTTGTCATTAAATCTCTTATTCTTATGGAGGGGATATGGGATTAGGGTTCAAAGGGTAGAAATAGAGAATTCTCCTGAATAACTGTTGGCTAGTTTCTCAGGTCTAATTTGGAGAGAGATTTAAGCTCTATGAGTGAATCTCTTACTATTCCTGAAAATCTATTGCTATTGAGATGAAGGAAAGAGAGTTCCCCGACTTAGATATGCAGTGTGGCCAACCCAGATGGTCAGAATTCCATTTGGGTCCTGAATAATGATGGATTTCCACTTGACAATGCTTGCAACGATTGTGGTAATTATTGTTGTCGTGGGTTGGGTTCGGAATGTTAATCCCAGTTCACCATCAATGACCCAAACTCGATGTCGACAACGTCCACTCATGTCACTTTTCCTTCGGAATTTACCAAACCTGAAAATTGGGAGCATACCAGACAGATTGGAGATTCAAAATAAGGAGATCGATTAAGGCTTTTTGAGCTAGGTTTCAGCTTAGTTCCTCGCTTGCTCAAACTTCTTGAAGCTGGACTCAGTTTTACAAAATTTAGAATCATACCTCGGCAGTGTGAGCTCCAATTCGATGAATGAGTCATCATTGTTGCTATGCTTCGTTAAGAGGATCAAAAAACATGGAATCGGCCATGGTTTTGTCTCGTCGCTGTCGTTAGAGATGGTTCCTGTGCGATAACCTTAGCGTCGTTGGAATTTTAAAATAATAGTATGACTGAGATAGAAAGAGTGAGTGAGAGTGAGAGGGAGAGAGAAAGGTACTGTTTTAAAATTTTTCAATATTAAAAAATAATCCAAAAACAATTTGGAGGTTTTGAAGCTTGTAAAAAATGATGCGTATTTTTTAAATTTAATCTTCATTGCAGGTTATAGTGGCATTTTAATGCTTAGTTTATATAGTTTAATGGTACGTTTAGATATGAAAAAATTAATGACACTTTAATAAATTGTAAATTTTAGTGCCACTTTAAGCCTGAAACTCCTTTGAGTTTATGGTATTTTTCCTAGTGGGTGTTATTTCTTTGAATTTTAAATTCTTATAGGAATTTGAGTATTATTACTGGCATCGACACTATTATTTTTCTACCTGAACCTATTTGTTTTAGTTTTTACCCCACATTTTACTTTTTATGTAATAGCTTTTAAACCAAATTTAGTTAAAAAAAGTAATGTTCACATGTGTTGGCATGGATTTAAATTAGTTTTTAAATTAAAATATACTTTTTAAATTTGTGAATGGTGAAGATAAAAATTATTAATATATCTCTCATAGGATTCCAAACTTTATTCATCATCTCTACATTTTGGAGTAAGAATCTTGAACCAATAAATTACCTAAGGGCCCATATAAAAGTTGATAAAAATAAGTGGATAACATTAGACCTAGTAAAACCGACCGAATCGAACGGGTCAACTCGAACGACCGGAAACCCAAACCGAAGCGACATCCGAAACAGTTGAACCGATTTTGACCCGAAACCGAAATGAACCGACCCGAACTGAACCGACCTGAAATGACCCGAACCGAAACCGACCCGAATGCAAAATGACCCGAACCGAAACCGAACCGAACCCAAAATGGCCCGAACCGAATCGGATCCAAATCGATTTAACCCGAATAAAAGTGACCCAACCCACTTTTTTTTTGTTGGGTCTCTAAGGATGGACTTTTGTGCCTATAGTGGTACAATTTTGAATCGATTTTGACCCAAAAAGTGACTCGATTACGAATAGATCCGAAATTAACCCGAATCGAACCCGAACGAGATTGACCCGAAGTTGACCCGAACCGAAACCGAACGAACCCGAACGAGATCGACCCGAAGTTTACCCGAACCGAAGTTGACCCGAACCCGAAACCGAACCGGACCCGAACAAGATCGACCTGAAGTTAACCCGAACCGAACTAACCCGAACCGAACACGAACCGAATGACCCGATTGCCGGTATAGATAACATACCTAAAGTTTTTATTTTCTATTAGGTAAAAACAAAAAGTGCAATTTTATGAACATACTAAAGGCTAAAAACTAAAACTAAATGAAAAAGATAAACTAACGAAGGGTTTGTTGTTTAAAAAAATAAATACTAATAATTACAACAATAAAAAGGAAATATCACCTATCTAGATGAAAGAGATACCAAAATGTATATGTCCAAATTGAATATCTAAGATATATATATAGATATATGTTTCCAGAGAAAACCGAGTTGATGATGTGGATTGATGATTCGGAGAGAGGAAGGATTTATCGCTCCGATTCCCGGGACGTGGCACGATCGATCCGAGTCCGAGTGGCGACCGCTTGAACCCGCAAAAGGCGAAGTCTCGGGTGGTGGATCCCGGGAACGCCCTCCGACGCTCAAGTTAGTAATGAACTAAGTTTGAATGGATCGAGGAGATCTTCCTCGATGTGCGTGGGGCGATTCCTTGGGAGAAGAGAAGATTTCCAAAGATGGAAGTTCTCGGGATAAGTGTGAATGAACTTTGATGAAAGTTTGATGAACGTTTGATGAATGTGGATGAGTGTTGAGAGCTTAGGAGCTTGAGAGCTTGGGAGCTTAAGTGATTATCCTCCAAGTGGGATTTCTTGTCAAGTGAACATAACATGCCTTGGGATTGGAAAATGGTGAGTATTTATAGGAGATTTTAAAGGGGTAAAACGGTACTTTACCATAGTTTAGGAAAACCCTTGCCCTAGTGGGCTTTGGGACTTTTCCTGGCCCGTTAATGGTTGGCTTGGGCCGATACCTCCCTTATCCGACTGATTATGCTCGGTTGGCTAGTGACGTGGCGGGTGAGCTGGAACTATCCGGGAAATACCCGAATCATTTAGCCCTTCACGTTCGCCTGCATGCCTCCCGAGGTAGGTAGGTGGAATGTGGAGCCCATTCCGCTATGCCTTTATGACCCCAAGTTCTTATACATAGGGGGAATCTTGAGGAGGATAGTAAGTTTCCCCATCTTTACTCTTCTCTTTTCTCTTGCCTTGAAGAAAATGATCATTGGAGCGCTTCCGGTTGGATACGAGAAGTTGTGCCCTCGCTTCAACCAAGATGAGGCCGAGCAAACAGCGATGGAACGTCGCCGGCCATCTTTTGTCGCGGAAACGTTCTACCAGACTTCTCATCGATGATGCTTGGAAGCCGAGGTTGATAAATGATGGTGAGGAGTATGATAAATTGGTTCAAGCCACAATCCGCCCTGAGTGGGATATTCTCGAGGCCCGGGTGAAGCGAAACCATGATCTCTTCGTCGAACTTCGAGCAACGAACCCGAGCTTTTCAACAAGCGATGCGGCGGGAGAAGGGGCCGCTTCGAGTGTTGGCTCGTCTTCTAATTCTCCTATGGAGAGTGGCGAGTCGGTGGATGGCCCTTCTACCCACTCCTTTGATGATCGAAGGGACTCGCCCAAGGCAAAGGGGAGTAGCCTCCTGCGGAGAAAAAGAGGAACCTTCCGGGAGAGAGGAAGAGGAACCTTCCGGCGGAGAGGAAGAGGAACCTTCCAAAGGAGAAGTGAGGTGGTAGCCAGTGGTTCTCATTTCGTCTAAGTAGTGTAACTTGTAGTGTAGTGGTATAACCGTAGCGTCGTAGCATAGTATCTTGAGTTTTAGATGCTTTGCTTCTCTTGTAATGGCGCGTTACGCGTTCTTGTCTCAATGAATGAATGAATGAATGAAGCTCACTTTGTTAGCTTTTCTTCGCTTTCCTATCCCTTTGTTGACATTTTGTTTGTGGTGAATGATCTTTTACTTAGCCCCTTGGGGCTAAAAAGGAGTCTTGCGGGGAGGATGAGCTTTCTTGTGATCCTCCCGAGGGCTCTTCCGTGGAGGATGAGTCCTCCCGTGGTCCTTCCAGGGCTCTTGTGGGGAGGATGAGTCATCTCGTGACCCTTCTAGGGTCCTCAAGGCGTCCCAGCCCCTACGTGCCCCGGATTCGAAGGAAGTGAGTTTGCCCACGGTAGCGTTGTCATGGGTCTTTTACGCGATCTTTCAGCTCCCGGAGGCTTGAAAGTGCATGAACGTAAGTATCTCGCAACAGCGTATCCCACGGAAAACGCGACCCCCAACCCGAAGTTAGGAGTGCAAGTGCCAATGCGGACATGGGTTTTTACGCGACCTTCCAGCTCCCGTGGGCTTAGAAGTGCATGATTCTCGAGCGCAATCTCCTAACCTTAAGTTAGGAGTGCGAGTGCCTATGCGGACATGGGTCTTTACGCGACCTTCCAGCTCCCGTAGGCTTAGAAGTGCATGATTGTCGAGCGCGACCTCCTAACCTTAAGTTAGGAGTGCAAGTGCCCATGCGGACATGGGTCTTTACGCGACCTTCCAGCTCCCATAGGCTTAGAAGTGCATGATTCTCGAGCGCGACCTCCTAACCTTAAGTTCGGAGTGCGAGTGCCCATGCGGACATAGGTCTTTACGCGACCTTCCAGCTCCCGTAGTCTTAGAAGTGCATGATTCTCGCTAGGGAACATCCCACGGAGAGCGCGACCCCTAACCTTAAGTTAGGAGTGCGAGTGCCCATGCGGACATGGGTCTTTACGCGACCTTCCAGCTCCCGTAGGCTTAGAAGTGCATGATTGTCGAGCGCGGCCTCCTAACCTTAAGTTAGGAGTGCGAGTCCCCATGCGGACATGGGTCTTTACGCGACCTTCCAGCTCCCGTAGGCTTAGAAGTGCATGATTGTAGAGCGCGACCTCCTAACCTTAAGTTAGGAGTGCAAGTGCCCATGCGGACATGGGTCTTTACGCGACCTTCCAGCTCCCGTAGGCTTAGAAGTGCATGATTCTCGAGCGCGACCTCCTAACCTTAAGTTCGGAGTGCGAGTGCCCATGCGGACATGGGTCTTTACGCGACCTTCCAGCTCCCGTAGGCTTAGAAGTGCATGATTGTCGAGCGCGGCCTCCTAACCTTAAGTTAGGAGTGTGAGTCCCCATGCGGACATGGGTCTTTACGCGACCTTCCAGCTCCCGTAGGCTTAGAAGTGCATGATTGTGTGTCCTCTAAGGGGTGTTCCTTTTATGGAGTTAGGAGTGCGATTTCTTAGCTCCTGGAGGCTAAGTCATTGCTAAGCGTAACTCCGAAGGATGTCCCCTGTAGAGGTGGAAATGAGACTTATTAGCTCCCGGAGGCTAAGTTATTGCTTGTCGTCGAGAGACGTTCGGACTCCGCAATCATATGCTTCGTTGCGGAAAGTTTTTGAGAAGTTAACGCAAATTTCAATCTTGAGAGGTTACGACTCCACCCCAAAAATCTACGCTACGACTCCACCCCAAAAACTCACACTACGACTCGAACCCCAAATACTTACGCTACGACTCCAACTCAAATACTTACGCTATGACTCCAACCCCAAAAAGTTACGCTATGACTCCACCCCAAATACTTACGCTATGACTCCAACCCCAAATACTTACGCTACGACTCCAACTCAAATACTTACGCTACGACTCCCACCCAAATACTTACGCTACGACTCCAACCCCAAATACTTACGCTACCTTTCCACATCCCTCGCACCGACCCCTCACGCACACCCCTCGCCCCGACCCCCGCGCAGACAGCTTGCGCCGACTTTTTTTTTTTTTTTGGTTTGTTTTGGTTGACATATTTTTTGGGAAACATTCCCAACCAATTTTATGCGCAAAAATTTTCGAAGGGGAAGGAAAAAATACCAACCTCGATTTTAGAGTGGAGAAGTTGTAGGCTCCTTCGGACGAAGAATATCAACCCAATTCGAAATGCGATGGCCCCGGCTCCGTTAGTCGAAACATATTAGGCGTTTTATGATCGAGAAAAATCAGACCCTTCTTCGATGAGCCTGTGTTGACTCCCGTTGAGCTTAAATTGTATCAACTCTTTAGTATGGGCCTTCATAGGGTGCCTTTGACTCGTGCCCAAGTCGTAATTTTACGTTGGAGGTCTTCGTTAGCTTCTCGTTTGCCTCCGAGCTTGATGTCGTCAAACGACGTTTAGCATTGGGCTATAATAATAACCGTATGCCTTGAGGGGCCAAAAACCTTTTTCGTCTTCATTTTGCGAACCATCGCTCCCTTGTAGTGCTCGGAGCAGTTTCTTGCGAACAAAAGTGTTCTTTAAGGGCGTTGATCTCGTGCCTTTTCCGGTGACTTAAGGCTTGAGTGATGTCTCTTAGAGATCCTCTATGATCTTATGGGATCTTTGCTTATCGAGTCGCGTACCCTCAATGTTTTTTCGTCCAAAAGGCCTTCTTTTGACGAATGTACACATCCGAAGACCATAGTCGATCTCTTCATGTTTGGCATTTACTTGTCTTATGCTTGGATCTCGCTCCGAAGGTCTTACTTTGGAGTCAAGCTCTTTGGCCGTATCAATCCCTTAAGAAGAAGTGCTAAAGGAGGGGAGATCCCCGAGGAACGACGTTGGCGAGGATGCCAAAGATGGCTCCGAGGATTGGCCCCCTTCCTATGACTCTTCGTGGGATATGAGTTGTTTTTACGTCCTGCGTGCCATTATGACTTGATACTCTTTCGTTTTGCTTGAACTTTTATCTTTGACTGATCCTTGCTTTGATGCTTGTTGGATGCTCACTTGCCTCGTTGCTTCTTTTTATTGTTGTCGATTTTTGCTTTCTTGCCGCTTAGGGCACATGATCACCCTTCATCATAGTTGGGTCTTCTTTGAGTTTTACAACTTGACTATCCTAGGGATTGTATTAGCCCCCAGTGTTGCCCCCAAATCGGCACAATGAAAAACATACAACGAAAGAAACTAGCAGCGTAGCTGCCTTAGGGGTCATATTAGCCCCTACTTTTTCCTTCTAACTTTGACAAAGTTAAGAAAATACAAAGAAAGAAACCGAGGGCTTGGGCGCTCTAGGGGTTCGTATTAGCCCCTATTCATGCCCCCAAGACCCTCTTAAAGTAAAGTGTGAGACGTAAAGATGTGGAAAGCTTGCTCGTTGTATTAATAAAAGGTTGAAGTCCTTACGTAAGGGAGGAATGTGTGCCTCCGTTGAGCGCTTTCGGAAAAGTCGCGTCAATCGTGGGTGATTCCTTTACAAAATCTTTGGGACTTAGGCTGGGTGGGTCTTTAAAGAAAGGCCCCCACGCCGGACAATGAGCTCGCACTATCTACATAAGCACCATCATCTCATGAGTTCGATGTCTTCGGGGCGCAAGCCGGACCTTGATATAATCTTCTCGTGGTGGTGAGGCACACCATCATAGTCTCGGAGACTTTGGTTGGGGCTCCGCTTTAGCTTCTTACCCTTAGGATCATCATGAGTCTTCCCCAAGTTCCCCTCCTCTTTCGCTTCTCCATCAAAGGTCGAAGGCTTACTACATAACATTCACGTGCGGTCTTTTGGTCTCCGTAGGTCTCACCTATGGATCCGTCATCAAGCTCATACTTCATGAGGAGAAAGTATGTAGCGACGACCGCTTTGATCTGGTTGAGGGTGGGACGTCCAATGATGACGTTGTAGGCGAGAGGGGTGTCGATCACTAGGAATTTGACTTCGATGTTTCGGCCCCGACCTTCTCTCCAACCCCGACTGGTAGGCGGATCATGCCTATGGGGTGTATCGTCCGCCCTCCGAATCCGACGACAAGATTGATGAGGGAAACGAGATTCTTAGGGGCATACTTCAGCTGTCTTAGGCATTCCATGGTGATGACGTCTACCGAGCTCCCCGTGTCGATAAGAACCCCGCGAACTATGGCGTCCGAAATCTTCAATGTGATGACCAAAGGATCCTCATGTGGGGTGGCCATGCTTTTCAAATCTTGTTCTCCGAAGGTCACTGTGGGCACCTTCGGAGGTGGAGGTTGGCCGGTGATCGGGACTTGTTGAGCGCTCCCGAGGTGAGCCTTCCGGGAGGAGAGAGTCGTGCCCCCGCAAATCCCCAAGCAATAGTGGCTACAATCTTAGTAGCGTCGTCATCATCATAGTGCTCATATCCTTGCCTTGAAGAACCTCCTTGTGCTCCATGTATATCTTTTTTGAGGAAGCGATCAATTTGCCCGTTATCCGCCAACTCCCCAAGCGCCTTCTTTAACGCGCGACACTCGTAGTGTTGTGTCCGGTTTGTTTATGAAATTCGCAATATTTGTTGGAAGCTCGCGCTTCGCAGGAGTGGACATAGGAGGTGGTTTTTTGAGCATGGGATGCCCTTTGATCTCCATCGGAATACTCGGGGGTCGGTGTTGAAGCGGTGGTCTACTTTATTTCGAGGATTAAATTTTCCATCTCCTCCTTTCTTTTGACCTCATCTCCTTCCTCCGCGCAGATCTCCGTGGCCTCGAATAAAGTCAGCTGCCTTTCGGAGTGCTTTTGCTAAGGTGGACACCTTTTATTCAGCGAGGGAAAATTTGAATCTTCCGCTTCGAGCCCGTTAAGGAAGGCAGTGTAGGCAACTCCGTCTTGCAGGTCGGAGATAAGGACGACCTCTCCATGAAACCTTCGAACATAGTCCTTAAGGGTCTCGTTTCTCCCTTGCTTAATCTTGGAGAGGTGGATGCTAGTCTTCTTACGCTTGTAACTCGCGATGAATTGTGCGTCAAACTTCTCGCATAGCTCTTTGAAGGAAGAGATGCTCCCTTGGGGAATATTGTTGAACCATTTCTGCGCGACCCCCTTTAGTGTAGCGAGGAAGAATCGGTAGTAGGTTGCATCGTCCCCGTCCCGAACGTACATGTGGGACTTGTAGTACGCCGAGTGATCTTCAGGATCGGTTGTGCCATTGTATGGATCAATGTTTGGAACCTTTATCTTCTTCATTCGGGGAGCATTCATAATCTTCTTCGAAAATGGAGTGTAGAAAGCGTTCGAGTTTGCCTTGAATCGGAGCCGGAGATAGGGACGGCGCGAGGTTGGTGGCGTGGAACTTCCACCGGGGAAGGACTCTTCCTCCTCTCGGATCGAGGAGGAGTGCGCCCGGTCCTCTCCGACTTCTCGGGACCTTTCGGATTTGATTGCTTATGACGCCTTTCTCTTGATTGCTCCCGCTCTCGGGCGGCGGACCGCTCCGGGTCACGCCTTGGAGCATTGCGGGCTCGATGAGAATTGCGGCTACGTGTAGCCGATCGTGCGGGATCGGCGGACCTTATGCTCCCCGGGGCCTTCGCTCCGTGTTTGGGGCAAGGGCGTCGCCATAATCGTCGAACCAGGCGGAACACCTGCCGTAGGTAGCATAAGGGGTCGAGGCCGTGTGCGAAGTTGCAACATTCTCGTTGGCTTTATGGAGAGCTTTCTTTGCATCGATAATCCCTCGGGCATCGCCTTCTTCGTGACGCCTTGTCGGGAGGGCACTTGGCTGCTCGGGAGCAGGCGCAGTTGGTGCCTCGGTTGGTTGTTCCGGGGCTGCATGGGAAGGCGTCCCGCCCGAGAAGTAGCCAACAGGCCGACCTCCCCGGGGGTTGTGCCGTACCCATGAGTCGGGGTGTAGTGGAAGGGCATGATTGGCATGCGCTGTTCCATGGTGGCTCGCACTTGTTCTTGCACTTGCTGTGCGACAGTCGTTTTAAGGGTCTCTATTAGGTTCGGAGAGCCCCTAAGGTGACGTACCCCTCCGGCCTGGTATGGCAGTTGCCGGTAGACCGCTAAGACGATTCCGCATCCTCGACTTGAGAAGCGTCGCGGGATTGGCCTCCCGTATGCATTCAACGATGAGGGTGAGGGACCGGTGGCTTGTTCGTGTTGCGAGTCATCTTGGATCGAGACCGAGTGCCACCGGCGACCATATGCTACCTTCCTCCCCACGAGACGGCGCCAAACTGTTTTCGAAGAAAATTGAGTTGATGATGTGGATTGATGATTCGGATAGAGGAAGGATTTACCACTCGGTTCCGAGGACGTGGCACGATCGATTTGAGTCCGAGTGGCGACCGCTGAACTTGCAAAAAGGCGAAGCCCGGGTGGTGGATCCCGTGGAACGCCCTCCGACGCTCAAGTTAGTAATGAACTAAGTTTGAATGGATCGAGGAGATCTTCCTCGATGTGCGTGAGGGATTCCTTGGGAGACGAGAAGATTTCCAAAGATGGAAGTTCTCGGGATGAGTGTAGATGAACTTTGATGAACGTCCGATGAACGTTTGATGAATGTGGATGGGTGTTGAGAGCTTAGGAGCTCGAGAGCTTGGGAGCTTAAGTGATTATCCTCCTAGTGGGATTTCTTGTCAAGTGAACATAACATGCCTTGGGATTGGGAAATGGTGAGTATTTATAGAAGATTTTAAAGGGGTAAAACGGTACTTTACCATGGTTTAGGGAAACCCTTGCCCTAGTGGGCTTTGGAACTTTTACCTGGCCCGTTAATGGTTGGCTTGGGCCGATACCTCCCTTATCCGACTGATTATGTTCGGTTGGCTAGTGACGCGGCGGGTGAGTTAGAACTGTCCGGAAATACCCGAATCAATATATATATATATATATATATATATATAAAGAAAAAATAAAAACAATATAGAGAATTTTGGTGGATTGAAGTATTAAAAGATACAATACTAAACTAAATCTAAGTCAAAAACCTTATGAGCTTAGAAGGAAATTGCGGTCAATTTTTAGGAAAGACTATAACTAAGCCTAATTATGATAAAAATTAACAAAGAATTCAACTAAAATTACAAAATAGAATCAACATATGATTGACATTGACATATAGGATGTTTATATGCCATTGTAATAATAATAATAATTATGCTTGATGCTTAAATGGTTCATACATTTAATTAAATGTCAAGATTTAAGATGGTTTTAAGGGGTACCATCAAAAGGATATCTTTAAAATATTCGAATATGAGAAAGATAAGCTTCTAAAGTCCAATAGTTCTAGACTTGTCATTACTACTGACACGTGGTCATTTGGTAGTCAGAAAAAGGGTTTTATAACAATCATAACTCATTTTGTTGATGACTTATGGACTTTGGAAAGTCATGTTATTACATTTTCTTATGTTCCTTGTCCACGTACAATAGATGTACTAACTAATGTGCCTCATGAATGCTTGTTGGAGTAGAAGTTAGACAAAAAGTTGTCTGGACTCACCATTGATAATTATAGCCCAAATAATTACATAGTTAATTTATTGTTATGCAAATTGTCCCCTAACTCACTGATGCTTAAAGGAGGGGTTAGATGTGATTAGGGATGGAATAGAAAGGATAAGAGAAAGTGTGTTCTTTTGTACGGCCACTCCCAAAAGAATGAAGACTTTTGAAAATGCAGCTCGTCATTTAGGGATTGTTTGCTCCAAAAAGCTCTCATTAGATTGTCCCCCCCGGCCCCCAAATAGAACTCAACCCATTTGATTTTATCAATTGCCTTGGAATATAAAATACGTGTTTGCTTTATTGAAATATAAGCATAAACACTACAAAAGTCTACATACAGATGAGGATGGGCAATTCGCTATCGATATGTGTAAAAGATTTAAAATTGTTTTACAATGTGACATGGTTCTTTCCTCACGTGTGTGAAATCAAAGTAGTGTTAGATCAATGCTTATATTGTGGAGATGTTACTATAGAATTGATGGCCTCAAGAATGTTGGAGAAATTCAATAAATATTGCTATGAAATCAATGGAATTTTCGGCATTGCGATTGTGTTGGATCCTAGGTATAGGCTGAGAATATTAGAGTACTATTTCCCTCAAATATATGGTGATGTAGGTAGATCTGAGAGGGAGATTGAAAGAATAAAAGGATTTTGTTATGAGTTGTTTAATGAATATAAGATCCGAGAAAACAATCCCAGTGAATCTTTATATTCTACAACTATTGATGTAGAGGTTAATGAAGATTTTTTGGCAAAATTCGATGTCTTTGTACAACAAGGGAGTAATACCATGATGAAATCAGAGTTGGATTGTTATATGGAGAAGGAAATTTTACCTAGGAGCAGAGATTTTGATATCCTAGTATGGTGGAAAAGTCATGGGATTCTTAAGTACCACATTTTACATATAATTGCTAGATATGTATTTGTAATCCCGATCTCTACCATGACTTCAGAATCTGCATTTAGCACTAGTAGTATGCTACTTGGTACATAGTAGCATGCTTCATCCAAAGACCATAGAAGCATTGATGTGTGCACAAAGTTGGTTACTCGTCGAGTTAAATGGTACATAATTTTTTTATATAATTTAATTATGCTATTCCGATTTTGATTAATGTCAATAGTTATACTTTTTTACACTTGATTTTCTTTTTAGATACCGAGGTTGAAAGGCATGTTCATTGTACTATATCTATTGATTCTGATGCGGAGGATGACAAGTAGGAGGAAGGACAACCAATTTCTCAAGCCCCTTGAATGGGATTTTTAGGTTAAATCATGTAATTGGTTTTTAGAACTTGTGTTGATGTGCACAGTTATATACTCTCTCTTATTTGAATTTGTATTGATTTTTATTGTATTTTAATTTTTTAATGTTATTTTTGGATATTATTGATATTTTTAATTTTATAAGATGAATTGACAAATATTAAGAGTTTCATGTTTGGTTAGTGGATTAGTGAATGATCATCTCGTAGAAATCCAGGATTTCATCGAAGAAAAAAATTTAATTTAATTAATTAATATATTCAATACTAAGCTAATGGACTTTTGTTTGCTTTAAATAGAAATCAATGGATAAAATTAATATCTAAACTTAATGGTTAAAATTTATGGGTTTAGTGTTCCATTTGCCCTAGAGGAGCAACTTGGTAATACCCATATGGATAAAACCCACTATAAATATTAAAGGATGTGAGTAGGTGTGAGTTTGGTAATATTCTTTGCGGGTAAAATGTGGTACCTATCCAATGCTTACAAGGTTGAGTTGACCCTTTATTTCTCCCTTTTGAAGTAAACAACTAAATGGATTGGGCACTAACTTTCCTCTCCAAACGGATCCGCTAACGGACTTACCAATGGACAACAAAGCCCAATTGATGAGGTTAGGCGTGATACCCACAAGTACATTAGTGATTGTTATTGGTGGTGAGGTTGTGATCAATAATCACTACTATAGTTCATTGCGCTGAGATACTAGTCAAAGATAAAAGTAAGGGGAGTGTCATTATAGTTTGGTTTTTTGTTTTTTTTTTGTGGTTTTATATTTATATTTAGCATAAATTATTGTATGAAACTATCTCACACTAGTATTTCAGGGAGACAAGATTATACTAGAGGTAACTTTTTAGAGCTTTTAGGGTATAAGAGTGACTATTTAATTTATGGGTCATTAAGCATGATAATAATAAAAAAATCACAGACTAATTAGTCACCCCTACAATTACACATGAAAAAAATTGACCCGACTGGAAAACGCGATCACAACATGCCTTGAAAACTTCACCGGAACCAATCCAAAAATTTTGGGGTTTGAACACGATTTTTTGGCTCGAACTCGAAGAACCCGCAAATTAATGGGTCAAACCCGACGCTAACCCATTCGACCCATTGGGCCAAGATAATAAAAACAATAATTTTAACTTTGTGGTTTGTTGATTGAATGTTTTATGCATTATATATAATTTTTGTTTCACTTTATCACTCATTTAGTAATGTTTATTTATTATATCACATTATTTCAACAGATGTTACATAAATATCGCAATAATTTTTTTTTAATGGAAAAAGAGGTATTCATTACTATCAAGCACAAAAACCAATTGTACAAGGGGTGTATTGTAAGACTCCAAAAACAACTTTCTACAATGAACAAAGAGCTTTTAGAGTCACATTTAGTCGAAAACCCACCTTCTAGGAAGGGTTGTTTTTTTATTAAGTGTGATGTCTACAAGTTATGTTTTGATCCTGTTTAGAATCCTCTCAATCCATGCTTTATCTTTATTGGTTGTTTTGCGTTGCAATCTATGTTGTAATCTGATGTGCATCTCCTCGTGTATAGTCCGTAGTATCCGTTGAGGTGTGTTCTCTGCTGAAGCAAAAATCCCGCAACATCTCTTTGTCCATATGTGGTAACAACGAGTCTGCTAGAAAAGCCCATTTGGTATTCTTCCTCAATCTTGATCCTCTTAATTGATTTAGCTCATCATGCCAAGAGTCCCCAATAATATGAAAATGATCATGAATTGCGATGCTTTCTACTATCTCGCTTGCTGAAATGAAAAATAAGTGTGCTTGTCGTTTCGGGGTGTTCTAGTACAAAATATGCAACTTTTGTCTAAAATTGATATGCCCAGGTTAGCTCATCTCTCCCTAGTCTTCGATCCGCCTCTGCAAGCAATATCCATATTATGCGGTTATGCTTTGGCGAGAGATAGGAGACCATGTCATTTTCTAATAGGGAAATAGTATCCCCTGCCCCATGAGCATTTCATAACTAGATTTGATTGTATATACATTGTTAATATTCCGGATACCATCCATATAGGCTTGCTCGAATATGTCCTTCGACTTGTGTAATCTCCTCCAATACATTGTTTATAAATTATCGTAATAATTTATAAACAAACACTAATACTATTTTCTTTATCAACTTACTTCTCATAGAAAAAACATTATATGCAAAAATTATGCATAGTAAAATTTCAACAAAATTTGTATGGATTCAAATGGTGTGATATATTAAAGATGCGCAAGTTACACTACTACAAGAACAATATTTTAATACGATTCAAAATGACTTTTTACTGTGGTTGGAATGCGTAGTCTATGTGAGCGTAATAGTAGCTAAGTATCTTTGACTACGAGTTATAAACCGTACTAAAAGAGAACTTTTAATACGGTTCTCTCAAAGCACCGTAGTAACAAGCCTTTTACTACGATTCTATGGGAGAACCGCAGTGAAAAGCTTGTTTAACCAAGCCTTTTACTACGATTCGTCCAATGAACCATAGTAATATGTGTGTTTTTATTAATATAATTAACCCTAAAACATCAGTTTCTACCCAACAACACAAACCCCAATAGTGATGATTGAAAGTCTAGCGAAAGCCCAAAAATTTTTAGATTTGTAGTTTTGATATACTCAATCAACGAAATATTCACCTCATAAGATCCAAATTCACAAGAAAATCCTCAATAAAGAACGAAATGATTACATCGAGAGGAATGCAAGATCAAAAAATAAAATACCTTGAAAGCGACATAGTTAAAGGTAGCGCTGGCAAAAATTTGAGTTTGGATCCAAATTGGGTAAGATAAATAAGTCATCGGACGAAAAGTTTTGTCTCGATATCTATTTTTTAGGTTGGACAATTCGGACAAGCCTAAATTCGGGTTACTATCGAGTTCCAACAATAGAAATAAGAAAATCTTACGTGCAAATTTAAAATTCGAACAAAAAAAAATCATGACCGGACTCGGTCAGGAAAATTCGAGACAAAATTTTGTCGATGCTACTGGGTCTTGTTGTACGATCGAAGAGAGTGTGATTCTTAAGCTCAACTAATCAAGAAAAGAAAAACAAACAACAAATTAGTACAAAGAAGGAAGAAGAGATCTCAAAGAGAGAAGAATTATAGGGAAACTTGAGCATCAAAGGCTTGATGTTGAGAAGCTTGTCCGTACTCATCACGAAACGGATATGACAACGAGAAAAAGAGGTAAATTTTGTAAGGGAGATCTAGGAAATAGGAGTCAAAATCAAAAACAAAACATCAAAATTAGATTTCCGCCAAAAAAATGAAATACCTTGAAAGCGACATAGTTGTCGCCCTTGTTATACAATTGAAGAGAGCACAAGATCTTCTTAAGCATGACTAATTAAGAAAAGAAAAACAAACGACGAATCGGAACCCTAGAAAGAGCGAAAAAGAAGTAAAGATCTCAGAGAGAGAAGAATTATAGAGAAACTTGAGCTCCAAAGCCATTGAGGGAATTTTTACCGGAAAGTGAGATTTTCTCGGGAGCAAGATTTTGGGGGAGAAAACAGAAAATTCAAAAGGAAAGAGAAAGACACACACACACACGGAATGTGTCCATTTAATTGTGAGAAATGGGGGGATGCTTTAGACCTATTAATGAGGTTCTTTAACAAAACCATAGTACAAGGTCCTTTCGGGAATAATATTACTGTAATTATACTTATACTTGTTGTATTTATGGTGAATTAAATATGTCTATTTACATCTTAAATGATGTAGTTTTTTTTATAGAAATAATGTTACTAAAATAATGTAAATTTTGATGTTATATTTAAAAAAATAATTTTAGTTTATTTTAAATCTCTAGTTCTTATTTATTTGAAACTCTTATAACCGTACTTGGACCATAGCGCGTAGGATGGATAACGGGTGTGGTTAAGACACATTCAATTTTTTTCACAGAATAAGATGGGTCGGTTAAGCTCATCCGTAACAGCCCACACTTTAAGAAAACGTATTATCTATAATAATAATACGTTCAATTGTAATGAGTGCGTGTATTTCAATTTTCAAATATTTTTGTAATACATTATGTGTGTGTGTGTGTGTGTGTGTGAGTCTATATATATATATATACACACACATGCATATCAATGTTTTTTTTAAAGTGCAGGAACCGAATGATGATGACGACGACGCACGATCATACTCTATAAATTTTAATGACTCGGAAGATAACTAACATTTATCATTTCTATAAATTAAATTTTATCAGCAACTAGTGGCCTTAGTCGAACATGTTTGGATTATTCATTCTAAACATTAACATTTTCATATAGCTAATTTATTTTGATTTTCAAAATTCTTATACAAACAAAATTAATATGATTTTTGTGGTAAACTTAATATTATTAAAAATAAAAAGGCTAAGATAAGCCTAATAGAGAGGATGATGATAAATATGAAGAGTTGGAATTAGATGGGGTTAAGAGTTTGGATTAGGAATTGAGAGAGGTCGATCGGCCCGTTTAGTGGAAGACAAAAGGGAGTATAAAAGCATAAGGTAACCTAAAACTATCATTATCCTTAACCTAATCCATTTCACTCACAACCCCCTCTCTCTCTAGCCACCGCCACCCCCGCCCGTGCCCTCTTCCCATCTTCACCGCCAACCGACAAGCACCAGCGGCATCTTGGCCGCACCGACAACCACCACCGGTTAGCCACCAGCACCATCACCATCACCGGCCTTATCCTCAAACACCCAAAACGCATCCCTTTCCGTCACTTGCCTCCTCCGCCTCCCTCTTATCTTTCGTCTCAGCCACCGGAGACACCACCACGACACCACCGACAGCGAGCCGCCGCCTTCGCCTTGACCACCACCTTGTCACCATCCCAGCCACCAAATACTAGCACAACATCGTCCTCACTCTTGTCTCCGCCCGATTCTCGCTCCAGTTGGGTCTCGGTTTCTCCGATTTTCAGGCTCTGTCCAGCTACCGCCACTTTGATCGGTCACCAACACCGCTTGCTACTGCCGACGATCGCTTCGACCACCGGCCGTCCGCTCCGTTTCAGCCCTCCTCCGATCTTCAATCTTGTAAACCCTCAAATCACCATCCTTAATCATCACAAAACCCCTCCTAAATTAACCTCTTCAATCTTATTGCTTAGGGCCATCAAGAGTCGTGCGTTCATCCGGATTCCGCCCTAAAAGAACAAAGAACATCAGCACAAGGTACGTTCATTGATCGTGCCCTTCAATGTTTATGTACAAATCAAGGCCGGATATAGCCGACATCAACAACAACAAAGAATCATTTGCAAACAGTATTTGCCATCATGAATATGGACCCACCCATCATGTGCCATTATTTGGTACGCCTCAATATCCAGGTTGGTAACACCGTAACTATTGACCGCCTTCAACCGGACTATCCGATCGGTCCGGGTATATGCACATGCGTTTATGGGAAACCCGATGATCGTAAGGGATCCATTCGGATAATAAACGAGCAACTCGCTTTAAATTATGCTCTCCCCTCATTTACAAATGAATTGAAATGCATGCGCTCAACTCAACTATTTCATAACATTTGTTTTACAACATGATAATGGGTGTATTGAGTTTCGACTCACATTTCGAAAATATTTTCTTATTTTGTTTTAGGTAAAGATGTCGAAGGTATGAAGTAAGAGAAAAGTTCTGTTTGCAACTTAGAGGCTTACAGTGGCAACCTTGTTTGGGGTATCAAGGGTTTAGTGTCGTTGTCATAGTTTATTAGACAGGTAGTATATGCGTATGTTTAATCTTTGTATAAGTTATAGTTTATAATTTGTCATGAGTCACTCGTTGTTAGGGGCAAAGCAAGTGTAACCAAGGTTAAAAATATATATATTGTTATAGCCTTGCCCTTTCCTCCGGTAAGGGCGGCGGTAATGCCCTTGACCTACTTTCCACTGCGCTAATCATAGGCTAGCGGTTTATTTAAACTAAACCGGTGATTATGGGTTTGGGGCATTACATCATCTAGGTCAACCCTTTGGGTTAGTTACGCTAATCTAGGTTACATTTTCTTGATATATTTGTAAATGGTGTAAATATATATAAAAACCTCCCTCTAATGAATTTATCTAAGTGTAACATGTGAACTAGTGTAATTAATAGAAGAGATGAAATGCACATTGAAACCTTAATCAAGTCTTTGGTAGAATAATTCATTATCCAACTCATTATTGACCTAATCCTTCATTGGCCTTTTTAAACAGGCAAAGTGGTCAAGTCGCTTGACTCAATAGGGTCCTCACACAAATAACATAATGAAAGTTATGAATATTTTTGAATATTCGTTTTAGAAAATCTAAATATTATGCTTTTTTGTAGAACTATTCATAATTTTAAACAAAAAAATGTTGGGCTTTTATAATTGACAAAAGAAAATTAACCGACAAAAATGCGCTCTCAACCGTCTAGGTCGACTTGAACCCCTATAGCCCGATATACGACCACCCATAACCCAAAATACACTTAACCTCGTATTTTGTCCGAACTACAATACACCCGACCTGTATGTAATGTACCCACCGGAATTGACAAGTCTACCTATAATTATAAAGCCACCCTTAGCATATCCGTCTAACAATATCTCTCATCCAATAGACCAAAATGCTTCATATCCTGGACATGACAAGTGCTTGGTAAGGTATACTTTTTGTTGTTCTAAGAGGAAATTTATTTTTGTATTATGAACCATTTAGCTTTGCTTAGTCTTTGGTTTGCAGCTAACAAATTAGCAAAATATGAAATCAAAGTATATCCAATGTTCTTCAAGTCATAAGTTATCCGACCTTATCTATGCAATATAATACTATTTTTATATGTCCTATACTTAATAACTATTGGGTTTTAAGTGCATAAGATCCGAACATTATCAAGAACGATAAAATAAATTAATACATACAACACTAGAATTTGAGAGAAAAATTATTTCTACTATTTCAGGAAATATACAAATAACTATCCATGTTCACAAATACTAATTATTAGACACTTATAAAGAGACTCTTCTAACACACACCTTACTCGTATGTGTTTTCCAACGAGTAATTATCAATTGCTAAACCTACATCTACCCAATTGCACTAAGCTCCCAATTAATATATTTTTTTCTAGTTGTGTAACTCTACTTTTCGATCAGTTTCTCCATCCCATATATAAAGAAAACCGATGAATAAGATGTAAATGCCTAATGCATTTAGTCGTGTAAATGCTACCGAAACCCTAGCCTCTTTATAATCCTTTGTTGCACCATTGACTTCGTAACGCCCCCGGTTACCATTACTTAATCATTCCCCGACCCGAGAATATTAGGTAAGGTTGCAGCGGAAGTTAACGACTGAAGGCGTTACCGCCGTCCTAACAAAAGGACAAGGCCGAATCAAAATGCCATAATAAACAGGTGTCTAGAGGTCTCGCCTTAGCTACGTCACGGGGTGTCATCCTAACTACTTAAGTAACCAAACCCAAGCACAATTCTGCTACCTATTTACAAACGTTAGTGACCATTACAACAATCGCAATAGGAAATGCGCAATACTTAATTACAACCCAAAGTCAAACCCAAAATTAGCGTGGACGAGAATCACTGTGAGCATCTAATCCCGCACATGACAATGATAATGGAATGTCCAGCTAAGTCCTGCTCCCGTCAGGCTTCTTATGCAATGGGCTGTTCACCGATGCTTTTCCTAAAAACAAAACATCAAAATAATTCAAAGAATGAGTCGAAACTCAGTACGAACATTCCTGCACGATTAAATAAATTTGAAACACATTGATTGAGCGCGCGCATTTCAATTCATTTTAGTTTGAAATCGGGGAAGAGAATATGAGTAAAACTTGCTTGCCGGTTATTATCTCGAAAGTGGAACCCCTTGGTAATTGATACGATCGTTGAACAGGTGTCACCCCCGGCCGATCGATAACCCGAGTTGACGCCGCGCGGTATAATTGGCGGGCCTAAGCCCTTGGTAATTGATAATTGGGCGGGGATCACTTAATTAGGTGGCAAAACTTGCCTTGTAAATGATTCATTGTTATTTGTATATATAAGAAATGTTGAGATTTGATGAAATATGTGAGTTTTCGAAAGGTACGAGGCAATGAACGTACTCGAACCGAGGTTGTTTGCTTTCTCCCTTTTTATGAAAATTTAAGTTGCTAGCTTTCCAGCAGCCGAAGTGGCCTCGGTTCTGCTTTCAAATGGATTTCCCTTGTTAATAATGTTTTTCTTGAATTTTAATGCTTGAGTTCGTATAGTCGTTGGTAATTTGATTTATTTTCTTCATTTGCTATGTAATCGATTAAGCTAATCGGACAACTAATGTTACTTATGTAGTTCGAGTGCATTTGTTGGCGTGAATGGAAAAGATATATATATATATACACATGTATGATCAATCACTTATCGTCATTATATTTATTAAAAAGATGTGAAACACGCTCTTAATAATTCTTATGACTGCTACCCACATTGTTGTCGTCATTACTATTAGCATTATTATTATTATTCTTATTTGATGCCACTAATTCAATTAATCTGCCAGCCCAACTTATCTTTCGATCCTCACTCCCAAGGTAATTTCTTTATTCCTTCTTTCATCGAGTTCAAACCCCTAACTAAGTGATTACTCAATCTACCAATGCCTTTCTACATAGAGGCTTCACAATTAACCATATTGCTCAAATTCATACATATATCATCTTAAGGTCGGGGCATTATCTCCCCACAAAACTCACATTCACAATCACAATTACGCATGCTTAACATTGAACTATTTTCTTAAACTTCTGCAGTTACACATTAGCCAATTCAACCTATGCATATACTCGCCCTACGTTTGCTCAATATAGTCATTCTCCAAAATCTCGGAATTCATTCGATACTCAATTAAATAACTAAACATCCCTAATTTCGTTCTCTACATTATAATTTCTCAATAACAATTTCATTCCTTCGCATTTATACATAATCCTTCCATCAAAGCCACAACTCCACCATCCACACCAAATCGAATTTCTCAAAATCGATCTTCAAATTCACTCAACACATACTTCTAAGTTATATGCTTCAATTTTATAGTTACAATTGCCTAAATAAATCGAAACTTGATAATTTAGGGTTTAGCGTGTTTACCTTCGGATTCGAAGAGGAGGAGTCGAAGAGGTCGAGCAGGGGGTGGTGGTGGTTGGCAGCTTCACCAGCAACCACACGGCAAAGGCGGCGATGAGTTCCGGCGGTCGCTGCGGCTGGTGGTTGGCCGTCAGTGGCCGCGGCGGGAAATTCCGCAGCGCCTAGCGGGAGGCGAGAGAGAGACGGTGAGAGCGTGAGAGAGGGAGGAAGCGAGACAGAGAGGGACGGGGACGACCGGCGCCGGTCTCCCGTCGGCGTCGCCCGCCGAGCTGGCCGGAGGAAGTGCCGCGAGGGAGGGGAAGCAGGGGAAGAGGGAGGAGCAGGGAAAGCAGGGGAACGGGAGGAGCGAAGGAGAGCAAGCTGGGTAAATTGACATTGAGTTACCCGATTAATTGGTCTTAACCGCCTCTCTCTCTTTCTTTTTTTTTCCAGATTATTCTATGTCCGGATTTTTCTTTAAAAAATCTGGCTTATTTATTTTATTTTTACTTTTATTTATTATTATTATTATTGTTACTTTTTAATTTTATTTTAACAATGACGTTCACAAATTATAACTTTATTATGAGATTTTTATTAGGGCCACTTCGTCGCCTTAACGGCATAACGCATGTATAAAAATACTTTAAATATAAAATGTCGAATTGAAGTGCACGCGCTCAATCATATAAATCTTATAATTAATGAATTAATTAAATAAACAATGTGGTTTAGGGTCGGGTTGTTACAACTTCCACCATTTGCAAGGGGTGATGGAGTCAATGCAAGTGGTGATGGAGTAAATAAAAGTGCTAATTTATCTTCCCCTAATCCTAGGTGTGCAACACTTTTCACTCCCTTTTCTTTTCCTTTTATTTTTATTTTTATTACCTATCCTCAGAATCACCACCTTGAAAAAATCAATACCCATATAGGTCCACCTCGTTTGATCCGCCGAGTTTACCGCCACCTTCTACCAAAGAAGCACATGTCACTTTCTTCCTCCCTATTTGTCTTTCGCTTGAATCACTTATAGACATTCTCCTTGCAACTCCACCTGTCCGTACATTCCCTACAAGTTTGTAGAAGCCTCTACACATTTCTCCCTTCATGACCAACAAACCTCCTTTAGAGACCTTCAACAATTCATCTTAAGAAGAATATTGAATGTTTGAACTTGAGAGTCCGAGTCACCCTAGAGGGGATGAATAGGGTGAGAAGGAAATTTTTAAAAATATAAAATCTTTCATGTATGACCAAAACTCATAAAAGCAAGCCGAGTCTACATTGGACTTAGAAACAAATGAACAAGAAATTTTATGTGGAAGCCTACTGGGGCAGAAAACCAAGGCTAGTGTCAATCCAGTATACCAAGTTAAATCCACTATTTTGAATCCATAAAATATAAGGATCGACTCACGGAATTATTCCCTTAGACAATTCCAAATACAAATTTTTTCAAGGCATAGAAGGTACCTTATCTCGTCCTAGTACTTCCTAACCGAGATACTCTTTACAATTAGGTACAATCGACCTGAGTTAACCCTTATAGCTTAGTCAAGGGAAATATAGAAGAAATGAGCGAAGTAATTGAAAGTGATTACAAGACTTTCTTGTTCAACTCAGAAATTTTAGAAACTAAATACAAGAGTTGAATGCTAGAAGTATGAGAGCTAAGAATGTATTTAAGCAAATCTTCCAGCAAGCTTGTAAATCTTGTAAAGATGCTTGTATAAGTGGCAGAGAAGAGAGTCGTTGTGGCTTAGGCCCGATCTTTTGGAATAGCCAGCCGTTACAACGGAAAGTCCGAGTCCTTAGAAAATGAATCGTTGTGGATGTATCCATTGAGCATCGGTTCTAGGCTCAAAAGCAGTCCTACCGCTTATTGTATTTGAAAACCAGGGTGGAAAAAACCATTAGACTCAAAGACTAAAATTTACCGGAAATGGTAACAAACATCCCCGACTCGTCCGAAATAGTGCTTTTACATCTCGCTGGGTATAAACGATAAGAAGTTGGTTGTTTTTGCTTTTAAATTGAGGTTAGTCAACTTTAATCAACCTGTAAAAACAAAATCCAAATGGTTCTCAAAGTATAACAATACTTTGGTCCAAGATTAGACAAGGATTATATATAAATTAATTAATTTAGGAATGAAATCCTTAATCTAATAAAATGGAATTTTTCAAGTCCAATATTCAATATATTCCAATTCTATTTATGTCTATATTCAAATGATAAAATAGTTCAATAATTATATAGACACATTTCAGTGTTTGTCATATTAAATTAATTTCAACTAAATAAATCCGGCTATTTCGGAATTAACATAGTGATTATGATTTTAAATGTGAAATAAGCCAGTTGAAAAGATAAGTTAAGTGTATGAAATTATTTAGGCAAACTTTATGTCTGAGTCTGTCTTAACGAGTCAGATACACTGTAACTAAGTGTTCACTAATAAGTGCTTTCCGAGTGGGTCGGACAAAAGCAATAACTCAAAGAGAATATTTCTAAGTAGTAGGAATAACTTGAACTCAAAACCATAGAGAGAGATATGTTCATACTCGAGTCTTCAATCTCCCCTTTTTGATATAAGACATCTAAAACTTAGAAAGATTAGTTATTAACTTTGAGTAGTAAGACTTAGAATGATATTAGGGCTCAATGAATATCATCGAACATAGTATAAAAACTATGTATCGAGCTATGTCATTATGCATCCGAACAAATTAAAATATGAAGTGTGAACTCATAACTTAGTATTAGAGCAAAATTTAAGCATTAAAGCAAAGAATACATAAGTCTCGAGTCTTAAAGCATATAAAGATATGAGAGTATCGGAGCAAAAGAATAAATTGTATCAAAGAGAGAGCAATTAATTGAAGTTTCAATGAATCAAGAGTTGATATAAAAAAATTTAAAAGACACTCTTCCTAAACCAATGAACTATTTCTCCCCTATGTATTTCATCAAAAACAAAGGAAGCGAGGGATAAACAAAATGTTGGGCAGAAAAGAAAAAAAATAAAAAATATTAAGAAGGAGGCAAAGTAGTATGACTCGAAGCGGATTGTCCGGGAGCCCTACACCTACGGCGAAATAGACGAGATGAGCTCGGGGCTTTCATGGTCAGGCGATGGTGGATATGGAGGAAGCAAAGAAGTGAGATCTATTTGAGCAAGCTAAGCTTGCCTTCCTTAGATGAAGGGCTATTTTTCTTCTTTTTCCACATCTAAACCTTCACCTTTAACTCGCGAGAATGGGCTGTGGAGATAGGGGTGCCATCGAAGTGCAAATCTCTTCAACTTCTAGAGAAGCAGATTTTGTCTCCTCGGAAGAGGAGTTTTCTTGTTCTTCAACTTTTACTTCTTCCTCTTCCTCTTATTCCGAGGATGTCTCATCCTCGGATTCCTTGTTAGTAGCTATTTGTTGTGCTCGCTTGAGGATCTCGAAGATCTTTAAGCTGTGCTTTCTTCCTTCGATGGTGTCCCAAAGCTCATTAATTAAAGTTCTACTCGATCAATCTACCTCTCAATCGTCGCCTGCATCTAGGTTAGAAGCTGAATGAAGGGTTGGGAGGCGATTAGAGTTGATTAAAACTCTTTCGCTAGAGTAACAAATTGGGTAGCCAACTGCTCGAAGAGATGAGCAAGAGGAACCGGCTGAGAAGAATGACGAACTGCCGAGAAGAAGAGGTTCTTGTATACTCTTCTTAGGAGGAGAAGAAAGTTGAGTGATTTCGGACGAATGAGTCCAAACTCTAGGTTTAGTTTCTTGGCATTTGAGATTCGAAGCTCCTATCTACCGATAGAAATGGCAGGTTTAAAAAATTTATTTGTGTCGGAGAGGAGATAAATTTTGAAGTGAGCAAAGATCTTAGAGAGAATGGCTTCAAAGGGAACAGGGGCATCCTTCGAGTCCTAAGGGACTCGAAGATATCTGCTCAAGAATGAAAGGAAAGAGGTTAACCTTGTACTTTTCAAGAATATCAAATAAAATTTTGAGAAACTTGCTATTTGGGTTCTCTTTGGAGAGATAGAAGGAGAACACAATTCTCATCACGAAGAAACAAAGAAGTTTGACTTTAGATTTCAACTTAGTAAGAGAAGTTCTTTCAATCCTTGGGCTTGACTCGAGTGTACTTAGAAAAAAAGTCCTTAGCCACTTTATTGAAAGGGAAAGGGTTTGTATCAAGAAACATACATTCAATGTTGAATAGTCTATAGAGGAGAGCAAGGTTCACGACAATTTTCTTATCCTAAATAATAGAGAAAAGAACATTGTCTAAGGTAGATAAGTTCCGATAGAATTCCATGACTAGATGTTGGTAAATATAATCACAGTAGCAAAGAATATCAAAGAAGCCCTTCTTCTTAAGTTTTTCAACCCAAGGGAGTTTAGTAAAAAGAAATAATTTGTCATCTAGAAAGTAGTGTTGGGCGACAATAGGAGTTTTTGATTCTTCCAAGTTTAGGGAAAAACAACTTTTCCTTTTGAGGCCTCTTTCCGAGGATCCTCAGGCTGAGAAGATGAAACAATTCTTGAAGAAGTTCAAGCCTTCTTTATGGGCGAACCTCCCTCGATGACTAATCCTCTTTTAGGCATGATGAAAGGAAGAGATAAAGGGAAATTGAGAGGAGTAGAAGTAGAATTAGAACTGAGAGAATAGAAGAGAGAAAGAGAGAGAGAGAGAGAGAGAGAGAGAGAGAGAGAGAGTAGAAGTGAGAACCCGAGTTTGAGTTTGATTAAGTTGAAAGAGTCCGAGTAAGAGCAAAGAGTTCTCGGTGTTGAGTTTCAAAGAATGTGAGAGCAAAGTAGCAATGTATAGAAATAAGTGTGAGCGAGGGCTATTTATAGATACAAGCTCTCAACAGATAGAAACCTTAATTGACCCCATGAACGAGTGCATCGACTAGTTTGAACAGCTTATAATTCCAGTGCCTTTCTTGAAATTGCTTCCCAAGGGCTAGTTTTCCAATCTGATTATGTGGGATAGAAAAGATAAATTTTGAAAATTTTTCTAAGATTCTTTATTTATTAAAGATAAATTTTAAAGTTTTGTTGAACATTTTCTCTTAATTAATTCTAACTTAACTATTTGAGTGCTCGAAGCAACTCGATTATTCACAACTAGAGCTTAGTCTCATGAATTCTCAATCGAACTACCAGTCATTCGGACTTCACTCATTGAGAACATGTTTGACTAAAATAAACACATAATAAATCATTCAATAAACACATGTAATCATGCATTTAGCATACCAAGTTCATTTCTAATAAAGCAAACTGATCTTCACCTAATGGTTTAGTGAAAATATCAGCCAATTGGAGCTTATCGAGATACTTCAAGTTCAATATCACCTTTTTCAAAATGATGTCTCGGAAAGTGATATCCGGCCTCAATGTGCTTAGTCTTTGAAAGCTGATTTGGGTTCTTGGTAATGTTGATAACACTTTGATTGTCACACTTGATAGGAATGGCTGAGAAGGTCAGTCCTAAATCTTTAATATATTAATTGATCTATAGTAGCCGAGCACAACAAGCTCCTGCTGCGATGTAATCATCCTTAACCGTTGATAAGGCCACAGAATTTTGGTTCTTTTAGTGCCGGAAGATGAGTGATTGACCTAGAAATTGTCATGCTCCTGAAGTATTATTCCTATCAACCTTATACCCAAGCATAGTCAGCATTTGAGCAGCCACCGAGAGTCAAACTTGATTCCTTTGAGTACTATAGACCAAGCGTATGAGTTCCTACAAGATATCTAAAGATTCTCTTCGCCGTAGTGAGATGTAACTCTTTTGGATTATATTGGAATATTACACATAGACAAAAACTAAACATTATATTTGGTCTCCTAGAAGTAAAATAAAGTAGAGATCCGATCATACCTCTGTAGAGTTTTTGATGTACTTGACTTACCATTCTTATGTGAGTCTAGTTTGAGTACTGCTTGCCTATAGGAGTTGTTGCTAGGTTTACATCTTGAAGTTTATACTTCTTGAGTAACTCTTTCACATACTTTGACTGGTGGACATAGATTTCATCTTTGTCTTGCTTCGATTGCGAGTCCATGGAAGAAATTCAATTCTCTCATCATACTCATTTGGAATTCCCGACTCATGAGCTCGGAAAATTCTTGACATAGAATTTCATTAGTAGTACCAAAGATTATATTATCAACACAAATTTATATGATAACAAAATCTTTCCCTTTGGTTTTTGTAAACAAGGTTTTGTCAATCAAACCTCTTTTAAATCCATTTTCAACTAAGAAGCTACTTAATCTTTCGTACTAAGCTCTTGGGTCTTGTTTCAAATCATATAAAGTTTTTGCAATTTGAAAACATGATTTGGAAATTAAGAGTTTTCAAATCCAGGGGTTGATCCACATACACTTCCTCTTGAATAAAACAATTCTAAAATGCACATTTAACATCCATTTGATATAATTTAATATTCATGTTAGATGCAAATGCTAAAAGAATTCAGATTGCTTCGATCTTAGCAACAGTTGCAAAGGTTTCCCCACAATCTATTCCTTCCTCTTGGTTATACCCTTAAGCTACTAGTATGGCCTTGTTCCTAACTACCAACCCTTCCTCATCTAGTTTGTTCTTGAATACCCATTTGGTTCCTATTATTGGGAGCCCAGAAGGTCATTTGGTCAAGGACCAAACTTGGTTAATTTTTTCAAATTGTGAGAGCTTTTCTTATATGGCCTTGACCCATTCGCGTTCAAATAGGGTTATGTTACATTTTTAGGTTCAATCAATGACAAGAATGCTGAAAATGTACATTGATTATAGAAAGAAGATCAAGTTCTTGCCCTTTAGTTGATTTCAAAAATGATATTTTTAGGTGGATGACTAGAAGCATAATTGAAAGCTTTACTTGACCTCCGGTTTACCAGGTTGGAAGGTTTGGCACTTGTTTCTTCAATTGTTAAGCTAGTTGTGTCTTAGTTATCTTGTTCTCCATCATTTTGAGCTCAACTTCAACTATGTCATCATCATTTATGTTTAGCTTAAAAATCCGAGAAGGTGGATTTACTTAACTCGCCATTGTCAACTTCATCAAAAATAACGTGGATACTTTCTTCCGCTCTCGCTAGTCCTTTTGCTGAAAATACGATAAGCTTTGTTATGTAAAGAATAACCTAGAAATATATCTTCATTTGGCCGAACATCAAACTTAGTCGAATGATCTTTACCATTGTTATGCACGAAACACTTACACTCGAATTGATTGAAGTATGAGATGTTGGGCTTCTTTCCTTATTAGATACTCATCGGGTGTTTTCTTCATATGGGTCGAATGAGGCATCAGTTGAGTGTGTAATTTGTCTGTGTTAAGTGCCTTAGCCCGTAAATAGTAAGGAAGATCATCTTCAATCATCATTGTCCTTCCTATTTCTTCAAGAGCTCTGTTCTTTGTCTCCATCACTCTATTTTGTTAAGGTGTTCTTGGTTCAGAGAAGTTATGGGAGATACCATTTTTATCATACAAGTCTGCAAATTTTGAGTAATCGAACTCTCTTCCATGATTAGTTCTTACCCTTTTGATATGAGTCTTAGACTATACTTGAATTTGACTACGGACCATAGTGAACTCCTTAAAGGATTCATTCCTGTTTTTTAGAAAACAAACTCAGGTAAATCGTGAGAAATCATCAACTATGACAAGCACATATGATTTACCTCCTAGGCTTTTAACAGGGATTTCACCACATAAGTCCATATGAATCAAGTTAAGCACCTTCGAGGTGGAAACAATTTTGAGTGGCTTGAATAAAGATCTAACTTGTTTGCCTTTTGTACATGCATCACAAATTTTATCTTTCTTAAAATTGCATTAGAGAGTCCTTAGACTAAATTTTGTGAAGCAAGTTTCTTAATGTTATGCATACTAATATGACCTAATCTACGATGTCATGTTCAAGATTTATTGTTAACGTAAAATTTTAAACATGATAAATTTTGCATAGAACTAGAGAGAGGCATGATATAAGTGTTAGCTAAACTCAAACCAGAGAGCTTTATCTCGTTTGAAGTAGCATTACTAATGAAGCAATTGGTCCGAGTGAACCTTACCTCTTTTCCTTTATCACACAACTGGAAGATACTCAAAAGATTGTACTTGAGTCCCTTGACAAGGTAGACTGGACCGACTGAATTGTCAAAATGATAAACTATTCCAATACCTACAATCTTACCATGGCTCTTATCTCCAAATGTAACATTTCCTCCTTTCATCTTCTCTAGCTCAAAGAAAAGTCTTGAATCTCCTGGACATGTGCCTTAAGCAACCACTGTCTAGATACTAGTGATTTTTCTTTTTTGTCTAAGGTTCATGTAAAACAAATCAACACTTCTCACTTCTTCTTACAAACCCAATAATTGTTCTTACTGAGGTTAGTTTTTGAGGAAGAGCACTTTTGGGAACCTATATTTGAATAATTTTGGGATTGGTCCGATTTTAAGTCTTCTTCTTAGGAAACTGAGTCTCCTTTTTGTGAAAATATTTCTTTTTATAAACATAATGAGGAGACTTCTTTTGATAGACATTTCGGGCTCGATCTATTTCTTCTTTGAATGAATAGGACCTTGCTCACCTTTTTAAAATGAATTTGTCGAGAATCATTTATGAAGAGACTCTTGTAGAAGTTATCCTCCTTTTCGAGTTATAACCAAATCCCTTTTTTGAAAACAAACACACTAAGAACCTAAAAGTAGATCAAGGTTTTTCCAACCTTGAGTAACTTTCAAAACAAGATCTTGAGACTTTGTGAGCTTCTTTTTCAGTTGCTCATTTTCTTTTCTCGAGCCACTCGACTCGGTCTCATTATCTTGAGAACTAGTCTCAAGTATCTTCATGTCGAGTCTCGGCTTTTCCAAATCGGTTTTAAAACTTTATTCTCAAACTTTAGAGTCTCCATTTTTTCCTTGAATAGAGAAGAATCAGAATTGAACTTTTCCTCTAAAGTGAAAATATTTCTTAGAAAATTTGAGGAAATAGTTGACTACCTCATGAGGGTCGGTTTCCTCAATGTCGGATACTTCACTTTCTCGACTTAGATTCAGCCTCGGAGTCCGTTAATGCCATATGACACTTTGATTCATGTTAAGTGTCATCATCATCATCCAACTCATCATTACTCTAGGTTGCCATCATTGCCTTCTTTTTCTTCCGATCCTTTCTTATCTTTGGGCAATCCTTGACAATGTGTTCCTTCCTACTACATTCAAAACAACCAGAGTTTTTCGTTAAAGAAGAATTTAAAGAGGATGAGAATTTACCTTTCTTCTCCTTTCTGAAGACCTTATTCTTGGGCTTCTTCTGCCTCTTCTTGTACTTCATCATTGTTTTGAAGCCTCTGGCCAGAAGTGCCATGGGAAGTTCTTCGAGTCCGAGGAGCTCGGATTGGGAACTACTTCTTCTCGGGCTTTAAGAGCGATGTTTCTCTTGGCGCTGACCTTAGATTCTTCCTCCTCTAGATGTAACCCATGGGTGAGAAGCTTCCCAATGAGTTCATCTGGTTTCAGCTTAGTGAGGTCTTGAGCCTCCTCGATTAATGTCACCTTTGGACCCCATCTTTTCTTCGGAAGACTCCTCGAAGTTTTCCGACGACTTCTTCGTTGGATATCTTCTTCCCAAGTGATTTGAGATTATTGACAATAGTCCTGTTTGGCAATTAGTTGTTAACTGTTTTTATTAGTTGTTAGTTGGTAGTTGTTTGTACTGACTATTTGATTTAGCTATTTGCATTAGTCGTTTGAAAAAAAGGTGTTTGTTAAAATTAGTTGTTTCTAACAATGATGTTTGGTGAAATTCAATTTATGCACATAACTCAATTTCATTAAGCTGTCTTATACATTATAATTATTTTTATTCCATATTCATATTTCTTCTCAAAATTAATTAAGAATTATGTGATGTATAAAATTATATTTACATCTTCTATACAATTTTAATTATGTCTATCATTTTGAATTTCATTAATATTATATTTGACATTTATATGACAAAACTACTTATTTATTATGATATACTAAATTATTTGTTGAAATATAGAAAATATTAAAAAAATGTTTATAATTATCCTCTACTATTGTTCAAAAAGTGAAAAAAATATGAACTAAAAAAATCTCACATGAGTGTAGTTTCAATGACAATTAGCATAATTTCACCAAAATATGAAGGGTAACTTGGTAACTTCAAGTATTAATTGTAATAAGCTCTTCCAAAAGCTAGTCCAAAGAGTTTTTGTGTAAAAGAGCTTTTGGGTCAAAAAGCTATTTAAAAAGTTTTTTACCAAATAGACCAATTAATCTTTTGACCCAGATCAAACAGTTAAAAAGAGTTTTTGGGGGAAAAAAACTCTTTACTAAACATTTGAGTTACGTTCTCATCAGCCTCCATCTTAAACATTTCATACTTGTGGAGATACCGACTAATCTTCGCTTGCTTTACTTGAATGACGCCTTCATAGGTGGTGACAAGAGTGTCCTACACCTCATTAGCGGTATCATAAGCAAATACTTTGTTGTATTCCGAGGCATCTATAGCACACATCGAACGTTCATGGCTTTGAAGTTTTTTCGTGCTTTTCTTTTTCCTCTATAGTGCATTCTAACTTCACGTTGGCCACGATCCGAGTTTCAACTTCCTTAGTGGGAATGTAATTTCTGTTAGAGATGATTTCGCATACCTCTTCATTGTAGTCGTGGATAAAGCACTCCATAAACTTCTTCCAGTGGGCGAAGTTTAATCATTTGAACTTGGGTGACCTGGTGAATAACCTTCTTTTGTCGAATTCTCCTTAATTAAGAGTCATTTGATCTTTATACCTTTTGATGGTTAGATCCTTTTGAAAGCCTAGGTTTTGATACCAATTAAAGATTTGAACTTGAGAGTTTGAGTCACCCTAGAAGGGGCGTGAATAGGGAGAGAAGGAAATTTTTGGAAATATAAAATCTTTTATGTAAGATCGAACTCGAAAAAGTAAGATGAGTCTACATTGGACTCGGACGAGAAAAGAACAAACGATTTTATGTGGAAACCCTTTGGGGCAGAAAACCACAGGTAGTGTCAATCTAGACACCATGTCAAATCCATTATTTTGAGTCCATAAAATGCAAGGACTGACTCGAAAAATTGTTCCCTTAGATAATTCCAAATATATATTTTTTCGAGGCATAGAAGTTACCTTATTTGCCCTAGTACTTCTTAACCGAGATACCATTTACAGTTAGGTACAATTCAGTTGAGTTAACCCTTACAGCTTAGACAATGGAAATATAGAAGAAAAGAGTAGAAGTCATTGAAAGTGATTACAAGGCTTTCTTGTCTAACTCAAAAAGTTAAGAAACTAAGTACAAGAATTGAATGGTAGAAGTATTAGAGTTAAGAATGTATTTCAAGCAAATATTTCGGCAAGCTTGTAAGTCTTGTACAGAGGCTTCTTTTATAAGTAGCAGAGAAGAGAGCCTTTGTGCCTTGGGCATGATCTTTTGGAATAGGTAGCCATTACAACGGATAATCTAAGTCCTCGTAAAGTAAATTGTTGTGGATGTATCTATTTAGCATTGATTCTTGGCTAAAAAGAAGTCATATCAGCTTGTTATATCTGAAAACCAGAATGGAAACAACCCTTATACTCAAAGACTAAAGTTTATCAAAAATGGTAACAAACAGTCCACGACACGACGTTTGAGCATGCTCGAAAATAGTGTTTTTTTGTCTACTGGGTGTAAACGGTAGGCATCCGATTGTTTTTGCTTTTAAATTGAGGTTAGTCAGCTTTAATCAACCTACAAAAACAAAATCCAAATGGTTCTTAAAGAATAAAAATACTTTAGTCTAAGATTAGACAATGATTATAAATTAATTAATTAATTAATTAACGATTGAAATCCTTAATCTAATAAAATGGAATTTTTTAAGTCCAATATTCAATATATTCCAATTCCATTTATGTTTATATTCAAATGATAAAATATTTCAAGAATTATATAGACATATTTCGGTGTTTGCCATATTAAATTAATTTCAACAAAATGAATCTAGCTATTTTAGAATTAACACAATAATTCTGATTTGAAATGTGAAATTAGTCAATTGAAATGAAAAGTTAAGTGAGTGAAATTATTTAGGCAAACTTTATGTATGAGTTTGTCTCATCGGATCGGATGCCCATAACCGAGTGCTTACTCATAAGTGCTTTACGAGTGGGTAAGACGAAGCGATAACTCAAAGAGAATATTTCTACATATTTGGGATGACTGGAACTCAAAATCATAGAGAAAGATAAGTTTGTTAGGAAAAAATTAAGTTTTAAATTTGTAATCGCAAATGCACGACGTAGTTGTAGTTAGCCGCCAAGTACGAGTCGTGTACATAAAGAGTTGTGTTTCAAATATCAAAGTTATCTTAAACTTTCTATCTAGGAGAATCAGGAGAGATGGGAAATATGATAACTAATATAATCCTACAAAGCAATAAAAATATACTCGAGGTTATGATTTTATCTGCTTAATAAACTAATTAATCAAGCCAAGCTTAAACCTACCAAACTTATACAAGTATTTAGGAGTAGTCGGTTGTACCATCAAAACCTACTCAAGTCACAATTTAGAGGGTCATGAGTTAGTCTAATTATTCTAACCACTAACTTTAACAGGGTTAGCCCAACTATACTATAAAAATAGCAACCTTGGACATAGCTAGGATTCAAGCTATTTTGGTGCCAAAATCCCAACTATTCTCTCTATGCACACCAACAAATTGACTCCACCTTTCAATGATAGACCAACTACCTAAAAATCAAGATGGAAAGACCCTTTTAGGTATCTCATTGAACATGTGACAAGTGAGGTAAACAATCTCAAAATACTAGCATAAACTAGATAAATTAAGGCTCATACAAGATTAATAAGTCATTAAGAGGCTAATTACAACCAAAGTGACACAAACTAACAACTAATTAACATAAAACAAAGTTAATCTAACAGTTAAACGAATAAAAATCGAGTCGAACAACGACATAAACTAATAAATTAGAATTAAACATGAAATTAAACAAATAATATAACTACTACTAATATCAAAAGATAATAAAACTTGAACTTTTAAACTGAACTAAACAAACTAGAGACAAATGAGAGATAAAAGGAAAAAAGTTAGAAGGAACGAATCAAACCGAAATTGAAAACCGTGAGAAACCGAATTAATAATTAAAACCAAAATAATAATTGAAACTAAATTGTCTGAGTCTCAAATTCACAAGACAAGAATTAATTAAACTAAATTTACGTACAGTTAACCTAAATCTATATGTTGCGGCCATGACTAAAAGCCCCTACTCGAGACCCGCACGCCTCCTTTTATAGAATGAGTAAAATCTTCAGTTGGTGAAATCTCCAGCCGAGTGAGTTTCCAAAAATTATGTGTTGCCGGCTCCACATGATTAGAAAGAGAAAGTTGAGTGAAATTGCTTATGCTACTATCCTCGTGCCTTTTGCTGCACATTTGTGAGAATGAATTAGCCCAGTGGGGACTACATGATTGGAGAGAGAATGTGAAATTGGGTCATGTTGGATTGTGCTTGCAGTAATTGGGTCATCCGATTCTTCAATTTTACTATGTGTCAAGCTCGACTTTGGGGACTTACTCACCTTTTAATTATTACCTACAAAATAAAATAAAACAAGTACAAATTTTTAAATTATATTATTTTACGAAACAAAGAAACTAGGTAAATAAATGTATAAATGATGTAATATTTAAGTTGAACAAATATCCCCTCACCTAACTTTTACTTGTCCTCGACCAAAACAAAAATAAATAAAACCTAAGTCACTTTCATAGGAATCGTGATTAAACTTAACACGTGCAACAAACCCTTTAAACCCATTGGAAGTCCAAATGCACGAGTGAGATCTCGTCGGGGTTTTGTAGAAGATATACCCACAAAATCTTAAAAAGAAAAATGAAAGAGAAAGAGAAAATAGAAAATCTTTTTGAATTTTTAAAAAATTTTCATAAACATATATACAAAGTGAGAAATGATTATACACATTCTAATCAACCTTATCGCACTCATATATTGGATATTAACATGCATATAAAGACAATGCACACATCAAAACACTTGATCCTCTATTGATGATATTTACATACCAATTTTTCACCCCAAACAAGTAAATAATGAGCAAGTTAAACCGGTAGAATCTCACTTTACAGTAAAGTGGATCATTCTCACTTGTGTTTAAAAAATTTAATAAGGGTTCACTCAAAACTCATTCTGATAGTGCACCTTATCATAAGCTTGGTTATACTCTCAATTCTCCACCGCTATGTAGGCAAAATGTAAATGCAATTAAAAGAACCTTCAAAGGTTGCAACGGGGCTAAGGTTTACGGGTAAGAAACAGGAATCGGTTTGGGAAATTTAGAGCTAAATAGTCAAGGGCTAATGACTAAGGAGCAAACAAAAAGACTTCCAAATATGACTAAAAACTTCTCCCAATTCACCTTTTTAAATACAAACAAACCGGAGAGAACGTAAAGAATGAGCATATTTTTTGAATTTTTCTTATGCCAATCACTTTTTTTCATTTTTTTTATTTCTCTTTTTTACTATTTTTTATATATATTTTTTGAGACAAATACTATTGGCATGAGAATCATGAACACAGCTCAATTGCGAAGGGTCTAATAAGGGATTCAGCAAAAAAATTCTTTCAACACATATCCTAATTTCAAACTGCAAAATCAAATAACACACCATCTCCATACAACTTAAAACCGCCCAACTCAAGAAGTGCTACTCCACTTGGACCCGACTCGGATATAAGAAATGTATATAGGCCAAAGGTAAAGTGGATGTAACTGTAAAAAAGATAGGTTAAAAGCTCAAATGGTTAACAAAAAGGGTATCTATAGTATGATAACTTTTTTTTTTTTTTGCTCATGTAGCTTGAAAATAAATGAATGCCTCTATCATATTACATAATACATATGTCAAATATTGTCTCAAAGAGAGACAAAACAAGTTCTAAAGGAAATACACCAAGGAAGATCTACACATAAAATGAAATATGAGATTAAAATTGATGAATTAGTCTTTAACGCTCAAATTCTCGCAGATTTCTCTACCAAAATCAAACTAGTACAAAAATTGAGTAGCGAGGATTCGAATAGGACATAGAATGACACATTTTGGATCAAGGTTTATTAGGTACATTATACATCTATACAAACTAATAGCCAAGTAACAAGGCGTCCAAGCTAATCAAAATGTCACAAATTCCCCAAAATCAATTTTTAAAATCAAAAATCTTTTCGCTATTTTGAAAAAACCTCTTTTTTTCTTTTTCAAAATATTAAAACACGACTTCTCCTTCCCACACCTAGATCTCACAATGTTATCATTGGGAGCCAAGGAGGAACCACACCAATAAGAGAGACTCAATTATATACGAAACACTACTACCAAAAACAAAAACAAAACCAAAACATGAATATATACATATGGTTGATCATGGTCGTCATAGCTCAACAACATCCAAAATTTATCCTCAAAATGATCACCCCAGAAAAGTACAATCCTAAATATCCACAACTAAAAGCAAAATGAAAAACACAATCCTAAATATTCACAACTAAAAATAGAACAAAGAAATACAAAGAAAGAAAGAAAGAAAATATAAGAAAAGGAGAAAGAGAGGGAACGAGTATACCTAGTTAAGTGTTGGATGCAACTAAATTAATGTCATCTAAGATAGTACTAAGAAGGCTTGAGGAGCATTAGCTACTCCTCCTCATCTCAAGATTAAGCTCCAACTCGGATGATGTTAGAGTTCAAAGGAGCTTATCAAATACCTTAGTACAATACTCGGATGAATGTGAACACAACAACAAATACGTCAATGATATTTAGTGCCCTCTTAAACTTATTAGAAACCTTAGAAAAATCAAAAGAGTAATCAAAGAAGCTAGCCCACATAATTTTTCTAGGCATGTTCTCTAGGTAAGCATGAAAAGAGTCAAATGAGGGAATGTAACTTCTAAAGGTACCTAAGGATACAATAATGTCAACTACATCCCCCTCAAATATTTCAAATGATTTATTCACATGACCCACATCCAAATCAGAATCACAAATCATATAATGGTCAGTGGGCTCACAAAAATTGGTACTTAGGGGAAGGGGGATGATGAACAAATAGGGAAAGGAGGGATCAAAGTAAATGGGTCGAGAGACATATGATCATCAACATCAAGACTAATAGGCGATGCCTCGACCACAACCATCTCACAGGGGAGTCTCGTGATCAAACACCTCAACTAAAGCTTTTTTGACTCATGATATAAATAATCCTTACCAGCTAAACTACTATCAACATCAAAGGTGACCTAAATATTGCCCTTATGTGTGCTAGGTAAGAATGGAGCAACAATGAGTAATGTAGTCAAGGGAGGGTCAATCTCTTCCTCTAGTCCAGACTCTCAAGCAAAGAAAACCCATCATCATCATCATCATCATAGAAAATTGCCTCAATTTTAGCAGTAACTAAGACTAAGGACAGTTTTATGCGATAGGTCGGACTCCCTCATCTTAGTAAGACATGCAAGTTGCTCATTTTGTTCATCCATAGCCCTTATCATTTTATAACAATTAACATAACATTCATGATATGAAATATCATAATAAGGACAAGAACTAGTATCATGATCGGAAGAGTTATATTTTTCACACCAAAGAGCGATAGGATCGGGAATACAGGGGGATTGGATGTAAGATCTAACATGGTAAGCACAAGGGTCGGGGAATGAAAATCCAAAATCACTACAAGCCTTTTCAAATTCACAAGCATCCCAAGCAATCCATTCAATCAAATTCCAAGGTTCGTCAACACTTTTCTCACAAAAGTCCCTAAAAGAGTATGGGTTTCACTATTCACACCCTTATAGACAACATTTAATACTTTCCATTTCTCCAAACAATTATCGACAGAGCAAGAAGATTAAGTCGATCAAAGTACTGATAAAACAATTCATGCTCATACTACGGATAATGGTAAATAGACATATTTTTAATTTTTTTAATTTTTTAATTTAATGCTAGTCTAGAATGCACAAGTAAGCTCCAATATTGATAGGAAACAACTCCCTGGCAATTGCGCGATGAACTTGTTGGGAAAAATTAAGTCTTAAATTTGTAACCGTAAGTGCACGACATAATTGTAGCTAGCCAAGACGCATGGGATGTGTCCACAGAGAGGTGTATTTCAAATATCAAAGTTATCTTAAACTTTCTATCTAGGAGAATCGGGAGAGAAGAGAGATATGATAACTAATATAGTCCTAGAAAGCAATAAAAATATACTCGGGTTGTGATTTTACTACTTAATAAACTAATTAATCAAGCCAAGCCTAACCTACTAAGTTTATACAAGTATTTAGGAGTGGTCGGTTGCACCATCAAAACCTACTCAAGCCACACTTTTGAGGGTGATGAACTAGTCTAATTATTCTAACCACCTACTTTAGTGGAGTTAGCCCAACTACACTACAAAAATAGCAACCTCGGACCTAGCTAGGATTCAAGCTATTTTGGTGCCAAAATTCCAACTATTCTCTCTACCCACACTAGCAAATTGAATCCACATTTCAGTAATAGACCAACCACCTAAAAATCAAGATTCAAAACCCCATTCAGGCATCTCATTGAACATGTGACACGTAAGATAAACAATCCCAAAATACTAGCATAAACTAGGTAAATTAAGGCTCATACAAGATTAATTAGCCATTAAGAGGCTAACACAACCAAAGTGACACAAACTCACAACTAATTAATATAAAATAAAGTTAATCTAATAGTTAAATGAATAAAGATCGATTCGAACAACAACATAAAGTAAGAAATTAGAATTAAACATGAAATTAAACAAATAATATAACTGCTACTAATATCAAAAGATAATAAAACTTGAACCTTTAAACTAAACTAAATAAACTAAAACGAAAGGAGAGACGAAAGGAAAAAAGTTACTAGAAACGAATCAAATTGAAATTGAAAACTGTCGGGAATTGAATTAATAATTAAAATCAAAACAATAATTGAATCTAAATTGTCCGAGTCTCAAATTTACAAGACAAGAATTAATTAAACTAATTTACCTACGAGTTAACTTAAACCTATATGTCTGCGACTATGACTAAAAGCCCCGACTCCATACCTCACGCTTATACCTAGCAATCGGGTCATTTGGTTAAGGTTCGGTTCGAGTTCGATTCGGGTTAGTTCGGTTCGAGTTAACTTCGGGTCGATCTTGTTCGGGTCCGGTTCGGTTTCGGGTTTAGGTCAACTTCGGTTCGGGTAAACTTCGGTCGATCTCGTTCGGGTTCGTTCGGTTTCGGTTCGGGTCAACTTTGGTTCGATTCAACTTCGGGTCAATCTCTTCAGGTCAAGTTCGGGTTCGATTCAGGTTAATTTCGAATCGGGTCAGCTTCAGTCGTAATCGGGTCACTTTTTGGGTCAAAATCGATTCAAAATTGTACTCACCAAAAAGTTGTACCATTATAGTTACAAAAATCCATCCCGAGAGACTTAAAAAACATCGTGGGTTGGGTGAGTTTTATTCGGGTTAAATCGATTCGGGTCCGATTCGATTTTGGTCGGTTAGGTTTCGGTTCGGGTCGGAATCGGGTTCATTAGATTTCGTGTCGGTTCGGTTCGAATCTGTTCGGGTCGTTTATTTCGATTTTCGGGTCAAAATCGGTTCAACCGCCTCGGATGTCGGTTCGGTTTGAATTTTGGATCGTTCGGATTGACCCGTTCAATTCGGGTCGGTTTACTGCAGTCTACTCACTCCTCCTTTTATAGAATGACTAAAATCTTCGGTTGGTGAAATCCCCAACCAGAGCGGGTTTCCAAAAAAATTATATGTTGCAGGCCCCACATGATGGGAAAAAGAAAGTTAAATGAAATTGCCCATCCTACTATCCTCGTGCCTTTTGCTGCACATTTGTGAGATATAATTAGCCCAGTGGGGACCATATGATTGGAGAGAGAATGTGAAATTAGGTCATGCTGGACTGTACTAGCAATAATTGGGTCATCCGGTTCTTCAATTTTACTATGTTTCAAGCTTGACTTATGGGATTTACTCGCTTTTTATTAATTATTCAATGTAAAATAAAATAAAACAAGTAAATATTCTAAAATTATATTATTAGTACGAGACAAAAAAACTAGATAGATAAGGGTATAAATGACATAATATTTAAGCCAAACAAAATTCATACACGAGTATTCAAATATAGGTAGCCTTTCAAATCTAAAGTCCCCAAAGAAATCAAATTTCCTTTTAGATTCCGAACATTGTGTAATCCCAATTATCGTCCGCACAACCCCTTAAAAAATTCGAATTAGTACTGTTCAAGCCCCTGCAATCCTACTTCATGTGCCATTTGCCATCTTGATAGTACCTCTCTCGCAAGCTTGATATGTATCACAAAGTGCACCTTAATTGAACACATGTGAAATGAACAACAAGAATCTGAGATCCAATCTAATTTTTCCGAACTCTTAACAGTTGCAAGAAATATTTTATCTCCTTTGAGGCCCTATTCCATTTAATTTTAACTTACAATCTTAGATTTCCTTACAACTCCGTATAATTATATATATTTTTCACTCCCAAAAATCATATTTGTTCACAATTGTCTTCATAATTATTTTATGAATATAATAATTTATTTTGTTGTAAATTTATTTTTCTATCATTAATAAAATATATTACAACTTTGAAATTAACATGTTCTCATCTAATAGTTGACGACCAGCTTACCTTTTTTTATTTGTCTTCAAATTCTTTATTAATTGGTTGTAAAAAAATAATTACTCCCCATTAAATTGTTATTTTTTTCTTCTATTAACCGTTATGAATCAACAAAAAATAAATATTCTACTTTTTATGAAATAATTTCTGTATGTCAGCTATAAAAACTTATTTAATAAATATCAAACATAGTTTCTTTTTTTTTTGATAAAATAAAAAAAGAAAAAATTCATTACATATGACCAAAATAGTAAACCACGTATTTGACATTACAAACTTATGAATGTAACAATTTGATTTATTTAAAGTTCATTAAATAAAATATATTGTTTTATTTAATGCATATAACTAATACTTGTGAAATTTTATAAGTCATTCACAATATTTCGTATTCCTTACAACCGCTTCACCTCCTTACAACTCCTTACGACTACATATATTTTCCACTTCTAAAAATTTATGTTCACTAGCAATTATCTTCATATTTGTTTTATAATTATGAAAATTTAATTTATTGTGAATTTATTTTTATATTGTTAATGAAATATTTTTGAGTTTGAAGTTAATATCTTATCAACTAATATTTCACTAATTCTTTACCTTTTTAATCCTCTTCAAATTTTTTATTACTCAGTTGTAAAAAGTTATTGCTCTCCAATTACTATTATTGTTTTTCCTATTAACCATTGTAAATCGATACAAGTATATATTCTACTTTATATGAAATAATTTTTCTACCTAAGTTACAAAAAAATTTTTTTATAAATATCAAACATTAAAAAAAAAGAAAAAATTAACATATACCACCATAATAGTAAAATGCATTGGGAATTACAAACTTGTGAATTTTATAAAATTATTTATGTAAAATTCATAGGCAAAGAAAATAAAATATTCTGTTCTTTTTTAAGACACATGACTAATACTTATAAACATTTTATAAGTCATATAAAACATTTTATATTTTTTACAACTCTTTACAACTGACAGACTCCTTATAGCTAAATGAAAAAAGGTCTAAGTAGGTTTGAACCTTCTGCAACTCCTACAACTCCTACTAAATATGACTTCGCATCTTTCATTTCTTCCTTGTGGGACAATCCCTTTTCATGTAGCTATCCTTATCACATTAGTAACATCTAAAATTTTGACCAGTCAATCTTAAGCGCTGGAACCTTTCATCCTTCCCTTTTGATCAACCCTCTGCCTGACTTGCATATAATCACAACCCCTTAACCGTCATTTGATAATATGTTACCACTCCATCGAGTCTCAATCATTAGCAATGAAGCAACCATCTCATCAAATTTCAACGTTTCTTTTTCGAACAAAAGAGTAGTTACGATATTATACAAAGCGGAAGGAAAAGAAACCAACAGAAGCAATGCCTTGTCCTCTTCTTCAATCTTTATATCTAAAGACACCAACTCTAATATTATTAAGTTGAACTCATCAACATATTTGTTGAAGTTACTTCTCTCAACATATGGAGGGTATACAATCGTTTCTTTATGTACAATTTACTTGTCAATGACTTAGATTATATCGACTCTCCAATTTATCCCATATATCTACAGGATCTGTCAAGCCTATAACCTTTTGAAGAGTTTTATTTGCAAGCCACAAACAAATCATCCTTACTGCAATAGCCTTTAAATCTTCATACTCGTCATTTGACATCTTATCTTGCTAGTCCTTCTGCGTCAGTGTCGGCCAAGTAGAGTCAGTCATTTTTTCCATCTTACAAGACTTCACCTACAAACTCTTGACTATCCCTTCCTAATTCAATGAATTTTTAACCCGATATTGCCACAAGATGAAATCGCCACGACCCTAGAAAAGTTTCATGTAGTTACTTCAATGTTTTACTAATGCCATCTTCTGCGTTCTTTAAACCAATTTTCTCTTTTTATCTATAAACTCTCATTTTTAGCGCAACTTTGTTCCAACACCACTATTGGGTTTTAAACACGTAAAATTTAAAACTATCAATAACATGATAAAATAAATAAACATATGAAAGAAGTTAATTTGAGAGAAAAATTATATTTTCACTATTTTAAGACAATATATAAACTTGGTAGAAGCATAAGCGTAGGAACCCATTGTAACACCCCGAAATTTAATCATGTTTAATTAATTTAAATTTTTATTTTATCGTCTTAATAGTGTATAAGAGATGTGAACTGCGCAAGAAAAAAAAAAAAGAAGAAAAAAAAAGAAAGAACTTGAAACTGAAATAAAAGATGCGAACAAATTAGATAACTGCAAATAATAATGAGTAATCCATACAAATTTACATCTATGCAAAAAAATGTAAATACTTTCGAATAATGCAAAATTTTAGTTTGAACCCGAATAATTTAAAATAATAAGCAAAGATAAAATAATGTATAAATTATTATCAAAAAAATAAAATTTAGCCAAATGTGTGAGTAAACATTTAACTATGTGGTAAAATTAATAGTAAAAAGATAGAAAGCTAATTAAAATTTTCAAGTCAAAAGAAAAAAAAAAAGAAAAGGAGGGAGAGTTTGCTAGAAGCATGGGGAATCAGTAGAAAGCTTATAATGCAAGCCTAACACATTCATCTTCCATCTCTCTATCACCTCTCCTTCCTCTTCTTCCCCCCGCCCTCGCTGTTTCTATGTTGCCGGCCAGCCATCGGTCGGACTCGCAGCCACCAACAAACCACCTCCGATACCCTGGCTGCCACCCTCGCTACCGCCAACCACTTCTTCTCGCTCCTCCTTTCTCTCGTTTCACGCCAACAGGGCGGAACCGCCCCTACTGTTGTTGCTGCTGCTGGAACCGGCTACTCGCTGCTGTCCCCGACACTCGTCGACTAGTGCTCGACGCCGCCACCCGAGCCACCCAATCTCCACCACGGAACTTCCAACACCAAATTCCACTCCAAACCCCTTTTGAGGTATCTCTCTAATCCTAAATTTCTAAGTAAATTCTATCCCAAATTTATGTTGTACTTGAATAATTAGACAAGTAGTCTGTTTTAATTCAAGTTGTAATTGAGTTTTGAATTGATTTGTGGTGGAATTGGAAGAACATTAGGAGCAATTGAAATTGGATTTAGGGTTATTGTACGTTGACATGGAATTGGAAATTAATATGGGTATGCTCATATTGTGAATATACTTCTTTGATATTTTATTGAGCATGATTGAATTACCTTGTTATGTGAAGTTTGATTGAGTTTGAATTGGTTGCGGTCGAATTGAAAGAACTTTGGGGGATGATTGAAATATGATTATATGTGAAATTAGGGTTGATTATATGTTTATAAAGTATTGGAAATTAACTTTGGTTATTCAAATTGTGAGTATGCTTGTGGAATTTCTATATGAGAATGGATTGATTGATTGTGCATAGATTGTTTGAGTTGTAAAGGCATGTAGGGAAGTGAATTAATCAAAATTAGGTGATGTTAACCCTTGAAAAAAAAAAGGAATAGATGAAAGTATATTTGAAAGTTTAATTGGATTTGAGGTGGTTTTTGTGGAATTTAATTAGGTAATTATGTGGTTTGCTAAAATTGATTTGAGGAGTACGTGGATGTGAATTGGGCAACTTATATTTGGATTTGAAAGGAAGAGTACTATGTGGGTATTGCAAACTCTCAAATTAATAGTAATTTCAAAGCCCAAATGAGTTTGTTGTTGAACCTATGATGTTGTAATTTGGTTTGAGCTTATGGAGATAAATTAGGGTATCTCACATGTGAATGGATTGGGAAGAAATGATTGTGGATTATGAAAACCTGTGGGTTCCATTGCTTGTTTTTATGAGGCGACTTCATGTTCCCTGAATTCATATGTTTCAGTTGGCTATGAATCGAATTGGGTGGACGAGTTGTGAGTTGTGAGTACTGGTTTATGAATACAAGTTAACGCAAAGTTTATTCCAAATGATCTTATATAAGTTTGAAACGATTTGAGAATTGAATCAAAATTTCAGATTTTAAATATGTGATTGGATAAAGTAGTTAACTAATTTATCAAATTAAGGTATGGTTTTAATGTGGTGGTGGTTGTGAAAAACGACTTATAATGACTTGAAACCAGCAAAGGAGCTTATTAATAACTAAATGAATAATAATAAGTTATTAAAGATTCAAGATAATTGGAGATTAAATTAATTAATTAATGTTCGTTGCTAAAAGCTTACGAATTGAACTCTTATGAGCACAGATTCCAAATCGAAATAATACAAGAAAATGGAGTTGCATGTGGGAGTGTAAAAGGAAAATAAATGATATTTAAGGTACGTTATTGTTTATACCTTTTCCGAAATTTTCATCTTTTATTATTGAGTTTACAGTTTTAATAATACAAATAATTTGGAGCCACTTCACGATCACGATTCACAATTTACGATAAATTTATCACAGCATACAGCTTACGATCGAGTTACAGCTTACAAGGACCCTTCCTAATTGATCGGGATAAATGAATGAATTATTTATACAGATCACAATTACATATATGATGATCTCATAGAATCGCCATGGCATCCACATGTACAGAAATGGGTCCTAAACTATTCCCATGATTAATGTATAGTGAAATTACTTCAATTTTACACGTAAATAGCTTTTGAAACTTATTTTGATTATCCGCTTGGGCCCACTAACTTTTATAATATATATTTTTACAGTACAAGGGTAGCATACTGGGCCTATGTCTCATTCTTGTTTTTATGTTTTCTTAAATGTTTTTAGGGAAAGAAAAACATGTTAATGTTGGGTAAGAAGTGACAAGAGCAAAGGAATCAGGAAGTGTTGGCTCGGATCAATTATCGGACTTTGGTTTTATTCTTGAAGTGTTTTATGGGTCGCTTTTGATATTGGTGTTTTTCTTGGTTAAGAAATCCTTGTGGATTCAATTTGCTTGCGGAGTTTATTCCGGTTGATGGTAAAATTGTTAAATGCCATAATGTATTTTGGGGAGAACGAACTCATGTTTGGTGGTTTAAATTATGTACTTATTGGGTTTGATATTACGAGACTTTAAATGTAAGTGTTTGGGTAAATTGAAAAGATTATCGTGTGTTTTGTTGTAATGTTAGCCTAGTCTCTCGAGAAGGGACGACAAGTAACGCCCTAATATGACATTGTTTTCCGCTGCTTGGTTATAGTATACTTATTCATTAAATATGTTTTACATAGTGATTATATTGGGGCGTTACACCCATATATCTATAGGTTGCTCAAGATGTGCCGATGTCATCCACTAAGAACCATCAACTAATAAAGGCTGGGAAGCGCTACCACAGCTTGTGGGACCCCTGTTATGGCCTAAAGGGACCCACGATGGCCTGTTACAGCCATGTTTCCTAGCGGCTTACTTTTTTCCTCTAAAAATGGATATGGGATTTCCCATGTCACTTGACATAGTTGTTTTTGGACCCATGTCATTTGACACTACCCATGTTATAAAGTTTTTGATGTCATATAAAGAACATTTTGGTTAAGATTTTGAGAAAGCCCTTTAGAGAGAGCTTTATTAGGGTTTTAGGTTTTAGATTAAGTTTATAGTCCGTAGGGATGTTAACGCGTCGATTCAGATGGGAGTTAAGGACCTTCATAGTCCGATCTGTATTTGATCCGATGGAGGTGAACCTCTTATCCAAATCCGATTTGATTATTATTTTTTAAGATACTTTTTGCAGAGTAGAGGAGGAAGAAAAGAAAAATGAAAAAGGGAAGGCAATAAGTGGTGTCGGAGCTCGGAGATGAGAGAATTAAATCCGTAAACAGGAGGAATAAAGGTGTCACCTATTCAGATATGATCACAAGAAATGAAGAAATTAACTAAAAGAGATGATTATTTGATTACTAAGAGGAGGAGCAGTAGGGTAGGCCGACGAAGGATGGTTGTGGTAGTGGCTGTGAAAATGAGCTCTTATTGAGGCTTGAGTGCATTGCGATGACAAGCAAGAAATTAGTGGTGGGGGCAAGAAGGAGATGAGAAAAGAATGGAGGAGAAGAGTAGCAATAAACGAGGCACTAAGAGGAAAGAGGGAAGAAAATAAGAGGAGCAAGAAAGAAGAGATTGAAAAGATAGTAACCTAGAGGAGAGAGTATGAAAGAAGGGAAGGAGAAGACCAAGAGATGAGAGATTGAGAAGAGAGAGACTGGGGGTAGGGGAAGAGACCGAGAGGAGAGAGGCTAGGAGAGAGGGAGTATGAGACACTGTTGGGGAGGGGGCACGCTACTTTATAGTTAGGGTTTGGAGGTGGAAATATTACAAAAATACCCTCTGCAGTGATACTATCAAAAATTAGTTGAATTTTTTTAAAGAAATTGAAAAAAATAATTGGGTTTCAGATTTTAATCGAATCAAATGTATCAACCTCCATATCTTCTCGAACTGGACTCGGATTCAGATTATTTTATCAGATTTGGATTGAACTCTTTTTCGAATTCAAATCGGATTATTTTATCTTGGATTAGGTCGGATTTGCCTCGAACTCGGACTTAACTGTCATCCCTAACGAGTCAACCAAAATAAAGCTTCATTAAAGACTAATTAGATTAGATTAGTATTGATATTTATATAAGATTTAAGATTTTTCTTTCCAAGCCACTAATCTACGAAGTTTTCTCTTTCTCTGTCTCTTTATATCTTGTTTTTATATTTTCTTAGTTTGTTAAATTAATGCTTGTTTAGTTATATTTAATTTAACTTTATTTTTTTATTGTTGTTTCATGTTTGTTTCTTCAATTTATGCTTATTAATTTCATTTTCTATCTCTTGTTCATGTTTTTTTAGTTTAATTGCTAAAGCAGGTTTTGATTGTGTTTTTCAAGTTGCTAATTTTTATTGCTTAGGTTGGGTTAGCCGTTTGATAGCCGCACCCAATTTATGCTTGCAAATTTGAGTTTTCTCTCATGTCTATTAAGTGTTCAATGAAATAATTGAAAGTGTTTTCATCCATATCTTTGGGCTATTAACTTATGTCGAAAACTAAGGTCGATTTTTAGTGTAACATAACATCAGAATGAATTAGATGTAATCATTATCAAACAACTCAATATAGAATTCAAGTGAATATGCATAAGATTATTAAGAAGCTTAATATTGAATATATAAGCCATCTATTATTGATATTGACTAACATATGATAACTCTAACATAATATATGAAGACTCATATACAATCCAATATAGAATACATTAAACATTCATATTTAGTAGCTTAATCCCAAGTGATTTTATATGTTTGATGTGTGATAACTTTCTATAGTTTTAATTGTAACATATCATAATAGTAATATATTATGGATGAGGCTCAAAATATTATAATGGTTATTTAATCTTGAGCTATATGTAAGTCAACCATAATGATCAATTACTAACATCTAATAATTGTAACATAACATAGGCATGACTCTTACTCTGTCTCCAATCTCTTACTTCAATATATTTGATATATGCAAACATATCATACCCGTAACATATCATAGATATGGTTTAAATATCATAATTGCTGCTTAATCTTTAGCTATATGTTAGTCAACCATAATTATCAATTACTAATATCTAATAACTGTAATATAGCATAGGTACCACTCAAATGTGATCCAATAACTAATGAATTGATATAAAATACAATATAATAGACCTTTGTTTATAAAGTAATTTAATTTTGAGTTATAATAACTTTATTCAAATGAATTTTGTGTTAGAACTTTGTTATATATAATTATTTACCAAATATAATCCCTCATGATTTAATGATATTTCTAAATATATTACACCCAATATAATCTATTACATCATGAGAAAAAAAAAAATTCTCATGCATTAATGTACTTCATCATCAATATCTATTCACCAAGCCGAAAGCAAGCAGCCTTCTCAGCAACTCAGCGTTCTCTCTCTCTCTTTTTTTTTTATCCCTCTACAAAGTAGAATGTAAAACACTCATGCTTCCATGGCCGTTTATAATTGAAAAACATAGATTAATATATCTTCTTTTACTACTACAAAAACCATCTTTAACTACAATTAAAATTAACTTTTACTATGGTTGTAAGGTGTCGTCTAGTGAGTGTAGTAATAAGTAAGAATTATTACTGCGGTTTCCCCAAAAAGCAGTATTGAAATGCCTGGTTTTGTTGGCATATTATAATGGTTTTACTTAACCGTAGTAATGGGTTAGGACTATGACCACATTTTTCCCAAAAAAACCATAGAGAAAGGTCTGGTTTTGCTGGCCTATTACAATGGTTAAACCAATGAGTCATTGTTAAAGGCCTAACTAAACTAGGACTATTACAACAGTTTTCCCAGACACCCGTAGTAATAGCCTTAACCTATTACTACGGTTGTCAAGGAGAACCATTGTAATATGTGAGACATATTACTATGATTTCCCTAAGAACCATAGTGAAAGCTTAGGTATCAAACGAGGTTATTACTACAGCTTTCTGGGAGAACTCTAGTAAAATGTTATTTTTTCTAGATTTATATTTTTCATGAGCCCATATATATATATATATATATATATATATATATATATATATATATATATATATATATATATACATTTTATTCTAAAGCAACAACAAACAATAGGTCTTTGCAATAAAACTCAAAGTACCATCCAATATCCATTATTTTCAACAAAATATAAAGTTATCTACAATCATAAATTTATCAATCAAATGCTGAAACATACACAAGTAATTAAGAGTAAAAATTTTATATATACAATATATAACTAACTACAAGACATTCATAGATTTGTTTACAAGTTCATACACAAACTGCGACCATCCCTTTCTAAGCTCATCTATTGCGGCTATTATATAAGGGGTGAGGGGCGTCTTTTAAGGAAAATAATGCGACCAATTTTATAAATTTAATTTTACGTTAAGTGCAATTACTAAAAATACTTCTAAATCAATTCAATTTTGGTAAACAAAGGGTGGTTAAAAGTACCTTTTTTCATATCAGTTTTGGAATCATAAAAATCCAACAAGATCTGTAATTTCCTTTATGTATTTTAGAGCGAGAGAATCCATACTTCACATTCCCTATTTGTTTATGGCACTATAAATAGTTGAAATATATATAGATTTCCAACGCATACATTAGTAGCTACATAATATGTAATTTAGCCGGAAAACTAATTTAAAGCTAAGCAAGAAAACCTCATCTTAACACGAATAACAGACTAACAATTTATGGCCCCTTTGTTGGATTCTTGGGTCTCCTTTCAAATCGTAAACTCCAAAACCACTATTTATCAATTTGATGAATAAAAATTGAAATTATGATAATGTATTATTGAAATATATCATAAAGGCATATAATAATATTGAAATAATATTTAACAAATGCAATGAAAATGATTAAGTAAACTCACGACATGAGAACGCTCCGAATTTCTTTCCTCACAGGTTGATTAAGAGGATTGAGCTAGGAAGCCATATTACATCTTGGATAAATGGCAGCAAGCATCTAGTGATGACTACAACGACACAAACAACATCAAATGCAAACAAAAATATGTACTAATGAATTTTAGGTTAATTACTTAGGTTTGTACTCATACCTCTCAATGAATGCTATCAAATAATATGTCTTTCTTTTCCTTGCCATTAGGTTGGATATGAATTCAGATGTCTCATCAAACGACAGACCTATGGATTGGATCGCTTTGGGGTAACAAAACTCAACGGACTCGGTGCCTTGATGCTAATCACCTCGTGAAGCCACCTAGTACATATTAATTTTACGTAAGTAGTTAAAAAATTAATTTGAATGAACTTATATATATTAACTCACATAATGCCAAGCATAATAGCATTTAGGCCGATCTCCTACATCTTTACGAATTGCAATATGTCATTCGAGAAGATGGTCAAGCCCTTTTACCATCACCATCGTACCCTAACATCTGTCTTTGTGTTGTGATTTGAACTACTCCGTCCGATGACAATTGTTTTGTCAAATCTAAGAGAAGCCTAGTCCACTCAATTTCATTAACTTTCTCTAGAGGATGATCGATCGTTGATTGCTTGGTCTTATGACTGCCAACCGACTTGAGGATCTGCTTTTCACTAGCCCTTTTTTTTTTCTATGAACTATATTTCATCCTTTACATTTTATGACGATTATATCTATGAATCGTAGTTAAAAGTTTTTTTAGACTTTAATATTTACTACGGTTTTCTTCATAACCTTTGTAAAAACACGTTGTTAAAAGTCAGTCTTGTAGTAATTTGTCTCCAAAATTCACATTTTTAGAAATTTATCTCCAATCAAACTCAAAGATGAGATCAACAATTCAATTGTTCCATCTTTGAGGATCCAACTTAAGCTTATGAATTTTACCTTGTTTCGGCGAGTGCCAAATCTGAATTACCGCCCACTTTTTTTTTTATTTTGCGTTGTTTGGTTTGGGGATAATAGAGCTGTTTGTGTTGATTATAGCTTTTATATCTTTTTATTGTTACAATGTTGTAAAGATACAACTTCTCTGTTTTGTGTTTTAATCTCTTTTTTTAGTTAAAATAAGAAGGCAATGGTGTTTGATAAGAGAAAAGAGAAGAACTAAGTGAAAGGAAAGACTTTCGTCATGTGCATGCAGTTGAAGATGACTGTGAGTCAGAAGAGCCAATTCACAAACAAGATGATAAACAATAGGCTACCTCACAACCTTCAAGCAAAAATCCGAAGTCAATTATTCTAATCTCAAACTGCTATTACAACAAGTCACTTCGATTGGAGAGAGTCTAGGGAAGACTAGTGTGGTTCAAGACAATGGATGTGTAAGCGTTGCAAAAACACATTTACAAACTCATACATAAGAATTCATCATCATTTTTCCGGACTTCTAGATAGAAAAGAAGGCTGACATTCTATGGTGCTAAGCGTTATTGCAAAACTGAACTACATGAGAGAATCAAAGACAATGTCAAAAATGCTAAAAAATAGGTACATCCTTATCTTTAAAGAATTCATGTCCTATAACAAAAATACCCTTGTTGCATTTAAACCTTTGTAAGAGGCTTTTGGTTTAGTAGAAAGAAAATTGGTGGACTTGAAATCATAAGGGGATTATGTTAAGTCGGGATTCCATTTAATGCTTTAAAAATTATGAATTTGTTGATATGTTAGTCACTCTCAACAAAACCCCTAAAGGTTACAAATCTCCCTCTTATGAAAAAGCAAGAACCTCTTTGCTAATGAATGCAAAACAAATCTTGAGAGAGATTTGGCCCAATTCAAGAAACTTCGTACGCTTAAGGTTTTTTGTAGTGTTAGATGGATGGTCTAAAGTACAATCCTTTAATCATTGTTTTAGCATTCAATAGTCGAGGAGTTATGTTCATGTATGCCAATTATTTTTTGAAATTGAAAAGACCGAAAAAGCAATTTCAGATTATTTGTTGAAGGCCATTGAAGAAATTGGTCTATCAAATGCTTTGCAAATAATGATTGATAATGCAAAAAGTTGTCAAATTCCTAAGAAGGAAGTAGAAAAAGTACACAAGCACATTTTTTGGTCACCATGTGCTTGTCATACTTTGAATCTCATTTTCAAGAATTTTGTTACTGCATTTTCATGGTTAAAAGGAACATACATGACAAGAAAAAACATTGTGCTATATTACTTAAGCCACACTCATATTTTGGCCTTGTTCACAGAGTATTCAAAGTTGGAGCTTCTCAAAGTTGCAAAGAGTAAATTTGCAACATATTACACATTGTTGAAATGCTTGCTTGATTGTAAACAAGAGATTATTGCTATTATTTGTTTTAGTAGGTGGAGGATTTGGTGAAAAATAGAGCTACTGGTAATAGGGATGTGGGGGCCAAGGTTGCTGAAACAATTAAGAAAGATAAATTTTGAGATGTGGTTGAAAATGTTGTGGAGACAAAAAAGCCTTTGTTTTTATTGATAAAATTTTGTGATGGAGAGGGGCCAAAAATGAAGGAATTGTATGAAAGGATGGATAACAAGTTGGGAGAAATGAAAGACATCATGAAACACAATGTACACAAACTTGATTTTCCAAAAATGGAGCAAATTGTGTTGGACATATAGGAAAAAATGAATGTACCTATACATTGCCTGGGCTTTGTTTTGAACCTCAAATTTTATGATGTTAATTTTCTAAAAATTCCAACTCCTAGGGGTGTTAAAAGAAAGCCTCCAAACTTGGACAATGAGGTAATGCTTGGTGTCTTATAGGATTTTCGTAAAATAACTAAAAGTCAAAATAAGGAGAAGCTCTTAAGAAAATGATATGTTGTGTTTCATCAAAGAAAAAGGGGGCTCTTTGCTATGTTGTCCAAATGGATCTTATTGATTGGTGGTCTACTTATGGCTCTGAAAGTCTTGAGTTAGCTGATGTCGCCGAGAAAGTTTGTCTCAACCTATGAGTAGTTCTTTAGCTAAATATTGGAGTAAATACCCTTATATTCATAGTATCAAAAGAAACTACCTTAATAATGTTAGAGTCAATAAGTTGGTTTGTATTCATTCCAACATTTTCCTACTGTCACGTTTTAGTAAGACTTACACATATGGGCCTTATAAGTATTAGGATATTGATTCAGAAAGTCCAATGATGGAAGAATCTATTACAAGAATGTGAGAATTGATGTGGAACATGGACAATGAAGAAGGTGGCAACAGTAAGTTGTGAGCACCACAAATTGGAAGAATGAGGATATTAATTATGGTCCTTTTCTAGAGTTAAAACTTTTATTTTTATGTTATATCTTATTAATTAGTATTTGTAAGATATTATCCAGTCTATTTTACTTGTTACAAGTTAAACTTTATGTTTAATGGTTTATTTTCTCACATTTGGGTTTTGAAGAATAGTTATATAAATATCTATAGTATATTGCACAAAACTTGTTCATTTAGAATGATTGGATGTTAGAATCATAAAGTGTAGAATATTAAAAAATCAAGAGCAAGGAGATCATTCAGTAAAAAGATAAGTTTCTCAAGTTGTTTGGATTATTTTACTTAAATCATATTTTGGTGTAATATTTTTTAATCCAAGAACCGGATTGTTCAGGACAGCGAACTACGTACCCAAATGGCATACCGACTACCCAACGTACCTGATTCTCTCCTAAGTCGCGTATTGTGTACTTGAATCCATACTGTGTTCTAGGTAACTATGGGTTTGACTCTTGTGTGCTTATGTTTGATTATAATTTTGTAAAGTTTGATGCTAAACGAATGTGTGTTCACGTGACATAATAAAATACCAAAGATATGTCATCAATTTATAGAGAAGCTTAGACCATACTCTTTAAAGGAAAAGGTTGTACAAAAATGGAGGCCTATGTGTCCACGTGACGTAATAAAATACCAAAGATATGTCATCAATTTATAGAGAAGCTTAGACCATACTCTTTAAAGGAAAAGATTGTAGAAAAATGGAGGCCTATGTGTTCAAGTGACATAATAAAATACCAAAGATATGTCATCAATTTATAGAGAAGCTTAGACCATACTCTTTAAAGGAAAAGATTGTAGAAAAATGGAGGCCTATGTGTTCACGTGACGTAATAAAATACCAAAGATATGTCATGCAAGATGACAATGTGCGTGAGTAAATGTATTGTTATGTTATTATGATTTATTAATGCGTACTTGTTTAAAAAAAAAGACTTTTTATTAAGTAGGGTGGTGAGATTAGTGCAATTGTGTTTGGTGATGTTATTGATATGTATGACAAGGTTGTGCAACATCATTAACAATATGAAATTTCCAATAATAAGTTGAAATTCGTAAAGAAAGAGTTTCGAAAGAGGCAAAATGAATTTGAGATGCAGTTTACTAATTATATGGTTATACGACCATTGTTTAATGCATGTGATGATGAATTTACTACTAACTATGTTACATTATCGTTACTAGTACTTGAGTTTGACATAAAAGGGCTACGTGATATTCTTATTTCTTATTAGTCTTCATTGATCGTGCAATCTTTATTAGTAGTGTTTTTGTTGCAGAGCTTGTTAGCAAGTTGATTTGCCATACGACCAATTGTATTGTGTTCTCTAATATTGTATTGAATATGAAAATATTGGATGTTGTTGGGATTGTGTTGTTTCTTGAGCCAAATTGTAGTATTTCATAGAAAAATGGCACTAATGATATTGATGTCTGCGAACTAGTTTTGTTTCATAATAGGTACATATATAATTCAAATCTTATCTTATTTCTATCATTCGATTTAGTTCCTTTTGATTTAACATTTAATTCCTTTACTGTTAACTAGTGTCAAACACTTGATAATGATAACTATATGAGGAGATCTTGCAAAGAATGAACGCGAGTGGGGGTGTCTTCTCTTATTGAATTTACAACAGTGATTGAAATTACATCTTTAAGAATGTCCAACTACAAAGGTTTGTCTTCAATCTTATATATGTTTATGTGTTTAGTGCTAGATGTTTTCCTTTTTTTTGTGCCTTGTGTTTAGATTGATGAATATATTCATACATTGGGAACATTGTCCCATGGCTGATCAAGATGAGTTGTTACTGGTTTTTTTTCTCTCTCTCTCAATATCATTATCAACACAATTTATGTTTGACCCTTATAGAGACAAACCTCCTTCATTGACTTGATGATTTGTGCTCTATTTAGGCATTTCAAAACTCACAATATAGATTGGATATGTTTCTTTATCCTAATTTCTCCTCTTATTTCAAGGTTGTAAATAACATTCAACTGATCAATGTAAAGAGGATAAGGGTTCACGCAACGCATATGTCTAAGATCCACCAGAAACTGTTAAAGTTGGCTATGTTAAATAGCCAGCAGGTGGTTGATCTATATATATTTTATATTAATGGTTTCAAACTTTATTTAAAAGCTTTCCAATCTACAATTTTTTCATAGAGGCGTTGCCCAATGAACTATTTGATTTAGTTAAAGTGATACTAAGTGCAAGAAAACTATTTTAATTGACATTTTTGTAATCATTTTTATCTATAGAATTTTCATTAAATTAGACGAAAATATAGAAGAGTATTTAAGTATGATGTGGCATAAATTTCAGGATAATGAAACTATGATGATAAAAGATTTGGTTGTGCAAGCACACTTTTAAGGCTGATAGCAAGGAAGTCGGGTTATATGTTGGGTGTTACACTTGTGGATAGAAAAATTGAAACAGATAGGATATGCAATTTACCTGCAACAATAATTATTACAATAGAAAACTATGCACATCTTGCACCAGCTGCATCTTTATTCTTTGTTCATTTTTTTAAAAAAAAAATTATAAAACCAACTTGCTTGTGGAGGTTGGAAGGATACCTCATGTAACCTTGTCCACAGGATGACACTTTCATTTCAATTCATGAATGAGGTAGTGATCTTGAAGCCATCTTCTTTTACAAAGGATGCCCAAAATATACTCACAATCACGAAAAATCATATGTATGATAAGTCTCATGAGGTATGTAACTTCTACTTGGTAGGCCAAGTTGTTACATGTTCTTTGGCTTCAAATTGATGTTTTCAGCTTGGAGTCTGCTCTGTTTTTACCTATGAAGTGTAGTTCTTTAGGTGGATGCTGACTAGGAAAATATACATGTTTGTGTGTATGCTCGATATCCTAGAGTTATAAGAAGTTGCCTTTGAGTAAATGATTTTTGGTTCTACTTCTTACATGTAGAGGTGTGACCATTTCTTTTGTGAAATTGGTGGAGATATGGTGAAGAAAGTATTATATATTAAAGTAGCACCTACTCCTAACTTGATGATTAGTAGCATGCTTAGATGGTTGTTGAACCGTGTTTCATTTGATCAGTCAGATAAAATTTAAAGGTCCAAGCAATGTGCACATTGTGCCCACCTTTCAAGCTAATTTAGATGTGATTCCTTTTATCTCTTGTCCAGGGGTGGGGGACAATTTTGGGTAGTGATTAGACATGCAAGGAGACCTTTGTTATGTATTTTGGGCATTGATCAAGTGGCAAACAACAATAGGGTCGTCAAGAGAAGAAATGCCACAACTGTACCTAATAATCAATGGCCTAAACTGGCCTCAATATGATACAATTAACGAAGACCATAATAACTATATGATTATGTTTGTTGGTTAAATTTTATGCTACATTGATAAATGCAACATTGATTAGTATATGACTTGGAATTTTAAGCCATAAATACCAAGCTTTCGCACGCAATTCACAAGATGTGTTCCATTATATAAGCCATCTTTATTTTATGTTAGGAGGTTAGAGATGTATATGAATACACTAAATAACTAAACAAGTATAAGTATTCAATTTTTTCTATCCAACACATTATGAAGCTCAATCTAAATGTAGGCATCGACAGAGACGGAAAAGAACAACTAAGTACTTTCTCTTGGTAAGACAACAAGCTAATATTCAAATGAGTTAACACTTAAAGTTGATATGATCCTATGTAAATAAAAGTACATCAATATCTTGTTCTTTGCAGATGTACCCCTTCATTGAGATCTCATTATATTCCAGATGCTCCATCAAAATCTAACTGTAAGCCATATGATTATTGTGTTACCAGACTATTGGACATTTGTTGTTAACTAAGAAGGATGAAGATGCAATCCATTTTCATAAGTTTATTAGAATGTACAACAATCTTTTTGAAATCAGCTCACTTATTGGTGATTACAATATGAAAAAGGCATATATACTTTCCAACTTCAAGGGAAATTATATCACTATGTACCATATGTTAAGCCCTAGGTTGATGAGCCTCCAAAGTATTTACAATTGTATTTTTATGATGCACAAATTGAATTTTAGAATTTGGCAGGAGTAATAAAAGAACTCAAGGTTGTCAACATTGCTAAACTGATTGAAGTTGTATTTTTATGATAAACACACGGGTTTTTAGATCACTATAGAGTTTTGTGATGGAAGATAGTATCCAAATTATGATAACTTAGAATACAGTCCTTGACTAGAAAATGCTCAATGCTCCAACATTAGATAGACGAAGTTGCTAGCCTATGGGTTTATAGATTAATTCGGTTAAGTAGTAATGTGCGACATATTCTTATACATGGGAAATATAATCATAACCAAACGATTAGGCACTATTATGAGTGTTATGATACCCTGTAATACCCACTCATTTGTTCCTGTAGGTGATTGAGTTTGACATCTAGGAATAAAGAAGCTATGGGCGGAACCAGGAAAAAATTATGGAGGGGCTGCTCAATTATTTTTTCGAGCTTTGATATGTTGTTAAATCGAAGTTTGATTATCTATTCTACCTAGCATAATTTTTTTCAATTCACACTTGACTTGGTTAGCGTAAGTAGATAACGAATCACTTAAATAAATTTGTGTTGATAGAATGCCCTTATTATTACATAATATTCTATTTATGACCAATGAAGTCATGGTTACATTAGGTATCAAGTTCAATATTCCAATCTCCATTGTATTGTGTACTGCTTCTTTATGACTCATCCGGACCTACAAAAATATTTTATTTATTTTTGAATATTATCTAAGATAAAGACCATATAAAAAGTTGAGACTCAATGAGGAAAAAATTATACACATATGTTATCAATAAAATTAAAAATGTTAACCTCAATGGAATAACTTTTGAAATTATCTCATTGAATAGTGAGGCAATGATTAATATATTTGATTTTTATCAAATATATTATTAAGTTGTTAAAAATAAAAATTTCTAAGTTTTCTTAAGAAAGTAAATAAAATAACTGTACAATAATTAAAATAATGATAAAAATAACACAGAAGGATAAAACATGTTATGAAAATTCGTTTAGAAAAAAACTAGTTTACAATATTTAAGAAAATATAGTACAAAAGTTAGTAAGTGCACAATAGAATATTAAAATGTAAGTGAAATAAAATATAATTGAAAATGTTAAATGATTAACAAGGTGTGGGATCTTTTGAGTATGATATAACAAGTCACAGGAACAGCCAACCAATTTTTAAAAAATAAAAGTTAAAAAGTAAAAAAAAATAGTGGAATTGAAAAAATAAAAAAAAATGGTAAATAAAGACTCAAACCCTGGACCACAAGGAGAAGGCAAGGATTTGTTTCTATTATAGTGCTTCAAACCACTAGTTACTATCACTTAAATATGTATTTGGTAGGTTATAAATATATTAAAAAATCTCATGGAGGGACCATGGCCCCCTTTGGTCCCCCTAGTTCCGCCCCTTATGCAAATTTGGTTATTTAGATACAAATATTTTGATACTTTATAAAAAGAAATTTATTTTATTTGCAAATAAGAAATTTGGTACTGTACACATAAACAATTTGGTTATTTGGATACAAAGTTATGTACTATATTTAGTTTGTAAATATTGAAGAACATTTATTTGATATGCATATAAGCATTTTGGTAATTTATAAATATTTTTTGACTTCTTGTAGAAAATAATGGCATGAAGATAAAATAATAAATTATTTATACTATTGAACAAATTACAAAAAAATCACAACATAATAAATAGAAGCCCTTTTCTTTTAAAAAACTAACTAGTTTTCTTTTTGATAAAAAGCTAACTAGCTAGTTTCATAATTGAATAAGCTGAGCAAAAAATAAATTTCAAAGAGAAGCCATATTGTTTTTTTTATAAAAACTAAAAACAATATGATTAGTGAAAATGGACCAAAAGGTTGAAAAAGACAAATAAATCGAAATAAAAAATAACCAAAAGGTACTACTAGAAAATCGACGAATAGCGACGGAAATAACAATAGAAAAATGTTAAATAGCGACAAAATTTTCGATTTAGTGACGAAATTAGCAACGGAAATATTCCGTCGCTATTTACCGCGTCGCTAAATATCGGCGACGGATATTTCGAGTTACGTCGCTAATCGGTGACGAAACAAGGACGGCTCGTAGCGATGGAAAATCACTTTCCGTCATCGATTTAAGCGACGTAATCCGCGAGCGATCCGTCGCTATTCGTCGCTAGTTCATCGTTATTCCGTCGCTATTCCGTCGATGTTCCGTCGCTATCTTGTCGGATATTTTTAAATTTTTTTGGCAACCTAGTACAAAAAATGTGAATGGATATACAAATCCAAGCATTCACATATGTCACAATGACACTTGACATTTGACATTTACATATGCCACAACATTCATTTCACACAAGGTGTTCCTCCAAGTTGGATATACAAATCCAACATACATTTCACAACCATAAATAATCCAAACACATTTACATTCACTTCTCAAGTTCACGAATAATCATAAAAAGTTCACAAACAAACATAAACACATAATCCACAAGTTCGCAAATTGTTCACTAATAAACACAAGTTCCGATATCATGAGGGTCATCTCTCTTCCTCTTCCTCTTCCTCTTCCTCTTCCTCTTCCTCTTCCTTTTCCTATTCCTCTTACTCTTTCTCTTCTTCTTCCTCTTCCTGTTCCTGTTCCTGTTCTTGTTCCTCTTGTCCTTGTACTCGATCTAGGGTGAGGTCCGGATGCTTGCTTGAGATTTCATAAATGCAATGAAACGTGCTATTGGCCCAGATGAAACTCTCAACCTTTTCTTTGAGCTCCTTATTTTCCAACCCAAGCATACGAGCATGCTTAATCTATTGACTTAACCGAGAAGTTAAGTTTTGTATTGTTGCTCTCAAATCTAAGTCATCCGGAGTAGCGACTTTCGTTGATTTAAAGGGCATGGACATGGTTTTTTCAAGTTTTTTGCCTCGGATCCAAGTCTATATATGCAATCTTTCTTGTTCACATTAGCTTTTACCCACAACTCATGTTGTGAAGGGGTTGACACAGGATCCTCTTGTGAGTTAGGATCATCGGCACAAGGTTGTGTGGGTTGAGTGTTTTGCAACAGTTCCCACTCTTTTTCAAACTTTTCCTGCATATATAATATATAAATTTTTAAGGCATTTAATTAGCAAAGGTTGTCAAAGAGGACCTTATATTGAAAAACTTGAAAATCGCATATATAAGCTAACTCACATAAATGGCCTTGGATTTCTGGTCAACCCATTGGTCCTTTTTGGTCTTGTGAGTTCGCTAAAAGAGTTGGGTCGGTAAAGGAAGAACTCCTTTAAGTTCCTTCATCTAAATACGAAAAAGTTATTAGAAATTCAATTTGCTAATCCGAACGAGGTTAGTAGTTGCATGCGTAATCATGAAAAGGGTATTTACCAATCGCCGCTTATGCTCCGTCATGGGGATTGAGCCACAAGTATGAAGTGATTAACCAAGTCCACCTTGATCTACATTGCGGTTTTTCCGAGCTTGGTCACGAGCTTCTTGTACTCAGCAGTTACCCAAGTATTCTAGCAACTCTTTCCCGTAGTTGTCACCCAAACATATTGGCTTCTTTTTAGTTTTTCTTGCTTTTAGCATGAAGTCCTTCAATCGATCACTTCCTTTCTTCTCAAAATTTCGTCTAATTTGGACTTCATCGGCTGGGGACCAAGAGTAAAATTTCTATATCATTGAAAAAGTAGTTTATAAGTTATAAAAATATAATATAATGCTCAAACATACATAATAAGTCATTATGTTACCTCAAACTCGAAGACCAAAGATTTGTCATTACCTTGAACTTAGAAAACCAAAGATCACTTTGTGATCGAGGAACTTTACCCCATGTAGGCTATGATCCATCATACTTGCTTTGGAAGATGTGGAAGATTGTGCTCACCACTTTATCAATGGGAAAGAACCTAATCAAGAAACTTACAAAGTTAGTTTCTCCCAAAACTTCATAAGATTTCATTTTCTTACTTATTACCACACTTACCCTTCACCATTTGCCTCTATGAAAATCTTTAATCGGATACTAGCATTACTTGATTCAAGCTCACTAGCATGCTCATCGCCTTCATAAGTTGCACCCATCATTAGTAGGCCTTTGTGGTAGCCTTTGCTCGGCTCCAATGTTGATTCGTGGTATAAATGTCGTACCATATTGGTTATATGAGTACGTAGGGGGCAGGTTCGAGTACAAAGAAGTATGCTGAGAATGTGGAAATGCGTTGTACGGACCTCCCCCATTGGAGTTTACATGTGAGGGATGTGAGGGATATTTGGAGTTGTACCCATTGGAGGTTGAAAATTAGGAGGGTTTGGGATGAATGACCCACCCATTGGAGTTTGATTGTAAGGGGAGTGTGGAAAGACCGATCCACCTGCAGGAGATTGAATGTAAGGAGGGTTTGGGTTAGGGGTAGAAGTATTAACATTGTCACCATCACCATCAATGTTAACGTTGTTTCTAGCCCTTTCCCGAGTTGCCTATCTTTTCAACCTACCTCTACCTCATTCTATATATACATTCCGATTCACATTTAACAATTTATTCAATTATTAGTTATTGATTAATGAAAATCATATCATGATTACCTATCTTTAATCTAATGAACATAATATATAATCATTATGTATTAAACATATTTTTGGTAAACATAAATGTCTATAATTATTTCTATATTTTACTTCTACTTAGTAATTTCATAATCATACTAACCATATCTAATATGTATAAATTAATTCACACAAATAATATTCATAATAACATTATTTCAAAATTTACGAGATATAAAATACGAAGATAATTTTACTTCTAATTTCACACGATTGCACAATTTATTTTTCAAAAATCTAGAAACATATAAATAATTCACAAACAATGACACAATTGCACATAAATTACAAACATATACATATAAATCATAAACGTAAATCACAATTGCACAATTAAACACAAACAAAAAAATTTCTTTCAACAAATTTCAACTTATATATCACAAACAACACAACTTTTATACATAAATCACATAATTCCATATTTTCTACTACAAATTGAATCACAATCAACATTAATTTGCATCAAATTATCTAAAATCATGAATTTTTATGTTCAACTAATAAAACCCTAAATCCAAATGAGAGAAACACTACCTTCAAAGTGTTGAATTAGGGGCGGTGGACTGGAGTGACAGCGAGAGCGGTGGTGGCGGCCTCTCCCTTGAGCTTTCCTCCCCTTCCTTCGAGGTGAGCTCTCCTCTCCCTTGAGCTCCCTTTCACGGTGGCAACCGAGGGCGGCGGTAGACGACCGGCGTGAGGCGGCAAATGGTCGGCAAGAGGCGGTGGCCGGCGATCAATGATGGCCGAGACACTTCGCACTCACTCGCTCCCTTTCGAACTCCCTTTCTCTCAAATTAAGTCCAACTTCATTTTTCTCAGTTGAAACCAAGATTTGGTAATCTAAATGTAGGCAATGACAGAACAACGACGGATCGTTCCGTCGCTAATTGGATTAGCGACGGACTGTTCCGTCGCTAATTGGATTAGCGACGGATCTGGTCCGTTGCTAATTAAAAAGTTAATTTTTAAAAAAACTTTTCTTTTGGGCCAGATCTGGAAAATTTATTAAGTGCAACTACGGATCAACGATGGAATGGTCCGTCGCTATTTCTGGAATTAACGACGAAATACTCATTCTGTCGCTAATTCCGTTGCTACCCGACACATGTCATATAATTTGTCGGTTTCCGTCGCGTTTCCATCGCTAATTGGCGATGGAACGTTCTCCGTCGCCATTTTCCGACGCTAAATAACAGTTTTGTAGTAGTGAGGAAAAAAACAACATTTTTCATTATGGGTGTGTTTGGTTGGAGTTTCAATTTATGGTCTTTGGTACCAAAAGTTTGGAAAAATAATTTTCAGAGAAAACTAGTTTCCAAAAAATAGTGGAAAGTATTTTCCTAATTTAGATGGTGTAAGTTGAGTTTTCCTTTTATTCTTGGTCAATTAACATTCTCAATCATAACGTCATATTCTTATTCTCTCTTCCCCTCCCCACGAAAACCCTAAGGCCTAAGCCTTGTGATACGACCCAATGATGCCTGAAAATATAGAGTATGACAAATCTAACGAAGCAAACACCATATTCATCGTCATTCAGCGACCCCATGTAGCCCACCATTGGTGTTTCATTGATTGGTGGTAGAGGCACTGAGGTAATGCTTGCTAATGTCTTCCTAATTTTTGAGATATGTATGTTCAAATCTTGTCTATTTGGAGGTTGCATATGAAGGGCAATGGAGGATAGAGAGAGAGAGTTTTGGAGGTGCTTTAATGGCGGTTGAGTTAGTTGAAAGAGAGATAAAGAGAGAGAAAAAGGATCGGGTTACAATTGTTGCCCATTTGGATTTTTTTTCTCTTCCTCTCTTCTTCATGAATGAAAATTGATTTTTGCATTGTTTAAACCCAATTTGATTTGGGTGGACACAAGATAATTTAGTAATTGTCGTTGTTTCATTTGGTATAAGATGTTTTGAATTAAGTTATAAATCGCTAATTACGATAGGAAAATCATTGGTATGCGGTGATGTTGGTTCCTAAAAGCTTATTTTCAGAAATTTCATTTTTTTATCAAACATTTGAAATATAAGTAAAAATTTATTTTCTTTAGTAAATTATTTTACATGATAAATTACTTTTTTTGGACAATGGTTTTCATTGCAACCAAATACACCCTAAAAAAACACTAACTATTTATTGGGAATTGATCTGGAAACACTTTGAATAATAGTACCCTATCGTGCAGCCGTCAGAACAATAAATTATCACATGTATTATTAACTCAATTTTTCTTTGGAACATTTTCAGCTCACTTTTATCATATAACAAGTAGCCAATTGAAACCTAGCGTACCATGCTAAGTAGACATAGGACTATTGTAATTACTCGTCATCAATCTGGCGGTTAAAAACTTATGTTATTCATTGAATGGTGAATAATATGCACTATGCTTCCTTAACTAAAAAAGGATTGTTAACGTGATTGTTAATTATGAGCTATAAAAGTATTTTAGCTCATGTGATTCTTAATTTTTGAGCCATAAATTAAAAAGATGTAATCATAACCCTTAATTTCAGTAATCTGTCACCTAAAATAACTAGTTACCTTAAAAAGTATTGAGTATTGAGATAAGACAAACTTAAAACTTGTTTCTCTCTCCTGGATTCATTCATAAATTGAATCCAAACAACTTCTTTGAAATGGTCCTCAATTTTCAACAATTTAATCTCGACAGTATATTGGTCCTCAAAATTTTCATAAGGCATTTGCCAAAATAATCTTTAGAAAAAGTGAGGATTTATTATAATACCTCTTTAGTGGTTTTTTTATTAATTTCTTCATCTGAGTCTGACTCAGTTTTTGTCTGAGCAATGTTGTGTTTTACTATCAGATAGAGAGATTGGCTAGCTTTTCAGCTTAGCTTTCATCTTCACTTAAATCACTGTCACTCCAAGTACCTATAGCTTTCTTTCCTTTGGAGTGAAACTTTTCTTGTCATCCTTTTTCCTACAATTTGGATAGTCATTGATTATGTGTCTCAGAGATCCACAATGAAAGCAATTACTAGAGTTAGAATCATTTTTAGAAAATTTTATCTTACCTTTATGATACTTGTCAAATTTTCTGCAGGATGATTTTTTGTTGAATTTCTTCTTGTATTTGCTTTGTTGAAGCATTTTTTTGAAACCTGCAACAATAAAAGCCATTGGATCTTCATCATGAATCACTCTAAGCTTCTTTTTTATCAATATTCTTCAAAGTTACTCCTTTCTTTGTCTTGGTTTCATCTAAGTCTTCTTGAAGGTATATCTCATGGATTAGAACTTTTCCCACAAGGTCATCAAGTCTCAGTTTAGTTAGATCATGAGCTTCTTCAATAGTTATGACTTTTGGTCCCCAATTTTGTCTTGGGAGACATCAAAATAGGTTTCTGACTACTTCTTCATCAGAGTAGTGTTTGCCCAAGATTTAAAGTTATTGAGTATCTTTGAGAATCTTATGTAAATATCTATTATACTTTCTTCAACTTGCATCTTGAATAATTCGTATCGATGCACGTACTCGATTTTCTCTATGATTACCTGACTTGGTTGGTTCCTTTATAGGTCGTAACTAAGGCATCCTAGATTTTGTTAATAGTTTTACATGTTGAGTCTCTATTGAATTCGCTAGGATCTAGTCCACATAACAAGATGTTGAGAGATATGTAATTCTTTGAGACTTACGTCTTCTCGGCTTATGTATACTCATATCTTAATTTTGGTACGATGATTTCTCCTTCTTCTATTTTAGGAACAATGTTGCTATCATGGATGACGTTCCATAGCTCTTCATCATGATCCATCAGGAAGACTTGCACAAGTCTTTTCCAGATGAGCAAAATTGGAGTCGTTGAAGAAAGGTGGTTTGTTGTATGATCTAACATCCGAACTTTCTCCACCCATATAAGCCATGATCGTTGATCCACAAGAACGTTAATTCTTTTTGTGTTGTGGAACAAGCTCTAGTACCAATTGTAGGTCCCAAAAAGTTCAAATTATCCTAGGGAGGAAAATAGGGTAGTAGAAATTTTTCTAACTTCTCGGATCTTTGTTCTAGAATGAACTCGGATGTAGGTCCCAAAATTGGGGTCATTGAAGAAAGGTGGTTTGTTGTATGATCTAACATTCGAACTTTCTCCACCCATGTAAGCCATGATCGTTGATCCACAAGAACCTTAATTCTTTTTGTTTTGTGGAACGTAGCTCTAGTACCAATTGTAGGTCCCAAAAGGTCAAATTACCCTAGGGAGTAAATAGGGTAGTAGAAATTGTTTCTAAATTCTCATATCTTTGTTCTAGAATGAACTCGGATATTGAAAACAGTTAGATAATTTGGAAATAAAAGTGAGACAAAACAGTTTGTTGTTCACGATCTTGGCTCAAATCCAAATCCTAGGTTAGTGACCCCGAAGGATTCTCTTCTTAGGATTAACTTTTTCTTGTTTTACTCGGAGTTCTTGTCACAAGGGTTCTTCACTTAAGCCTCCGGCCAACTACTTGAGTTGACTCGACTCTTATGATTCTCTTCCCACCCCATCAGGCGTGGTACACTCACAAAAATTTACTCTTAAATCCTTTGCTACAAAAGAGACTAGATGTGAATATGAAAGTATCTAGCACAATACAAGAGTGAGAGATTTATCAAAGTAAACTTGTGTCTCTTGGTTGCACTTGTCTAGGTCTTCAATCTTCTTTTTATATCCTTCAAGGCTTGGAAATGTGATTGAATCAACTAGTCGTTCTATGATTTATCCTGAGAATCTGAGTTGACATCAATTAAGGAACCTAAGTTATGAAAACCAGCACCTTTTTAGAACTTCCAACATACCTTGAACTCCAAATAACTAACACATGAGAGTCAAACAGTGTATCCGACTTAGCATAAACCAACATATCTAAGGTGTTAGATTTCAGGAGCTGTTTCTCTTTGTGGTAAATTAATTCCAACAACCCAAATCGTAGTATGATTGTAGTCAATCTTAAACAGTTGGCATCATAAAAAAGGTTTGATCTTTCTAATTTTTCTAGTATTTTATTGATTAATTTAGTTTGAAAGGGTTGTGTACAGGTAGTGTTTAGAGGAATTAAATTTTTTCTTTTGAGTGTTATTTCTTTAGATTGAGAGTTGTGTTCCGAATTTGTAATTCAGGTTGAGGTCGTTGTAATGGAGTGACAGAGGTCCCAACCACACCAAAGTTTGGGTCCTTTTATTTTTCTTTTGTTCCTATTGACTCAATCATATCAGAAATTACTAGATACTTTTAAAAGATATAGTATTTGTCCTTTTGGATTGTGATCTAAGACGGCTTTTTGATTGTTCTACAGACAATGGAAGAGACGAAGGAGGCGAAGCTCCCTGTTAAGGGCAAGCATAACACTTTGATTACGAGTGCCCTCCCCGTATGTGAACAATGTCCCTGACCTCGGTAACATCATAAGACGTAAGTATAACCAAGTTCCTTTTATTAGTGAGGTACTTAACACAAATAGAATGGTTGTCAAGTGTGGCGCAGTATCACCAGACTGAACAAGCTTCCCACTGAACAAATTATGCTTGTAACTCAAGAATATGTACCACATGTTTAAGCAGAGTACATGTGCTAATTTATATGTTTGCTCTACTAGAATCATTCGTAGATGTGCCATCTGGTAAGCCGACCAGCACAAATCTTGGAACTGTTTTTTGTGTTTAAAAACGACTTTCTAAGTCATATGGCCTATGATCAGAGGCCCAGTACTAACAATCCACTCGGCTTTGTCACTGCCTTCGACACCATAAACTGAAATAATTGAGGTTGAAAGTACAGAGCAGGAATTGCAGAGAGATTATGCAAAACTCTTTATATTAGAGGCTGAAGCATATGTAGGAGTAGAACTTATGTCTGATATGAAGCAAGCTTTGTATAACTTGCAATTAATTCCATGTCGGTTTTAGTTTTAGAAAACGCGTACCTAGAGAATCGTTATCCTTTGCTATTAAACTCAAACTACAGTAGAGCTGAAAAATTAGACCATTTATTCGGCCAAATCTTTCTGCCAATTCATGCCACGATCTTTTGGCAGAATGATTGTACATTAAGACTCAGCAATTTTGGGGGCTAGTTAATCTAAAATCCAACAAGATATAGTCACATTAGTGCATTATTTTTCAATTCATGCAATAATCTTAGTTTGTTTTTTTATTTACAGGTGTGCTGGTGCTGATGTGTTTGGTAGATATTGCTATCTTAGCGGATACAATGCTATATACATATGTGGGACTGATGAATACGGTACTGCCACAGAAGTTAAGGCGTTACGTGAGAACTGCAGCCGAAGGGAAATCTGTGACAGGTGCGGTTATTTCCTTTTTGAAAATATTTTTTTCTATATTTGAAGAATAACAACGAATACCAATGAACATGGGCCTTTGCCTCAAAAATCTCAGTGCAAAGCTTATCTCTTATGGTGATTCATTGCTGTTAAGAAAATGATCGCCTTGAATGCGGAAGCATTTTGAATGTATAAGATATTAAGAAGTAAACAAACCAGATGAAAAGAAATTAGACAATGGACACAAGGATTTTTAATGTGGAAACCCAAACCGAAGAAAATCACGATCAGCACAAACAAACCGATACCACTATTATAAGAGATTATAAGAATGATTTCAACCCCAAGACCTTCCTAAAAACCTCAAGATTACCCAATCTCACTACTCGTCTCCTTACAATAGCACACACAATTGGATACCCCCAATTGACACTCACCGAAATCCCAATACAAGTATGATTGGATGTTTGGATGCTTGGATGAATACAAAGATGAACAAACAACGTTTAAATAGACAAGAAGCTACCCCCTTTTGGCTTGCACCGTAATTACAAGCATTCATACCGAGCAATCATGGAAGAAAACGCCCGAAAAAGCACAAAACGGCCAAAAATCGAAGAGATTGGACACCGGGCAACCGGCACAGCCCGTGCTGCCAACATGGGCTGTGTTGGCTGCTACCCGGGCCAAGTTTTACTTCTTTGTCCGGAACAGCCCGTGCTTGTTGCCTCTCTCCCATGTTTGTCGTTTCTTGTCCCGTAATGCAATTTTCTTGAGTTAAAAGCAAGATTTTGGGCTATCTTCTAACAATCTCCACCTTGGATGAAAATCTCAAACTTGTTTGTCACCTTCAACCTACCTCTCCTTCCCTAGAAGTAGCACCCGGAGGGCTCCACCCTAAAGGGCAATTATTGGTTGTCACAACCCACGGGGTCCAAGCTCCCTTGGACATAACCGAAACTGCCAAACCCGCAGTTGATCCATGAAGAATGTAGAGGCCTCCACGCCTCGAACCCTTCAACAATACCTCGGAGCCTTTGGTCACCTTTCAAAACTCCACCTTCGGTGGAATACCTTAGTCCTCTAGCCTCAAGGAAACCCAAAAAGATCAGATTTCGTTTGAGATCGGGAACATGTCGTACCTTAGTTAGGATCTTCACAGACACCAACATGAGTTTTAATTCTAACTTCACCAATTCCAAGCAATGGGACATTGAACTTTATTTCCCAAGTTAACAACACCGAAATTAACTTTATCATATGTGGAAAACACAGCCTTGTTAAAACACACATGAAATGAACAACCAGAATCTAAAACCCATCCCGGCTCACTCCCTTTCCATGAGAAGCAATAAAAACATCTCCATCTCGACTCACTATCATCTATTGTAAAACCGGTCTCACCAACATTTTGAGATTTATGAGATTCTTGCTCCTTTTCTTTTTCCTTAACAGACCTTAAGTTTCTTACACTTAGATTTTTTATGCCCCAATTTCTTACAATAAAAACAAGTGTCCTAAAACTTATATGTAGACCCCTTCTTAGGACCCTCTCTAACCGACAAGCCTTATGCTCTTTCACCCCGCGTATCAAGGCCAAACATTTCCTTAGAAAGCAAATTAGCCTTAACATCCTCAAATGATATAGTATAAGTTTTACTATACAATAGGATTTCCTTAAAATGCTTATATGAAGCGGGTAAGGACACAACCAACAGAATAGCCTTGTCTTCATCCTAAATTTTTACATCTAAACTCTCTAAGTTAATAAGAATCAAATTGAAATCATTTAGATGTTTCGAATAGGAGTACTTTCAGCTATAGAAAACGTATACAAATATTCGTTCAAGTGAATCTTGTTGGCAATATTCTTCGTCGTGTAGAGCTCTTCTAACCGATTCCAAAGATCCACCGTGGTTTTCTTGTCAAGCACCTCTTGCAGTAGATGCGGCTCCAAGCACAACCGAATTGTCAAAAGAGCCTTTTCTTCCAACTTTTCCCAATCATCACCCGTCATTGTCCCTTGCTTCTTCTTCTTGTATGCAATCCATTATTCATCAGACATCCCCTTGGGTTTAGCTTTAGCACATGTGAGCATCTTCCATAACCCATGTTGGATGAGAATCGCTTTCATTTGAACCTTCCATAGATTAAAGCTAATCTCTCCATTGAACTTCGAATATTAAGCTTCATAATCGAAGACATCCTAAACCAAGCTCCGATACAACTTGTTAAGAAAATGATCGCCTTGAATGCGGAAGCGTTTTGGGTGTTTAAGATATTTAGAAGTAAACAAACCAAATGAAAAGCAATTAGACAATTGACACAAGGATTTTTAACTTGGAAACCCAAAGCGGGAGAAAACCACAATCGGCACAAACAAACCGATACCACTATTATAAGAGATTACAAGAATGATCTCAATCCCGAGACCTTCGCGAAAAATCCGAGATTATCCAATTTCACTACTATCTCCTTATAATAGCACACACAATTGGATAACCCCAATTGACATCTCTAAAATCCCAATACAAGTATGATTGGATGTTTGGATGTTTGGATGAATACAAAGATGAACAAACAACCTTTAAATAGACAAGCAGCTAACCTCTTTGGCTTCTACTATAATTACAAGCATTCATACCAAGCAATCATGGCGTAAACCACCCGAAAACGCACAAAACGGCCAAAAACCGAAGAGACCGGACATCTGGGTAGCCGAGCACGAATCGTGCTGGCCAGCACGAGAACCCGGTACAGCCAACACGAGCTGCTTCAGCCAATATAGACAGCTCGTGTTGGCTGCTGCCCGGCCAAGTTTTGCTTCTTCGTCCGAAACGGCCCGTGCTTGTTGCCTCTCGCCGTGTTTGTCGTTTCTTTTCCCATAACGCAATTTTCATGAGTTAAAAGCAAGATTTTGGGTCATCTTCTAACAATTGTACAATATCCTCTTCAAGAGCAATTAGTGATTGTCAAAAGCACACTAGATGTCTTCCGAAAGATATTGAAGACTCGGACACTCGCTCAATACTTTTTCGAGTTGCATAAAAGGAATCGGGTATAACAATCTCGTACTTATAGAGTTTTGATTCCAATGCATTCTCTCGTATCTTAGAAACTTTTCTGAGTGATATGGTATCTTCTCTAAGTGATATAGCGTTTACTTCTTGTATCTCTTGCGTGACTCGGAAAACCGATATGCGTATCTCACTCACTTATGAGTCTCTCATCAATCAGATTTATCGCATGCTGAATAGACTAGTATTCCGCTCACATCCGACTCCTTTCTATAAGGTCTATCTTGTTGAAGTCGAGTACTCTCAGTCTGTTTCATGCTTAGTCTATATCAAGTTATATCACTTTGATGTTCTTTACTTAACTTGATTCTTCGCTTAGACTAAGTCGACGGAATTCCGAGTATCATGGATATTGGACTCAAAAATTCCATTTCGTTTCGACTCGGATAATTAGTTGTTTATGTATCTTAATTATTTTATTATCTCGTGTCTAATCTTGGACCAAAGTATTTTATACTTTGAGAACCAAAATTGATTTACTTTTGTAGGTTATTCAAACGAGGATACGTTTTTCGAAATACAAAAGTAACCGGCTTCAAAACGTCAAATCACCAGCAGACATGACTTTTCACCTTCTCTCGCTCCAGTCCCGTAAGATTGTGTCGGGGCTGCTCGTTTCCAAATCTGGAAAACTCGAACGCTAAACTTAACGGTGGTTTCCACCTTATCTTTCAAGACACTACCAAGTGGTTTTGGGACTTCCAAGAGAGTTAAACCGTTGTCCAACATTCACATTACAACGGATACTTTCTGAGTGACTCGAAAGACCTTGTCAATGGTCACAAAGGACTCTCGGTCAGCGAGATGAAGATAACGGCTACTCTGCCTGGTCATCTATAATAGAAGCCACCTCACAAGACTTGAAGATTGCCGAACTTATTGTTAATACACATACTTGAGCAAAGTCATTGTATTTATTCTCAATCTTCTACTTACAACTCCTACTCTTTAATTCATTACTTTCCGAGTTGTAAGGTCTTGTACTTAGTTACAAACACTTTCTTACTATCTCTGTAAGGTCCCTTGACTAAGCTGTAAAGGTTAACTCAGCTTAGTTGTCCCTAACTGTAAGGGTTATCTCAGCTAGGAAGTACTAGATCAGATAAGGGAATTTTTGAGTCTAGGAAAACTCGTAAAGAGTTGTCTAAGGGAGCAACTCGGCTTCGCTCAGCTCACGGTATTTTGTGGACTCAAAATAGTGGATTTGACTTCGTGCTTGGATTAGCACGGTCCGTGGTTTTCTGCCCCAGGAGGGTTTCCACGTAATCTCTAAGTGTTATCTTTCCGAGTTCATTATAGACTCGTACAGCTTTATAGCTCCCGCTAACGTGCTTACTTATTCGTGATAGCATTTCCGAGTCCATACTTTTCCGACCCTGCCGATTGACTCGTAACCTGTCTCTATCTCTTCTTTGACAAAAGAGCTAACGTTTTCACGAAAAACATCCATCACCCTATTCACCCCCTCTAGGGTGACACAGACTCTCCCCGAGCAAACCTTCAATTGGTATCGAGCCTAGCCTTTCGGAAAGGATCTAACCATCCAAAGGTCTAAAGATCAAATGGCTTAGAACAACGGAGAGTTCGACGAACGAAGATCTTCCAACGAGACCACCAAAATTCAAAGGATCAAACTTCGAGCACTCGAAAGAAACTTATGGAATGTTTCCTCATGGATCATGATGAAGATGTATGGGAAATCATACAACAAGGAAACTACATTCTAATGAAGACAGAGGAATTCGAATCATTCCCAAGACGAAGGCCGAGTTTACTCCGAGTGAAGCGAGAAGTTCAGAAAGAACTTCAAGGTAATGAACATTCCGACGTGCGCCATTAGCTCGTAAAAATACAACCGAGTGTCCGCCCGTGACTCAGCAAAAGAAGTGTGGGACACTCTTGTCAACACTTACGAAGGCACTAGCCAGGTCGACAAGCAAAGATAAGCTAGTATCTTCACAAGTATGAGCTTTTCAAGATGGAGCTAGAAGAGAACATCACTCGGATGTTCATTCGATTTACCGAGATTACCAACAATCTCAAATCACTGGGTAAGAAGATTTCCCACGAGGAAATGTGCGGAAAGATACTCGAAGTCGACCCAAGAGAAGATGGGGTCCCAAGGTGACCGCCATAGAGGAAGCTCGGAACCTCTCACTCTTAAAGCCGGACGAGCTCATCGGAAAGCTTCTCACTCACGAAATCCATCTAGAAGAGGAGGATGCTGAGGGCAGTACCAAAAGGAACTTAGCACTAAAAGCCTCGTAATCCAAAGAAGCAAATCTGAGCTCCTCCGACTCTATCTTGTTTTTGACAAAAGAGCTAAAGTTTCTACAAAAACTTCCATCACCCTATTCACCCCCTCTAAGGTGACACAGACTCTCCCCGAGCAAACCTTCGGATATGTTATATGGGGGAAGAGATTCGCCTTTTCCTTTCAAAGGTGAAAGATCACAATATAGGGGAAAAGTTACGATCTGAGTTCCTTCATGTGAACCCCTTAGGAATTTCTAAGCATTTCTAAAGAGTGCCTTGTGAGTCCTTTTGAAGTTTGTTGTGTAAAGCGGATTAACGAGAGCCCGAAAATGCATGTAAAATACAAGAAATGGATTCCTACAATGTCTTTTTACAAAATTACACATGGGAACTTCTACCCTGCACTCCTTTTATGCATGTGGTTGGTGGTAAATGGATTTTTAAAATTAAATTTAAGTCCGATAGGTCTATTGAGTGTCACAAAGTCCGTTTTTGGAAATCACAAGCAGGAAGGTATTGATTATCATGAAACATTTAGTCCATTTGTAAAATCTTCTACTATTTGTTTACTTCTCTCGATTACTATCTCTTGCAATTAGATTATTCGACAACTTGATGTTAAGAACGCCTTTTTGCACAGATTTCTTGATGAGGAAATTTATATGAAGCAACATCAGGCTTTATTGATCCTGCTTACCTCAATCATGTATGGCGCCTAAAGAAATCCCTTTATGGTTTAAAACAGTGTCGGCTTCATACCTGGTTTGAATGATTTATTAGCTCTTTCTTACTCTTAAAGGTTTCATTTGGAATAAATTGATATTTCTATGCTTTTGTATCATCACTAATCTACTATTCTTGTTCCCCTTCTATATGTTGATATGTTTCTCACTGGTGATTATCCCGTTCTTTTTCAGCCTTTTATCCCAATTGTCTATTCATTTTAAAATGAAACACCTTACTCGGTGTTCATTATTTTCTAGGGGTTCAACTTGTTCACACTCCTTTCAGCCTTTTTTCTTTCTCGAGCATAAGTGCATGTTGTTGTATTAATGAGAGTACGGTTGTCGGTCTCGTGGAGTTAGGTCTCATACAAGTCTAAGGTCAATGTCCTTATGAACTAAGCAAAGAAACAATTCAAATTGGTTGGTAACGCAAGCACTACAAAACGAAATGAAATCGAGATAAAGAAAACCTTAGGTAGGGATTTACCAAGCTAACATGCCAACAATCTTAATTACATGCTTCTACACTATTCACGGCTACAATGAACTAGGGAATCGATGCACTTCAGCCCACCTAAGCCTTCTCTCGAAGGTCATTAAGCTAACTCAATTGAATTAATTGTTGTTCTCACACAATCAAAACTAAAGAATTACATGATTATCGACTCTTCCCTTAATGACAACCTAAATTATTCTCATATCTAAGTTGTAATCATCCAACAAGTTAAAGTAGAACTAAGCCTCTTCTCTCGAAGTCTACTCAATTCCCAAAAATAATAAAGGCAGGATTCTCTCGAACCTCACGCCAATTCACAAGTATCAACAAGTCGGAAATTCATCAAACAATTGCAAATTAGCATCAAAGCATAAATTACGATTAAACTAGCATATTAGTGGCAAAATCCCCAACCTAAGTTAGAAATTTAGCCACACATATTCATGACATGTGACAGCAAATTGAGAGAAGAACACCAAAACGAATGAAGGATAGAAGTAGAGAAAGAATGATAATACCGTAAACTTGAATTAAATTGCGATTAGATGAAAATAACTCCAAGCTTTTGATCTCTTAACAATGGAAAAAAATGCTTACAAGTGGAGAGAAACTAGCCTAAAAACACGGCATAAAAAAAGTCTCACCGAAAATTAACAGTTTCGGAATAAAATGTGCGAAAAACGAAAGCTGCCGATTGGTACGACCGAGTGCTAAACCCGTGCAAGCTCATGACTTCTTCAATTAAATTCCAAATTCTTAGCATGGCCTCGTGCTGACTTTGGCATTGCTCGTGCTGACCTCTTGGGCTTCAGCACGGCTCTGTGCTAGGTCTTCTTTTCCTTATTTCCTTCGAGCACGGCCAGTGCTACTGACTGTGCTTGACTTGGCTTGACTTCTTTCTTCGCTCTTCGACCTTCTATGGCTTCCCCTTCTTTTCCTTAGCACTTGAAAAGATATATTCTTTATCGTAAAAGATGAGATTACCTCAAAACATAGAAATTCGCACACTTCAATCATAAATGAAGAAAGTAAGTGAAATCAAATAAAAATTTAGGTGAGAAGGCCCTTGAAGTGCTCGAAATTAGCCAATAAGAGAACAGAAAAGAACGTAAAATTCCAGTTTATCAACCCCCCATGCTTACTCCTTGCTTGTCCCCAAGCAAGGCTACCATGAAGTGCTAAAGAAACGGGGAGGTAGAAAGCCAAGCCGCCCCCTCGAGTGAAGGGGCGCGCTAAACAACCAAAGCAAGTATGGACAAAAGACTCATTGGCAAGATTGAGAATCAAATCGAAACAAAAGTTGCAGCTCAAATCAAGATTGCAAAGTCTAGTAGCAACACAACCAATCTATCCCAACCCAAATACAATCAAGTGCCATACAAATGCTTGGCGAACTAGTTGGGATTGGTAGGACCTCACTTTGGGGTATATGGAACACTCCCTCGTGTGTTTGAAAAAGTATGATGGTTCACTAAAAACTCTCCCAAAACCCGCACACTACCATAAGCTTGCCAAATATCTCAATTCTCCACCACTAGGGACAAACCATGCAAGTTTTCCAATCAAGAGGACTTTCAAGAGGGTTGTAATGAGGCTTGGGTTAAAGGAAAGGAGGGAAAAACATTTAGGAATGTGGAGCTTAATAGCCAGAGCTAAGGAGCACAACACTGTCCACTACAACAACGTCACACCTCCAAACATCTAAAACATGATACTACATCACTCCAAGCTTTCAAGTAACGAATGAGTGGAAATTTCTCAATAAAAACGTCATTCATGCTTACAACACTTTATTCCTTTTCTAACTCTTCTTTTTCTGATTTTCTTCTTTCTTTTTTTTTCAAATCTCTTTCCTTTTCTTTTCAACTTCCTTTTTTTATTTTTTATTTTTAAACTTTACAAGCAAACTAAGCAAGGTAAGCATGAATGGTTAAATCTAAAATCCATCTTCACTCACAACTCCTTCAATTACCCAATAAACTAATTACCACCAACAAGGTAACACCTAAAAATTCCCAATCAATAGAAATGCTCCACTAGACCAAGGCTTAAGGATGGGAAAGAATGAAAAAGGCCAAAGGTATATTGAGCAAGGTTAGTGTAAGGGAAGGGGAAAGTTTGAAGGGTTTGAAACAAAGTATACGTAACATTCGGGTGGCTATTTGGCTTATGTAGTTTATCAAAATGAATGCCTCTATCCTCTTGGTCAACATGCATGTGTCAAATGTGGTTTTGAAGAGAAAGATAGCAAGTTCTAGAGTTGCAAGCATGGGAAAGTAACACTCATGAGAAATGAGACTACAACGAATGGTAGTCGTTAAGGCACAAAAGAGTCTCACGAGGTTATCCCTACCACAATCACAACAACTAGTTCATTTGATGTACCAAACATATGAATTTCACAAGTATGCACAAGAATTGTTCAAGACTAGATAAATCGCAAACAAGACGATCAATCTTAATCAATTTAGCGACCGAGTCTCTTTCATCATCCCAACCAAGCCAAAGATCCCAAAGTACACACTTCTTATAATAATTCAAGTACACACCCCTCCAAATATTCATCACATGAGCGTTTTCACAACTAAAATATTTTTTTAATATACCGTTACCCCTAAAAAGATGAAACATCTAATTAAGATAGTGCCTAAATGCAAACCTAAGTAAATATGATAGTTAATATGTACAACCTAAACTAGTATTTACAACCAACACATGATAACCGTCATCTATAAGCCACCCCCATGCTTAGAACTGGCATTGTCCTCAATGAAATGCAAAAGCCGAAATGAGCAAAGGAGGGAAGGGGAAACTCACAACGGGGTCACTCGAACCCGGATGCGCCGGTGGCATCCAGTCGGAAGGAGGATACGGCACCCCATAGTGATAGTAGGCGTGGGCAAGGTGCTCGAGGTGACCGACTCGTCGTCAAGACTCCTAAGGCTCGATCACTGGAGAGCATCATGTCTCGCAGCTCTCCCTGTCCTACATGGAGCTGATCGAGCCGATCAAGGATCATCCGGAACATGGTGGGCTCGGCGGTAGAGGAAGAAGGAGGCGGCTCCTCGGTGCCCTCGTGATGGGATGGGCCTGCAATGATGGCCCGAGAATACCGAAATGTTGAGCTCCAAGCCGACGGCAAGTGTCGTGACCACCCCACCATGAGCAAGGACGGCACTAGCACTAGAAGATTGGGACTGGATATGAGCGAGAAGATGGATGCCACAGTTCACGTCATGACCATGCGGAGCGGCCCAGATTAGGAAAAGTTCATCACTTGCGCACGGTGTTGTGGCTATCACCTCAAGCAAACACCGAATGAGCAAGGAACCTTGCGGAACCCGAATGACAGGGTTGCAAAAGCGGTGGCTTTAGTTTGTCGTGCGTCATAATCCGTGGCCCTGCGCATATCGGGAGTGCCCACAAAATACAACGGTCGCTCATCACAAGTAATGGACATATAAAAATTAGTAGGCCGATAACCATCCATGTCCTTACCAAGTAACACCCCGATAATTGATATTAAGACGGCGGCAGAATTCCTCATCTGGACATCCCAAAATCTTGATTAAAAAGATGAAATGAAACCTCGGGTATGCCCAATTGGCCTTTTCTCCTATCCTCAAACTTGAATGAACTGTAAAATTCCCGAACTAACCCCTCGTGGACTCCCCACCGAATGTCGTTAGCGAACTCAAGTAATCCCAAAACATTAAGCAATTGGCACAAGTCATCCTAAAGATCAATATACTTCAAAACTCAACATCCAAGTGCCTTGGGGCACTAATGGAACGGGATTCTAACTTCCTATACCGATCAAGGTGAACATCACTTGGAGAAAACTATACCAAAGGGGTTGGAAGAATTACCTCGAGGTGTAGCACCCGGCGTGAAGATGACCCCGGTACTGTTCTAGCTCGCTTTGAAGGAGCCATGGCCGATCGTGAAGGTAGCGAGAGGAAAACGGAGCACCCGTGCAAAAATACTTAACCACTGTTGGAGCCCCCAAATGTGTGAAGAAAACCCACGAAAATCGGGCAGAAGGGGCGAAATTGGCGGTGCCAAAAGCTGCAACAACTTCAATGGCAAGTTTGTTCTCACCTAAGCTTCAAAAGTGCAACAATGGAGGATGAACTTGAGGAGAGAGAAAACCCGAGAATTGGTGGGGACAGGCGTGCGAAATAGAGATGGTGAGGGGCGAAATCGTGCTAGGGATGGCGATTGTAAGTCGATTGTAGGGGAGGCGAGAGGTTTGAGGGAATGGGAGGGAGGCACGGCTTGGGGAAGGGGAAGCACGACGGTGCGTAGGGTTTCGGGGAGGAAGAAAGTGAAAGAATGGAAGGAGGAGAGAGAGAGAACCGCGAATTTCAATCCGGGCAAATGCATCGCACGACCGAGTGCTTAACCCGTGCGTAACCTATGCCAACCCATGGCTTTGCTGAAAAATTTCATCCGGGAAATCGCACGACCCATGCCGAAACCGTGCCGAACCCGTGCTGACCCACGGCAATTTTGGAAAAATTTGTCGGGTTAGGTCGCACAACCTGTGTTGCACCCGTGCTGCACCCGTGCCAACCTACGGCTTTTCCGGAAAAATAAGTCCGGGCAAGCGCACAACCTATGCTGAAATCGTGCTGCAACCGTGCCGACCCATGACTTTTTGTGAAATTGGCGCAGATGCGGACAGCATGACCGATGCGCAAGCTGTGCTAAACCTGTGCCGACTCACGACATTGTGAATAAATTCAGTTGTACATCACTTTTTTTTTTTTTTTTAAAACTAGAACCTAAACTAGAAAGCTAGAAAACTTGGGTTGCCTCCCAAGAAGCGCTTGTTTAAGGTCCCGAGCTTGACCAAAACTCCTTAGCCATTTGAAGTGGGCGAAAAAGTGCTTGAGTCTTGAGCCGTTCACCTTGAATGTATCATTCTCATCACCACGACCTATTTCGACAACCCCAAAAGGATGCATTTTGAAGACTTTGTATGGACCGGACCATCGAGAACGGAGCTTGCCGGAAAAGAGTTTCAATCTAGAATTGAACAATAGTACCAAATCACCCACATGAAACTCCCGTCTATTGATATTTTTGTCATGCCATGCCTTCATGCGCTCCTTGTAAATCATAGAGTTATCGTAAGCATCCCTCCGAATCTCATATAGTTCATTGAGTTGGAGCAATCTCTTGTCTCCCGCAGCTTTCAAATCAAAGTTGAGACATCGCACCGCCCAATGAGTCCTAAACTCAAGCTCAACGGGGAAGTGGCAAGGCTTCCCATATACCAAACGATAGGGAGTAGTACCAATTGGGGTTTTAAAGGCCGTCCGATAAGCCCAAAGAGCATCATCAGGTTTATCCACCCAATCCTTCCTAGAACTAGCAACCGTTCTCTCTAGAATGTGCTTGATTTCACGGTTGGAAATTTCCACTTGACCACTAGTTTATGGATGATAGGCCAAACCCCTTTTATGGGACACACCATATTTAGTTAGCAAAGCCTCAAATTTCTTCTCAATGAAGTGTGTCCCATTGTCACTAATCACCACTCTAGGCACCCCAAATCTAGGAAATATGATCTTCTTGAAAAATCGAGATACGACTTGTGCATCATTAGTGGGACTCGCAACGGCTTCAACCCATTTGGATACATAATCTACTGCCACCAGAATAAACTTATTTCCTCTGGAGGAAGGGAATGGTCCCATAAAGTCAATGCCCCAAACGTCAAACACCTCAATTTCACGAGTATAATTTAAGGGCATCTCATTCTTACGGGAAATGTTACCCCCCGCCCTTCACATCTATCACGACCCTTCACATAAGAATGAATATCCTTGAATAAGGAGGGCCAATAAAAACCAGCTTGAAGTACCTTGGCAGCAGTCCTAGAAGTACTTCCATGCCCACCGCAAGGTTGATCATGACAATGTGAAATGATTCTCGGGACTTACTGCTGGGGAATACACCTTCGAAAAATGCCATAATTGTAAACCTGGAAAAGGTAAGGATCATCCCAACAGTAAAATCCGATGTCATGGAGGAATTTCTTCTTACGGTGGTAACTCATGTCGGGTGGTAAAACTACGAGCAACGAGATAATTGACGATGTCGGCGAACCAAGGGAGTTCTCCCGTTGTCGCCGCCATTAGATGTTCATCGGGAAACGCATCGTCAATGGGGCGAGCATCACTTTTAACCAAGAGCCTTGATAAGTGGTCAGCTACCACATTCGTAGCTCCTGCTCTATCTCGTATCTCCAGATCAAATTCTTGCAGGAGAAGTATCCATCGTATGAGACGAGGCTTGGCATCCTTCTCCTCCGAGCAAATGCTTCAGAGTAGCATGGTCGGTGAAAACAATCACCTTTGAGCATAGGAGATAGGGGCGAAACTTCTCAATAGCATACACCACTCGCTAACAACTCCTTCTCTATTGTGGTGTAATTTTGTTGGGCTCCATCAAGCGTCTTGCTTGCATAATAAATGACATGAGGCTTCTTGTCCCTTCGCTGCCCTAACACGGCTCCAACCGCGTGATCACTTGCATCGCTCATAATCTCAAAAGGGAGATTCCAGTTTGGCGGTTGGATGATAAGGGCGAGAAATCAATGCTTCTTTTATCTTGAGAAAAGCCTCATAACATTCGTTAGTAAAATCAAACGGAACATCTTTGGTGAGGAGCTGAGTTAGAGGCTTAGCAATTTTGGAGAATTCCTTAATAAAGCTCGGCATGACCAAGGAAACTCCTCACCCCTTGACGAGAACTAGGGGAGGTAGCTTTTCAATAACCTCAATTTTGGCTCGATCGACCTCGATGCCCCGATTAGACACAACATGACCCAAAACAACACCCTCTTGGACCATGAAATGGCATTTTTCCCAATTCAAAACTAGGTTGACTTCCTCACATCTACTTAGCACTTTCTCAAGATCTTGCAAACAATTGTCAAAAGTGCTACCGTAAACAGAGAAGTCATCCATGAAAACTTCCATGATGTTTTCTATGAAATCGAAAAGATAGCCATCATGCATTGTTGGAAAGTGGTCGGGGCATTACATAAACCAAAAGGCATCCTACGGTACGCAAAAGTACCATAGGGGCAAGTGAATGTGGTCTTCTCTTGATTATTTGGATGTATAGGAATTTGGAAAAAACCGGAAAAACCATCCAAATAACAAAAGTATGAATGCATGGCTAATCTCTCCAACATTTGGTCAATAAATGGGAGGGGAAATGGTCCTTTCGGGTGGCTTGATTCAATCTTCTATAGTCTATACATATGGCCACCCGGTAATCGTCCTAGTGGAAATGAGCTCATTAGCCTCATTCTTGACCACGGTCATACCCCCTTTCTTGGGTACTACTTGGACCGGACATACCCAATCACTATTTGCAATAGAATAGATAATCCCAGCAGTAAGCGGCTTGACAATTTCTTTCTTGACAACCTCTTTCATATTGGGATTCAACCGCCTTTGAGATTGTCTAGAGGGCTTATGACTGTCGTCAAGATCAATTTTATGCATGCAAAAGGATGGACTAATTCCCTTGAGATCATCGATGCTATAACCAATGGCACTTCTATGCTTTCGAAGCACATTAAGAAGGTTTTCAAGCTGAGTGCCATGTAATTCGAGCATTAATAATTACAGGGAATGACTCATTAGGACCAAGAAATGCATACTGAAATGGGAGGGTAGAGGTTTGAGCTCTACCTTGGTGACATGAATGGGAACTTCCTTGGCGTCCTTGGCCTCCGTGGCTTCTATGGTGCATATGTCTAGGCTCCCAAGCTTTGACAAGGATGGAAGAGCCACATCTAACAACTCGGAATAGAGTGTTACCTCCTCGAGATTTTCCTTTAGAACTATCACCTATCATATATTCCTCCAAAGGATCTCGCACATACCGATGTGGTAGCCACTCATCATATATGATTTGCTCCAACACATCCACCCTACAACATGTGTCTTCGAGAGCGGGGGTGGACATAGACTCGGTGAGATTAAACTCCATCTTCTCTTCCCCAACATGTAATGATAGTTTGCCATTCTTTACATCGATCATGGCTTCGGCGGTGGCGTGGAAAGGCCTTCCCAAAATGATTGGAATTTGTGCATCTTCGGCCATTTCCATAACAACAAAATCACACGGGATGAAGAATTTCCAGACTTGAAGTGGCACATCTTCTAGAATTCCAATGGGGAACTTGATGGAGCGATCCGCTAGCCGAAGAGAAATAGTGGTTGGCTTCAACTCTCCCATTTGAAGTCCCTTACAAATAGAGTAGGGCATAAGGCTAGCACTTGCTCCAAGATCACATAAGGCCTTACTAATGGTTATATCTCCCACAGAGCATGGTATGGAAAAACTACCCGGATCGAAAGCTTTGAGGGTAGTTTATTTTGTATGATTGCACTTGCACTCCTCGGTGAGAGAAACGATAGCATGTTATAACAATTTCCCTTTGTTAGAAAGCATCTCCTTCAAAAATTTTGCATAGGATGGCATATCCATGATAGCTTGTAAAAGGGAATGTTGATGTGTAACTTCTTTAACATCTCAATAAATCTGGAAAATTTCTTTTCCTCCTTAGCATTCACAAGCCGTTGTGGAAATGGAATAGGAGGCTTGTAAGGTTTAGATGATGGCATGGATGAACTCTCCATCAAAGCTGGCTCATTTTCACTCCCCTTAGCAACATCCTCAACAACACCTTCCTTCGCAACATCATGTACATCCTCGCTCTCCTTCTCCTTCCCTTTTGATGCACCTTAGGGCCTTCTAACTCTTTCACGCTCCTCAAAATAATGGCATTAATGTGCCCCTTAGGATTTGGCTCGGGTTGTGCTGGCAACTTCCCTTAGGATTGGGTAAGGTGGTTGACTTGTTGAGCAATTGGTGCAATTTGAGTCTCTAACATCTTTTGATGAGTAGACAATTGCTCATTAGTCTTGGTTTGAGCTTAGATGAAACCTTCCATGAGAGTTTCAAGGTTAGATTTCTATGGAGATGGAGGAGGAGGATTATATGGAATGGGAGGCCGGTTTTGTGGTGGTGGATGGAAATCGGGTGGTTGAGATGGATTTTGTTGGGGATGGGAATTGTTGTTTCGGTAGGAGAAATTGGGATGATTTTTCCAACCGGGGTTATAGGTATGAGAGTAGGGGTTGTTACTGTGGTGGTGGCCTAGGAGGGAAGTTGTGGAGAGCATTAGCTTGCTTGGATGTAGAGAAGCTAGAATGACACTCCAAATGGGGATGAGGGCCGCCACATACTTCACAAGAATATCCCACCTCTTGAGCGATGGAAGAAGAGGAAGTGCCAATTGAAGGGTTTGCCACAAATTTCTCTATTTGCAACGTGAGAGCTTCAACCTTGTTGGCCAAAAGAGCCACTTGCATCCACATTATGCTTGACCCATTCTCGATCATCTCTTCCAACGCCCCAATTGTAGGCATTGGAAGCCATCTCCTCTAACAGAGCATCGGCTTGCTCTGTTGTCTTCTTCATGAATGTACCCCCGAGGCATTGTCTACGAGATAGTCGCACCGAGTCGAAAGCCCCTCATAAAAAATTTGAGTGAGCATCCATGGTTGAATACCATGATGAGGGCACTCTCGCTACATCCCTTTGAACCGCTCCCAAGCTTCAAACAAAGATTCTCCGGGATGTTGCTTGAACTGGATTATATCAAGCCTTAACTTGGAGGCCTTACCTGGTGGAAAGAATCGATTGAGGAAGGCAAGGTTCAACTCAGCCCAAGTGTGGAAAGAGTTGGGAGCACAATTTTCGAGCCAGTTCTTTGCCTTATCGGTGAGGGAAAAAGGAAAGAACTTCAATCCGATATACTCATCATTTACACCCGCCATCTTTATCATGCCACTATGCTCGAGAAATGAATTGATGTGCTTCATGGGTTCTCCGCAAGTGACCCTCCGAATTGCCTCTCGCTCAATGAGGTTTATGAAACCGGGCTTGAAATCAAAATTGGTTCCCTCCGATAGATCGGGCAACACAATAGCGGAGCCTCCGTACCCGTGGTAGGAGCTGAGTAGGATTGAAGGGTACGAGGTGGAGGTGGAGGTGGAGGTGGAGGTGGGGGTGGATTTCCAGCCATATTTTGCTTCTTTCTTCGCCTATGAGCTGCACCACTTATGCGCTGACAGTTGCTTCAATTTCGGGATCAAGAGGTGTTAATTCTTCACCTCTATGATTCTTCCTAAGCATACACTCAAGAAACTATACCGAGCGTAAGTAGGCTCAAGGAAAGATAAAAGCAAAAAGGAAGAAGAAAAATAAAGAAAAATAAAAAGCTCAATTCAAAAGTGTCACGTTACTTAAACTAGGGAGTGGCGCTAGCTCCCGGCAACGGCGCCATTTTGTTGTTGTACTAATGAGAGTACGGTTGTCGGTCTCGGGGAGCTAGGTCTCATACAAGTCTAAGGTCAATGTCCTTATGAACTAAGCAAAGAAACAATTCAAATTGGTTGGTAACGCAAGCACTACAAAACGAAATGAAATCGAGATAAAGAAAACCTTAGGTAGGGATTTACCAAGCTAACATGACAACAATCTTAATTACATGCTTCTACACTATTCACAACTACGATGAACTAGGGAATCGATGCGGTTTAGCCCACCTAAGCCTTCTCTCGAAGGTCATTAAGATAACTCAATTGAATTAATTGCTATTCTCACACAATCAAAACCAAGGAATTACATGATTATCGACTCTTCCCTTATTGACAACCTAAATTATTCTCATATCTAAGTTGTAATCATCCAATAAGTTAAAGTAGAACTAAGCCTCTTCTCTCGAAGTCTACTCAATTCCCAAAAACAATAAAGGCAGGATTCTCTAGAACCTCACACCAATTCACAAGTATCAACAAGTCGGAAATTCATCAAACAATTGCAAATTAGCATCAAAGCATAAATTACGATTAAACTAGCATATTAGTGGCAAAATCCCCAACCTAAGTTGGAAATTTAGCCACACATATTCATGACATGTGACAGCAAATTGAGAGAAGAACACCAAAAAGAATGAAGGATAAAAGTAGAGAAAAGAATGATAATACCGTAAACTTGAATTAAATTGCAATTAGATGAAAATAACTCCAAGCTTTTGATCTCTTAACCATAGAAAAAAATGCTTACAAGTGGAGAGAAACTAGCCTAAAAACACAGCATAAAAAAGTCTCACCGAAAATTAACAGTTTACGGAATAAAATGTGCGAAAAACGAAGCTGCCGATTGGCACGACCGATGCTAAACCCGTGCTTAACACTGTGCAAGCTCATGACTTCTTCAATTAAATTCTGAATTCTTAGCATGGCCTGTGCTGACTTTGGCATTGCCTGTGCTGACCTCTTGGGCTTCGAGCACAACTCGTGCTAGGTCTTCTTTTCCTTCTTTCCTTCGAGCACGGCCAGTGCTACGACTGTGCTTGACTTGGCTTGACTTCTTTCTTCGCTCTCCGACCTTCTATGGCTTCCTGCTCTTTTCCTTAGCACTTTAAAAGATATATTCTTCATCGTAAAAGACGGGATTACATCAAAACATAGAAATTCGCACACTTCAATCATAAATGAAGAAAGTAAGCAAAATCAAATAAAAATTTAGGTGAGAAGGCCTTTGAAGTGCTGAAATTAGCCAATAAAAGAACAGAAAAGAACGTAAAGTTCCGGTTTATCGGTGCATGAGTAATCTTCTTACAAAGTTTCAATTACATACTTCGAAATCTATGTGAACTCTTGTGTTTCTACAATTACTTGTTCTCTTACTAATGGTAAGTTACTTTTAGATCTTTCTTACTACGGGAGTATGGTTGGTGCACTATTGTATCTTACCATCACTAGACGTGATATTGCATATACCCTATATATAGTCTCTTAATGTATGCATGCTCCCATACTACTCATTTTCGTGTTGTCAAGAGGACTTTGAGATACTTACATGGTACTACCGATCATGAATTATTTTTCAAATCCAATTCCAAGATGGATCTTATGATTGCTTTTTGTGATGTTGACTGGGCTCACTACAAAAAAGTGTCTTTTACCAACAGGGCCATATCTGTTGGTAAAAACTACTTTGTTGGTAAAGGGTTTTACCAACAGAAAAATATCTATTACTAAATTGTTGGTAAAAACTCAGTGGGTAAAAGTTTTACCAACTGAGAAAGTGATCTATTGCCATTAATGTTTGATACCAACAAATGAGTTTTGTTTGTAATACTTTCACCATTACCAACATAAGTATGTATGTTGGTGTTATGTGCTAATACCAACAAATATATACGTTGGTAATGGTAACGTGACATAATTATATCCAACATAAATATCTGTTGGTATTAAAACTTCCCATGGTTTATATCCGTTGGTAAAAACACATCCCTCCAACAAGTTACGTTGGTAAAACTTGTTTTATGAGGACATTATCTGTTGGTAAAAAATATTCAATCAGCACATTATTTGTTGGTAAAATTTAATTTTTCCAATCAAAAATATTTGTTGCGAAAAAGTTTATTACAAATTGTTGGAAATGGTAACCTAAACCCTGTCACAATTTTTAGCTTAACATGACATTGTACACATAAAACGAAAAACATATTCATACAATAATTTGAATCTTTATCACCATTGGATTATAAGTGTTTATAAAGGACAATAATTTAGTTTATACAAAAGCATACTATTTATTATTAAAATTCAAACCTTACAATTAGTAAATTAAGAAAATACAAATTATAGAATATAATCTCATTCTTCATATGGGTCATCGTCTTCGTCTTATTACCCTTCATTTTGTTCCCTTTCATCCTCAGCAAATTTGTAATAATATAGCATATTAATACACGTCACATCTTTCCTTTCAGTTGGTTAGTCACAGTCATGAGTGATACAATACAAATTGCAAGTAAATAATAGGGCTTATGCATAAATGGAATTCCGCAAACAAATTGTCCATCAACACTTTGAGATGTAAAACGTAAGCTTCAGAAAACATTTGAGTCTGACACCAAGACTTGTTTCAGGTAGATGTGTAGGATCAAGTTACAAAACAAATTGGACTAACAACTCTTGGCATGATCCATAGTGGGTTGTTGTCAAGAGAAAAAAATATTACCCTTTCCAATCAAGTAGGTGTTCAAAAAGAGAGAAAACATCAATTTATATAAGCAAAACTAATGAGGGGAGGAGGCAGTTACTTAATGGTTAATAAAACAACCAAAAGAGAGATGCTTATATAGTAGAATAGTGCATGCAGCATGCACAGAAACAAGAAAGGAGAAGACATTATTTTAAAATTATACAATGTTGCATGAGCAACATATTAGTAGCTCCTACTTTCTCCTGTTCCAGAAGGCATTAACAAAAATTTTATTGTACTTGATCGTACTTGGAAAAACTGTGCAGCCAAGTGCAAATGCACCATATCAAGGAAGGAAAATAAATAGGTTATAAGATTAATAAAAAAGAAAAACAAACTACTCGTCCAAATAAAATAATAAACACTATCGAAACTTATAAAAACACTAGAAAAGAAAAATATTTAATTATAATTACTCAGTACATGACAATTTAGGGGAAAGAAATAGGCTACAGTGGAAATGCAAAATTCGAACGTTTTTAAACATAATTAACCGTATAGTGGTTCTTCACACAAGTTCCCTTAGGAAATATCAGAAGAGGATTATTGTCAGCACCTTGTACATGCTCCCTTAACTTGAAATATCCCAACTCTAACATAAGAACTGGGATCATCTAATACAAGGTAATTTAGCTACTGTCCACTTACTTCCTAGCCACGATTTTGTGGTCCTTTGCTTCAGAACGGTTGAACTAGATGCATCCAACACTTTCCAAGATAGTGCTCTACAGAAGCCCTGTACAAGATGTGAACCAAGAAGATTAATATGTGAACCCAGGCATATTTTATTAGCAGCAGATCATAAAGTTTTTTGCCACTAAAAAGCACCAAGTAATTCAAATGAATGAGCAAGTTTGCAACTAGGCTTTGTATAAGATTCAGATAACCTGACTGAAAGAACATTCAGATTGTATTACACAGTCCCTAAAAGAAGTCAAATACTCAGATTTGAGACTGCTCATGGTTCTGGACATAAAATTATAGCACAGATGTAGAGGATAAAATTATAGCACAGATGCAGAGGTGACACATTCATAAAATATAACTACTATGACAAGGTATTGTCTAACTGCATGGGCAATTGATATTAAGATTAAAAAAATCGTCAAAAGGCTTACCAACCCATCCAGGATGCTTCTGCATGATGACAGCAAAAGCAGTCATCTGTTCCAGGATAATGAAATCAATCATAGAGGTATGATTGGCCACAAAAACCTGTTCAAGTCATGAAAAAGAAAGGAAAATTTAAAACTACTTGAAACTGATCCAACATTCACTTAAAACTGATCGAACATTCCCTGCGGCCAACATAAACTTCAAAATAACATAGCTTAGACAAAAATCTCTCATAGACTCATAGTAGCATACATATATAAGAATAAAAGCAAGTTATGACAGGAAGTAGACAGTTGTCACATAGGAAAGTAGGAAGTTATGCGAAAAATGTAGACCTGCTTTGGCCTCACAATAGGCTGTGGTCCATGATACTTAATCACCCCAGTCCATGATGAAACTACAAATCAACTCCACAAGAGACCTCTGCATGAGAAATAAATGGAACCAGTCAGACAAATATGGTTATATCTTTCCCAAATTAGAGCAATGATTTTAAATAAATTGCGTACAAGTAATGAAGAAAAGTAACCCCCCTCCAAAAAAAGACGAAAAAAAACTTCCGTAACAGAGGAGTAAACACCATAAAAGTTTTTGGGGAGGAATAGAGAACAAAAAGGTCGAAGATGAGGGACATGCCATCCAACTAATGAAAAACTTGCTACCATTGAAATAAGTGAATAAGTTAGCAGTCATATAGTGCTACTTTTCAGTGTCTTATAAGACTATAACAAATGTATCAGGTCTCTAAAACTAAGGCTTTCTCAAAGCTAAAATCTAAACAGACATTATACTAAACCATCCTACATATTTACTGGGAGATAGCTAAGACATGTTAGGTTACACGAATATGAAGGTTTGCCCGAGGAGAGTCCGAGTCACCCTAGAGGGGGTGAATAGGGTGATAGAAAATTCTTTACGAAAGTGTACACTTTTGCGCAGAAAAGAGGCAAAGACAGGTTACGAGTCTAAAGACAGAGTCGAAAAGGTTGGACTCGAAATCGGTGAATCGAAGAAGCAAGAGCACTAAGGCCATGCCGAGCCTAGAATGAACTCGAAAGAGAACACGAGAGATTTTACGTGGAAACCCTCCTGGGGCAGAAAACCACGGCCCGTGTCAATCCAGACACGAAGTCAAATCCACTATTTTGAGTCCACAAAATACCGTGAACTTGACTCGAACCCGAGTTGCTCCCTTAGACAACTCTATACAAGTTTTCCTAGACTCGAAGTTCCCTTATCCGATCTAGTACTTCCTAGCTGAGATAACCTTTACAGCTAGGGACAACTAAGCTGAGTTAACCCTTACAGCTTAGTCAAGGGACCTTACAAAGAATGTAAGAGGAGTTTGTAACTAAGTACAAGACCTTACAACTCGAAAGTAATGAATTACGAGTGGGAGTTGTAAGTTGAAGATTGAATAACTTTGTTCAAGTAGATGTATTGACAATATGTTCGGCAACCTTCAAGTCTTGTGAAGTGGCTTCCTTTTATAGAAGACCGGGCGAGTAGCCGTTATCTTCATCTGCGACCGAGAGTCCTCTCGTGACCGTTGTGAAAGGCTTTACGAGTCACTCGGAAAGTATCCGTTGAAATATGGACGTTGGACAACGGTTTAACTCTCTTGGAAGTCTCAAAACCATCGTTTGTGTCTTGATAAATGTGGTGAAACCCATCGTTAAGATTGGCGTTCAGTTTTCGGATATGGAAGCGGACGACTTCGACACAATCTTACGGGACTAAAGCGAGGGAAGGTGAAAAGCCATATCTGCTTGGTGATTTGACGTTACGAAGCCGGCTACTTTTGTATTTTGAAAAGATATCCTCGATTGAATAACCTACAAAAGTAAAACACCTTCGGTTCTCAAAGTATAAAATACTTTGGTCCAAGGTTAGACACGAGATAATAAAATAATTATGAAAATTACGTAATTGATTATACGAGTCGGAAGAGAAATGGAATTTTCGAGTCTAATATCCATGATACTCAGAATTCCATATGACTTAGTCTTAGGTAAAGAATCAAGTTCCATAACGAATATCGAGTGGGAAATACTTGATGTAGACTAAGCATGAAAAGAGCTACGAATGCTGACTTTGCAAACAATAGAGTAGATAATCACAAGTCGGATTACGAGTGAGAGTGGACTCGAGAATAAAGAACAAGTTTTACGAGTCGCTAAGCGAAAGCGATTAAAGAGATAAGTGAAGGCCAAATCGCATAGAAAAGATACTATTTCACTCAAGTAAGTTTCTAAGACACGAGAGAATGCCTTGGAATCAAAACTCTATATGAATGACATCGTTAAACCTGATTCCTTTTGCATGACTCGAAAGATATAGAGTAGTGTCCGAGTCTTCAATCTCCCCTTTTTGATGAAAGGCATTCCATACTTACACGAAACTTTGTTAGAGGGAAATAGATTGATTCCGAGTAGTTTGAGTAAAAGTAAGGCATATTGAACAGAGCAATATACAATATATCGGAGCAAAATAAAGTATGCTTGAACTCATTAACTCGGAAAAGAAAGAACTCATAAATTAATAAAGAAATGCTTTAATTCATTAAAAATCAAGTGAATAAACTCCCCTAAAGAAGACAACCGAGTTTCGACTACATTTCTCCCCCTTGCCTTTCAGCAAAAACAAGTAACAAAAAGAAGGGAGAAAAGTACAAGTAATACACATAAGTTGTGCGGACAAAAGAAAATTTTGAAACGAAATTCGGAGACAGCGAGGAATTGTGACTCGGTGCATGGCTCCAACTAGGAAGGAGGGATTTCGAGTGGAGGCGGAGGTGCGCCGACGCTGATACGATCTTGACGATGTGCTTGAGCGCGGCGAAGGAGAACCGGGACAATTCGCGGGGGCTCGGCTACGAGTGGCTGACCCGGAGAAAGTGGATCGAGGGGTTCTTCCCTTGGGACCTCGAGGGCTGGAGGGGCTGCTCTGGCTGACTCGGCTGGAGGAGCGAGATCTTCGACCCACTCGGAGCTGTCATGCGAGCTGAGTACGGCAATTTGAGCTTGGGGAGCGAGGTTGTCCCTCGGCGGTTGCCACGGCCTCTTCTTCCCTTTGCCGGAAGGAGCTGCCTCGGCCGCGGGTTCCTCGGCGTCCTCCGCTGCATCCGTAGCTTCTTCCTCTGCTTCCTCGGCTTCCTCGCTCTCCGAGGAGGTCGGGCCTGGGCTCGAAGACGCCTCGGATGGGTCCGAGTCATCGGGGTCCTGAGCGGCCTTGGACCGCCTCTCTCGAGGAGCTCGGCCGGCTCATCACGCTCCTTAACCAGCTCTCTCATCTCAAGAACGAGAGGCTGCTGTTCTCGGATTTGGGACTGACCAGGTCTTTTGGTTGATGGTCGGACCACGAAGCACGGACTTGAAACCCCGAGCATGTCTCCGAAATCGGAAGACACAGAGGTGATCTTGTCCATGAAGACGAGGAGACAAGAGGGCGAGAGAGAGTTTTGGAAGCACTTGGAGGTGGAGGCACCACCAGGTGAAGAGGGAAGAGGGAGAGGGGTTGATTTACGAGTGCGAGGTGGAGAAGGAGGCCTCGGCTACGAGTTGTGAACCCGGACACCGGGGTTAGTTTCTCGGTATCCGTACCCCTGAAGTTCCTTCTTGCCGACCACAATGGCCGCCTCGGACACCGCGTTAGGGTCGAGAGGAAGAGGAACTTGGAATTGTTTGAAGACAAGGGTGAGAAGAGCACCGAAAGGAAGGGAGGTGTTCTTCTTGGTTTGGAGTTGAGCCGGCACAGCTGCCATCCGCTCAATGATGGAGGGGAAAAGGTCGACTTCGTATCCCTCCGGGATATCGAAGAGGGCTTTGAGGTGCTTGGAGTTGGGGTTCTCCTTGCTAGAATGCTTGTGAGAAGAAGGTTCTCATCAGCAGGAAACACTGAAGCCTGGCTTCGACTTCAAGCGAGTCACGAAAAGTTCTTTCCGGACCCGGGGAATTCTTTAGCAAACTTTTCAAAGAAGTCGTCGGCGACTTCGGTGAAGAGGATAGGGTTGTCTGTTCAAGAAGAGAGAAGATACTTTGAACGAGACGGTGAAGGAGGGAGGTGTTGATACTGAACCGTAATGTTACGAACCCGAGAGGTTAGAACATTTTCAGAGTGAGAGAGGTGAGTATAGAACTCGAAACGAGTTCGGGATAGATGAACTCGCTGAAACACAAGAAATGGTAGACTCCGGTGGTTTGAATGTTGGACAACCAGGAGAATTTGGTTGTTGGGAAGAACTTGTCGTCCAGCGCAAGATCTTTGGGTGACAATGGGTTTTGAAGGGGTTGAGTTTTACGGCTTGTTGGTGCGAGGTTTCTTAGAGGATGAAGAAACACGAAAGTCGGGATGGTTTCTTCTTTTAGGCATTGAGAGAGATGAAAAGATGAAACTTGTCGAAAGAGAAAGAGAAAGAGATGTAGAAGAGAAGAAAACGAAAATGGTAGAAGAAAATGAGAAGAGAGCGATCGAAAACTTACGAGAGAGAGAGAGCTTCTTCAACACTTGCATACGATCAAGGGTCACTGTTCACGTAGAAAACTTCCGCGAGAGGGTTTTTGTTTGAGAGGGAAGGAGTTTTAGAATACCGAGAGGAAGATAGATAGACGTTATATATAATGAGTACGCGCGCCCGTTCACTATCCGTTAAGTAACTCCGTTCCGTCTCACCCGTCCATCGATCATTAATGCCCGGTGTGACAGTTCTTCTTCAACGGTTGAGATATCGGTGGTTTGAAATCTGCGGTTAAGATCCGATCGCAGCGCTCGAGAAAGAGAGAGAGAAAGAGACTTTGAAATTATAATCCGAAACTCTCCATTGTTCTAGAGATAGCTTCGGAAAATTTGATGTCCAATTTTCTCTACGTCCGAGTTTGACTCGGAAAAGTTTCGAGTGACTCGAAACACGAAATAACTATCAGCCCGAGTATCACATGATCAATCGAACTAATGGTTATTGACAACGAAAGCACATAGCACAGAAAAATTCAAGAATCATAACGCGAAACTAAGCATTTAACATACCAAGCTCATTCCGAATAAAACAGAATTGATCTTCACCAAGTGGCTTAGTAAAGATATCAGCTAATTGAAGATTAGTCGGAATAAATTCAAGTGTAATATCACCCTTTTACGAGTGATCGCGTAAGAAGTGATACCGACCTCAATATGCTTTGTTTTTGAGTGCTTTGGACAGGATTCTTAGTGATGCGATTGCGCTTTGATTGTCACACTTGATTGGAACCGAGTTGAGACATAGTCCAAGATCCTTCAAGTGTTGTTTTATCCGAGAGAATGCGAGCGCAACAAGCTCCAGCGGCAATATATTCAGCTTACTGCAGTTGATAGAGCTACTGAGTTTTGCTTCTTTGAGTGCCGGGATATTAGGGATTGACCCGAAATTGGCAAGCTCCGGATGTGCTCTTTCGATCAACTTTGTATCCTGCGTAGTCCGCGTCGAGTACCCGGTCGGACTCGGTTACGAGTCTACGGAGTACCATAGTCCTAGATTCGAGTGCCTGCAAGATATCCGAATATTCTCTTCACCGCGAGTGAGATGTGATTCTTTTGGATTAGCTTGAAATCGTGCGCATAAGCAAACACTGAACATTATATCCAGTACTGCTTGAAGTAAGATATAGCAGTGATCCAATCATACCTCGATAGAGTTTCGATCTCTTGCTTTACCTGTCTCATCCGAGTCGAGCTTTATCTTGCTTGCTCATAGGGGTCGATGCGTGCTTTGCATCTTGAAGTTTGTATTTCTTCAGCAGTTCCTTGGTGTATTTTGATTGATGGACAAAGATTCCATCTTTGTCTTGTTTGATTTGCAGCCCAAGGAAGAAATTGAGTTCTCCCATCATACTCATTTGGAACTCTTGGCTCATCAACTCGGAAAATTCTCGGCACAGAAATTCATTAGTAGCACCGAAAATAATATCATCAACATATATTTGAACAATGAGGAAATCTTTCCCTTTGGTCTTTATGAATAGAGTCTTGTCGATCCGACCTCTTTTGAAATCATTTTGAATCAAGAAGTCTGCTCGAGTCTTTCATACCAAGCTCTAGGGGCTTGCTTAAGACCATAGAGAGCCTTTTGGAGTTTGAAAACATGATTTGGAAATTCGAGTTTTCAAAGCCGGGAGGCTGCTCGACATAAACTTCTTCTTCAATAAAACCATTGAGAAAGGCACACTTAACATCCATTTGATATAATTTAATATGCATGCGGGATGCAAATGCCAACAGATATTCTAATGGCTTCAATTCTAGCTCATTGGTGCAAAGGTTTCCCCACAATCAATTCCTTCTTCTTGATTGTAACCTTGAGCTACAAGTCTAGCCTTATTTCGACTACTATTCCACCCTCATCCAGTTTGTTTTTGAAAACCCATTTGGTTCCTATAAGCTGGGTGGTCGGAAGGTCGGTTGGTCGGAGTCCGGACTTGGTTTCTCTCGAATTGATTCAGCTCTTCTTGCATGGCCTCTACCCATTCGGGTTCATTAAGGGCTTCTAGTGCATTTTTGGGTTCGGTTAGTGAAATGAATGCGGTGAATGCACATAGATTATGAAGAGAAGAACGAGTTCTTACCCCACTTGTTGATATCGAACATAATGTTTTCTTGGGGATGACTAGAAGTAAATTTGAATGCTTTACCAGTCCTTTGATTCACCGGGTTTGTGGGTTGAATTGCTTGATCTTCGAAGCTTGTTACGAGTGATCCTCTTCATTGACTTGCTCGTTCGGAGCGACCTCTTGAGTTGTCTCATTCCGAGCTTCCTCGTTACGAGTGATCTCCTTCGAGTCTTTATAGACTCATCTTCGTCGTCATCCTTTCGAGCTTCGGTTCGAGTATGAAGATTCACTTGGTTTTCCCTGTTCAAGCTCATCAAACACTACGTGGATACTTTCTTCCACTTTGTTAGTTCTCTTGTTGAATATACGGTAAGCTTTGCTATGAGAAGAGTAACCTAGAAAGATTCCTTCGTCGACCAGAGCATCAAACTTGGTCGGATGATCCTTACCGTTGTTGTGGACAAAGCACTTACACCCGAAAGATGCTGAAATAGGAAATATTTGGCTTCCTCCCTTTGTAGAGCTCATAAGGTGTTTTCTTGAGAATGGGTCCGATGAGGCATCGATTGAGAGTGTAGTTGGGCTGTGTTTATCGCCTCGCCCGAAAATAGTAAGGCGAGTTGTGTTCAATCATCATCGTCCTTGCTATTTCTTCAAGGGTTCTGTTCTTTCTCTCAACTACTCCATTACGTTGAGGAGTTACAGGTGCTTGAGAAGTTGTGAGAAATTCCATTCTTGTCACAAAACTACGAGAATTCCGAGTAATCGAACTCCCTTCCATGGTCGGTTCGAATCTTTTGAATCTGAGTCCGAGACTCAACTTGAATCTTTCTACGAGCTTGCTGAACTCCTTGAAGGCTTCATTCTTATGTTTGAGAAAACACACCCAGGTAAATCTTGAAAAATCATCAATAATAACAAGTATGTAAGATTTACCTCCGAGACTCTTTACGGGGATTTCACCACATAAGTCCATGTGTAGTAATTCAAGCACGTTGGATGTGGAAACTGTCTTCGAGAGATTTGAATGAAGATCCGACTTGTTTCCCTCGGTGCATGCTCCACATACTTTATCCTTCTCAAACGCACGGTTAGGTAATCCTCTAACCGAGATGATGAGATGCGAAGCTTTTTGAGAGTATGCATGCTAATATGTCCTAATCTACGATGCCAAATCCAAGAATCATCTTGAAGATATGCTTTTAAACAGGATAAGTTCTTACTTGGGTCGAAAGAGGGATGATGTAGGTATTACCCGATCTCTTACCCGAGAGCTTTACCTCTTTGGTGGTCTCATCCGTGATGTAGCACTTGGATTGAGTGAATTTTACCTCTTGACCTTTGTCACAAAGTCGGGAGATGCTAAGTAAGTTATACTTTAGTCCTTTGACAAGGTAGACTGGGCTCACCAGATTGTTTTCATTACCAATCTTCCCAATGCCCACTATCTTGCCTTTGCTTGTCATCACCAAAGGTCACCTTTCCTCCTTTATATGACTTCAGCTCGGAAAAGAGTCCTTGGTCACCTGACATGTGTCGAGAACATCCGCTGTCCAGTACCAGTGTCCTTTTGATCTTTTACGAGTGACCTGCAAAACAGAGAGAATCTAACCCTTCTCACTTCCTCTAACGAACCCAGTAACATTCCTTACTCGTGGTCCTTTTACGAGGAAGAAGGTGCTTCGGAACCCGGATTTGAACAACTTTGGGTTTAGTCCGATTACGAGTCTTCTTCTCTTCGAGAACCGAGTCCGTGTCTCTTTCCTTTTAAAAACCTTTCCTTTTGAAACAGGAGGAAAGGGTTTCCTTTTGTAAATAGGTCCGGGTTTAGTCCTCCTTTCATTTTTATGAATGGGACCATGCTCAGCCTTTTTGAACTTAACAGTTCTGGAATCCTTTTGAACAAATCCGAGTAAGAATTAGATTCTTCCTCCTTGTTGAAACCAAGACCTTCTTTTCTAAAAGAGACACATTGTGATCCTAAGAGCATATCAAGGTTCTTCTGTCCTTGAGAAAACTTTAAAACCAGATCTTGAGACTCAATGAGCTTTTGTTTCGGTTGCTCATTTTCTTTCTCGAGTAACTCGGACTCAGTCTCATTAGCTTGAGCACTTGTCTTGAGTTCTCCGAGTGTCGAGTCTCGGCTTTTCTAATTCATTTTTAAGGAAGTGTTCTCGAAGTGATTGACTCAAGTTGTTCCTTGAAATGAGAAGAATCGGAATTGGACTTTTCTTCCAAAGTAAAGATGTACTTAGCTAAATCAACTTTGGAAAATTTGAGGAAGTAATTTATTACCTCTTGAGGATCGGTTTCCTCATTATCCGAGTACGTAGTCCGAGTCCGACTCTTTTCGGCTTCGAGTCGGTGATTGCCATTAGACACTTTGAGTCATCCGAATCCTCGTCGTCTTCGAGATGAATCCTCGTCACTCCATGTTGCCATCATGGCCTTTTTCTTTTTCCTGTCCCTTCTTCGTTTTGGGACAGTCCTTGACTATGTGGTCTTTGTCTGCCACATTCAAAACATCCAGAATTCTTAGACAAAGATAACTTTGAAGGTGAAGAAAACTTACCTTTTCTATCTCTCTTTTTGTAGAATTCTTCGTTTGGTCTTTTGTCCCATCTTTTGTGCTTCATCATTCTCTTGAAGCCTCTTGCAATGAGTGCCATGGGATCATCTTCCGAGTCGGAAGAGCTTGGACTTGCTTCTTTGGATTACGAGGCTTTAAGCGCGATGTTCCTTTTGGAAGTACCCTCGGCATCTTCTTCTTCCGGATGTATCTCATAAGTCGAAGCTTTCCAATGAGCTCGTCCGGCTTCAAGATTGAGAGGTTCCGAGCCTCTTCTATGGCGATTACCTTAGGACCCCATCGTTTCTTGGGTAGGCTTACGAGAATTTTTCGGCATATTTCTTCATGGGAGATTTTCTTTCCCAAAGATTTGAGATTGTTGGTGATCTCGGTGAAGCGTATGAACATCCGAGTAATGTTCTCTTCGGCTCCATTTTGAAAAGCTCGTATTTGTGAAGATATCGGCTGATCTTTGCTTGTCTCACCGACTTGTACCTTCGTAGGTGTTGACCGAGTGTCCCACACCTCTTTGGCGAGTCACGAGCGAGACTCGATTATATTCTTCCGAGCTTATGGCACACATGAGGATGTTCATGGCTTTGAAGTTCTTTACGAACCTCTCTGCCTCGCTGGCGTGAACTCGGCCTTTGTTTTTGGAAGGATTCCGAATTCATCTGTCTTTGTTGGAATGTAGTTTCCTTGTTGTATGATTTCCCATACTTCTTCATCGTGATCCATGAGGAAACATTCCATAAGCTTCTTCCGAGTGACCGAAATTTGAACCTTTGAATTTTGGTGGCCTGTTGGAAGATCTACCTTCGTCGAACTCTCCGGTGTTACGAGCCATCCGATCTTTAAACCTTTGGACTGTTAGATCCTTTACGAAAGGCTAGGCTCGATACCAATTGAAGGTTTGCTCGAGGAGAGTCCGAGTCACCCTAGAGGGGGTGAATAGGGTGATAGAAAATTCTTTTCGAAAGTGTACACTTTTGCGCGAAAAGAGGCAAAGACAGGTTCGAGTCTAAAGACGAGTCGAAAAGGTTGGACTCGAAATCGGTGAATCGAAGAAGCAAGAGCACTAAGGCCGTCTCGAGCCTAGAATGAACTCGGAAAGAGAACACGAGAGATTTTACGTGGAAACCCTCCCGGGGCAGAAAACCACGGCCCGTGTCAATCCGGACACGAAGTCAAATCCACTATTTTGAGTCCACAAAATACCTTGAACTTGATCGAACCCGAGTTGCTCCCTTAGACAACTCTATACAAGTTTTCCTAGACTCGAAGTTCCCTTATCCGATCTAGTACTTCCTAGTTGAGATAACCCTTACAGCTAGGGACAACTAAGCTGAGTTAACCCTTACGAGCTTAGTCAAGGGACCTTACAAAGAATGTAAGAGGAGTTTGTAACTAAGTACAAGACCTTACAACTCGAAAGTAATGAATTACGAGTGGGAGTTGTAAGTTGAAGATTGAATAACTTTGTTCAAGTAGATGTATTGACAATATGTTCGGCAACCTTCAAGTCTTGTGAAGTGGCTTCCTTTTATAGAAGACCAGGCGAGTAGCCGTTATCTTCATCTCGCTGACCGAGAGTCCTCTCGTGACCGTTGTGAAAGGCTTTCGAGTCACTCGGAAAGTATCCGTTGAAATATGGACGTTGGACAACGGTTTAACTCTCTTGGAAGTCCCAAAACCATCGTTTGTGTCTTGATAAATGTGGTGAAACCCATCGTTAAGATTGGCGTTCAGTTTTCCGGATATGGAAGCGCATGCCTTCGACACAATCTTCGGGACTAAAGCGGGGAAGGTGAAAAGCCATATCTCGCTGGTGATTTGACGTTCGAAGCCGGCTACTTTTGTATTTTGAAAAGATATCCTCGATTGAATAACCTACAAAAGTAAAACACCTTCGGTTCTCAAAGTATAAAATACTTTGGTCCAAGGTTAGACACGAGATAATAAAATAATTATGAAAATTACGTAATTGATTATCCGAGTCGAAGAGAAATGGAATTTTCCGAGTCTAATATCCATGATACTCGGAATTCCATATGACTTAGTCTTAGGTAAAGAATCAAGTTCCATAACGAATATCGAGTGGGAAATACTTGATGTAGACTAAGCATGAAAAGAGCTACGAATGCCGACTTTGCAAACAATAGAGTAGATAATCACAAGTCGATTCTGAGTGAGAGTGGACTCGGAATAAAGAACAAGTTTTCGAGTCGCTAACCGAAAAGCGATTAAAGAGATAAGTGAAGGCCAAATCGCATAGAAAAGATACTATTTCACTCAAGTAAGTTTCTAAGACACAGAGAATGCCTTGGAATCAAAACTCTATATGAATGACATCGTTAAACCCGATTCCTTTTGCATGACTCGTAAAGATATAGAGTAGTGTCCGAGTCTTCGAATAGTATGCTAGGAACTTTAGCATTCTAGCTTTTCAGCTAATTGTCATTGGTGACTACTATAATCGGGACACCCCCTCCTAAACAACAACAAAAAACAGAGAAATCCTTCCCAAAAAATGAGACTGGGGGAGGGGGAAGAGGGAGTGGGAGGGAGAAGGAGAAAGAGAAGAAGATGGAGGGCCTCCATTGTAAATCAAGAAATTTTTATTTTTCTAAAAGTATCGGTTGGTAATTCTAACATTTCTTGTAGTGGCTAGATGTCCTGAAGTTGTCGATCTACTATTGAGTTTGTTGTCTTCTTGGGTTCCAATTTAGTGTCTTGCGTGCCAAGAATAATCCACAGTTCTCGTTCATCAACCGAGGCTGGATATCGTGTTCCTGCATGTACTTCTACAGAGATACAACGGTTTCGCCAACTACTTCTCGACCTGGGTGTATTTGTTTAAGTCCCTATACGGTTATTTTATGATAATGTTTCTACTACATATCTTACTACTAATCTTGTTCGATATAGTCGTAGCAAACATATCAATGTAGATTATCACTTTATTCATGAAAGGTTACCAAACGACACTTACAAGTTCATTACATACCTAATCAGCTTCAAGTTGTTCATATCATTACCAACTTTACATAAGTTAGTTCAAGCTCAATCTGTCCGACATTTTACCTTGTACAGATTAAGGTGTAATAAAGGATATATATGTGTATAACATATTTTGTTATCCTAGTTGGCTTCTGTAAACTAGTTTTATTCTAGTTTAACTATGTGTACCATTTACTAATATAAATAGGGACCTAAGCACCTCAATTAAGGTAGGTTGCCCACTGCTTATACAGGATATGGACCAAGATTGACCTTCCATTCAGAAAAGGTGAATGAACGAATCATTTGATCCATAATTTTCCTTCTTGCCAGCAATATCCGATGTATTGCAATGCTTTGATGTTCGTGATCCTGGTTCCACCTGCCAAGTAATTAGATTTAGATAGATTGACATCTGTCTTTTATGGATTATAATTAGCTGATAGATTTCAAATAAAAGTCTGAATATATTAGAAAATGATAAACATTCCACTTAACATGGTTTTTTAGGTCTGATTCTTTGATTTACTTTTATCTTCATCACTTTATTGTCCACGAAATATGGTTTTAGAATTCATGCTCTTACTCAAATACATAGTATGTTGTTGCTGCTGCTTTACTGAGCTGATGTTAGAGGCAGACATGAATTCATCATACCGAATTAAAATCATTTGAATTTAAAACTGAACACCTGTAATTGTGCATTGGCGCTCCGCTTTATCAGAGTGGAATTAGCGTTGCCAGGGTAGAGCTAATAATTGTTATGCTTGGATCTTCACCGTAAGCTAATTGCCTAATAATTTGTTCTCAGCCTCACCAGTTGTGCTTCCAAAGGTAGAAAGTCTGCCTTGTGCTGTGCTCATCACACCTCCAGAAACATTTCCCGGTATATATATTGACCATGCCTCTCCATAATTAGATTTCAATCACAACGAACTCTGCATTCAGTAGTGTAGATTAAGTTAATCAAATTCGAATTTGAAGGCTGAAAACCCAACTTTTGGAGAAAAGATACATCAGATACTACACTTCTGGCTTTAGGACCCTCATTCAAAAATGTATTGCGCTTCTACTCATGCAAGCACATCATAGATAAATGACATGAAGTAACACATATCAAATCTCGTGCCACGTTACATTCTGTCACCGTAACAAAAGACAAAGCCAGCCTCATCATATATATATATATATATATATATATATATATATATATATATATAACTGGAGTTACTGAGGGTAATAAATCATCTTTTATTAGTCTAATATGTCATCTCCAATCGAGTTGGCCACTAGCTAAATTAGTGGTGGTTTAATAAAAAAATTCACCATAAGTACATTACATGTACAATCAATTTTACCAAGTGAGTGTTACCGTAATAGTAAACATTCCATACTTCCGTCGAATCTGGTGGAAACAATTTTCTTACTAGTTGTGCAAAAAGTTAGAATGTGTAGTGAGCCTGAGCTTTTGAGCTTGGGCCTATAAACTCAACTGAATTTACCCCTAAAATAGGAATTAGTTGGATATCTCACACTTATCATTGTAAAAAAATGTACAATCAACTTTAAATTATAGTACACAAAAGTCTAAACCCCCAAAATACGGTTTATATATATATATATATATATAGGGAGGGTTCAAATGATCCCTCCCCTTTAGGTGAGCTCTAATTTTAGGTGAACACTTTTAATCTAAACCCTTCAATTAAAAATTAAGGGTTCAGATTAAAAGAGCATTTTTATTAAAAAAAAAAGAAAATCACAAAAATGTTTGGAAAGGGTCGAGAAAACCCCCCATTTCTCGCTCCCCTAATTTTGTTTCCTCTCGCAGTCCCCTCTTCTCTCTCTCTCTCTTTGTCGTCCGTCGGCCGATTCCTCCTGTCGGCGTCCAAATCCGACCTCTTCCCACCGCCGCATCATCCCTCTCGCTGCCCTCTCCCGTTTAGGGTTTGTGCCTCGCTGCTGTGCTCTCTCTCGGCTATCCTATCCGTCACCGGAGGCCGATTTGGCAATTCTTCGTTCTCTCTCAAAGAGGCGATAACATTGTCTTAGAAAATTCTACCCTTTTTCTCTTCCCCTAACCCTAGCAAAGGTACACTCCCGACTACACCCTTTCTCTCACTTTAATTTGAATCCTCATACTCCTTCTTTTCTCTTTTTAACGATGTTCAATGTCGGAATAAACTCTAGCCATTTCGTAATTTTCTGTTTTCCTTGTAATGAATGTTGAATTCTTCGTTTGATTTAAGAAGTTTATTTTTGTGTGTTTGGGAATGGGAAGGTTGTTCTTTTCGAGTATGTAACAGTTGAGGAATGGTGGAGGGGTTAATTTTCCGGTTTGGAGGAGTTTTATTGATTCATCCGAAGATAGAAAATGATAAGAATCCAATTATTTTTGGGCTCTAATTATTCTTTGTGTGCTAGTTTGGTGCATAATCATGAGTGGCTGATTGATAAATTGAGAATTTGGTGCTAAATTTGGCATTTAGTGGTGAATTATGAGCTGATAGGTTGCAAGCGAGTGTCCGAATTAGGGATAATCACGCCCTAATAGCTTTATGCTCGTAAGCTTGGTGTATTTGGCATGAAGGTTAGTGAGTTATTAGGTGATCCTGAATTGCACAGAGATTATTGAGTAAATTGTACACTAACCGCTTACTCGAGGCTTGTCTGTTGAGTAATTTCCTAAGTTTAGAATTTGAAAATTTATGCTATTGTTGAACGCTTTTTTCTCGGTTGTCCTTTCATCTCGGTATTAGTCCTGGAACGTTTTTGTGACTCTTCTCTTGTAATCTGGTTTCTTTTACCCAATTTAGGTATAATGTTGATGGTGTAGTTTTACTTGTTGTGAGGTTATTGAGCAATCATCCTTTTTATAGTAAACTATAAGAGAAGAAGCTTATAAGTTGTCAAGCCTCATCTATTTTCTTTAGAGAGTAACTCTTATGATTCCACTTCCTGCTCGAGTTACGACTTTGGTTTACTTGCCTTGATTACTAACTGGTTAATGCTTTCTCGGTACCCCACAAACTTTCTACACTAAGAATCAGAAACCAACTAAGCACTTGAAGTGAGAGAGAGAGAGAGAGAGAGAGAGAGATGTGAACTGTAATCTCAAAAATTGAGTCGAGGTGTGTGTTCAGCAACAACAACAACAACCGTACTTGTAATTTAGTGTCTATGTCTATAAAACCGTGGACGCCTAGCTCAATCGGTACAGCATTTGTGTTATTACACAAAGATGTGGGTTCGAATCCCACATAAGCTAAAAACAAAACTAAAAACCTTCGAAATAATACATTTATACCTATTCAAGCATGCACAAGTTCAGCTAAAAGTTAAAGACTTGCGTAAAACTTGAAGGCAATGCGATTCGAGGCTATGAAGACCTTGGACATGTCCTGAAAGAAGTCAAGGAAGATGATTTATGAACAAAAGGTTATACCATAGAGGAAAGGGTAAAGTGTCATGCCTTCCAGTTCGGTGTAGACCGAACAAGTCCAATTAGTAAGACATGCGCATAAAAGTTGAAAGAAGTTCATTTTGGAGCAGACAAGGCTATGGACACGCCTAAAATGAAGTTAGGAAGTTTATACCACGGAGGAAAGAGTAGTCAAAGCAAGAATTTCAATTTCACCATATTGAGTTCCTAATTTTCAGCAGAATTTTTTATTTTTGAGATATTTTTTACATTTATTGGTATGTAATATTTGAGATAGTTTAGGGCATAAGAAATCCATTTGTGAGCAGATCAGGACTTAGAAACAACACATGATTCCCATATGCATATAAATCCAAATAAACTTGAGAGGTATAAGGAAAATTAGGAACTCAATATGCTAAAATTGGAACCCTTGCTTTGACTATTCTTTTCTCCATGGTATAACCTTCCTAACTTCATTTTAGGCGTGTCCACAACCCTAGTTGCTCCAAAATAAACTTCCTTCAACTTTGATGCTCATGTCTTGCTAGCAAATGCACTTGTTCCGACCTACACCGAACTTGCTAGCAAATGCACTTCTTCAAAACTTGCTAGCAATCGCACTTCTTCGATGGAGAACATATCCACCAAAAGATTGAACTTGCTAGAAACTTGCCCATATGTGGGTTGCCCAGAAAGATGCCTTTTGATACTATGATCAATCAAATTCTGCGTTCTTCGCTCTTCAAATTGTTGATAGTAAGTCCGCACATCTCGCCTTGTGCTTGTAACTTGCATTGTGTTGCTTCGAACGGAAGGCTGACAAGACAAAAAAATGTGTCATCATGCATATTACTTGTTTTTTAGAAATTTAGTAAATACAAATGGCATAGTATCAAACATCAACAACCACTTCTTTGAATAAATTCAAACGTGAAAACAATGACCATTATTGTATCCTTTCGCTCACAAGTGCTTTACACTTGGCTTTGGAGAAAACATCATTGTAACATTGAGCTATTGCAAGTTTTATGCAAGTCTTTAGAGGTTTATGTCATACCAACATAAAAAGCCTAAATGGGATTTGAACCCACATCTCCATGCTACTGCATGTTGCTCTACCATTGAACTATTAAGCTAATGATACAAACTCCTTTCAATTTGCTAGCAAAATTAAGTTCATGAGTGATGAGTTACAATCATCACGGCTCCTTTCAATTTGCCAAAGCAATTTCGCTCATTAGTTTCAGACCATCGCCACAACTCCTTTTGTTCACTTCACCAATTTCGGATATCACAAATTTCGAGTCATCACCACAACTCTTTTCAAATTGGAGACACATTTCAATTTATCAATTTTAATCATCTCCAGCTCTAGTAAACAACACAATTAAATTCACTAATGCCAATTTGTATCATCTTCCAATAAATTGAATCAAAAGAAACTATAATTTTTTTCGATAGAGAGACATAGAGAGGGGATCAAAGAGAGAGATATTGAGGGCATAAAAGAACCAAACTTAGCAAATGAAGAAAGAAAAATTAACGGAACCAAACTCAAGCAAATGAAAAAAGAAAAATTAGGCATGAATTATACAAAACCTAAATCCGATTTTGAAAAATAGGAAGAAATAGAGAACTCGACTAATTGAAAACCGAGGGTTTGAAAGATAATAGCCATGGATTCGAGAGGGTACGGAGTCGGATGGCCCCAAGATAAGAGAGAGAGAGACAGACAGACGTAAAATAGAGGGGAAAGGATACTCATCGAGCCATGGATTCGGGACGCCGAGGACGAACGACGGCAAGATGAGAGAGAGACAGAGCGAGCGTGAGCCGAGAGAGGTTCCTGCGAGAGATAGAGAGTCTCCGGCGAGAGAGAGTATAGCGAGAGAGAGTCCGGCGAGTGCGATGAGAGGAGCAAAGAGAGAGAGAAGAGTGTGCGAGAGGTTTTACAGCGAGATAGAAAGAGAGAAGGGACGAAGACTAGCGGAGCGAGAAATGAGAAGGGGTTTTCGACCCCTTCCAAACATTCTCGTTTTTTCTTTTTCTTAATAAAAATATCCCCTTTTTATTTCATCTCGTTAGATTTTAATAGACGATTCGGATCAAAAGTGCTCACCTAAAGGGATGAGCTTACTTGAACCCTCCCCATATATATATATATATATAAGATTTTATCCACAACCTTTTTTCCTATTTAGAAATTATTATTAGTGAAAAACATAGCTTGCACGGAAACAACAGCCAACCGGGAGGGAAGGACGGAAGAAACGTGGCAGCCAAGCAGCTCATAGTTGAAGATACCTTTGATCGTATATTCTATGACGTCATCTTTTGACACGTGTCAAACCAGTATTCACGCAGCTGTGAATGGAATTTTTCCTTTTCCCTTTTTTGACAAGAATGAATGTTATTTTGCTTATGGATAACGTTGTGGGGCTAAGTTGACGAAGGTGGATGTGAGCCGTTGGATGAGGATGAAAATGAATCTTGACTTTACATCTACGTTCCTGATATTTAATTACTCCAATCACAATCAAGGCCTTTTAGATTAAAGGGACCATTCTACTACTAATAATAGTAGTAGTAGTAGTAGTAGTTTTATCTTTTTGATAGTTTCATAATCTTCTTAAAAAATTCCAAGTTTGTCATCTAATGGTGTTTTGTGTATACTTTACGTATCCATCGCTTCAAATCTTTCCCTACACTTGGGAAGAAGAATGCTCAATTTGTCATTATTCAATTTTTTCCTACTTGTTGCAACTATAAAATGCTCAAGTATTCAAATAAATTTGAACAGAAAATGTTCATATTTAAGGACTAAAATTTAATTATTAGTATATTAGTGTCATACCCTTACGATTTAAGGATTTTAGTTATTTTTATTTTAATCGTATGTTTTTTCTTTTACACTAATATTTATACATTTATTTTATCTAGCTTTTATAATTTATGAAAATGGTAATGTTTAAATATTAACAAATTTATTTGTGGATCAATACAATCAATCAATTCATGGTATATAATTTCATATAAATTAATTATACCTAAAATATAATTAAATACATTACTTACATAAACTTAGTATTTATAACACATTGTCACATAAGTATTATGCGTCACTCATATAGAGCTTCCACTCAACTTTTAATATAATTAAATCTAAATTTTTTTAAAAAAAAACCTCAAAAATTCATTAGTATAACACAATTGATAGGGAGTATGATGCATTGATATTAAGGCAAGCTACGTTTTGAACAATGACATAGTCCAAACTATGGAAGGTATTGCATTATGACTATGTAATGGATGATGACAAATAATGGGTGATAAATCACCCTGTCCCCCTTTCTTATAATTGGTAATTCATTATTTATTTTTATTTTTTTTAAAAAGGAATTGGCGACTTATCAGCCAAAACGAATACTTAATGACTGGTTGAGTTTATATTTTGTGAAGGTCCTTTGTTTTCTTATGCAATAATTAACTTTACTAAAAGTTTATTTTTAAATTATAAAGCTTTGGTATCTATCAGTTATGTTGAGGGAAATAATTTGATACCTTATTGAATCAACTTCAATAAAGATGAATCCGTATGCATTCCTTATAATTGTGAAAACTTATACATACAAAATATAAAATTGTACAATTTATATACTATAATTCCATTATACTATTCAATTAAATTATAATTTTTTAATTTAATACAAAATAAGAAAATGTTAAAGTCGAAATAATACAGTTAAATATACATATTGGTGTGAATTTGGAGAGCAAAGAAAAGGTTATGGTAAAATGGGACAAAAAAGTATGTGTATTTTTGATAACGTATTAACCGTGTTGAAATCATGTTTTGGTACAAATTATGTGACAATGTTAGCCATTCACGATTCAAGCACATGGTGTATGAAACGTAACATTCACGCTTCCATCCAGAAAGTGTCGATTTGGAGCAAATGATGAGCTAATGTGGACTCTACTTGTTAATCATACTTTGAGAGAGAGAGAGAGAGAGAGAATAGGAAATTCCCAATGGGCTTTGTGTTTATCCATTAGTTTTTCCGTGAATCTGTTGTTGATGCGGTTTCAAGCTTTTATCCGGAGGAGGAATTATTCCCCTAATTATCTGACATGTCATAATCATATGTTTTAATTTGACACTCTCCCTGTGATTGTGATCGTGATTTTAAACACAAGTTATTGGAGTCTTAATTTGGGTATTGTTTACTTGTTTGAATGATTAACAGTTGACTCAATTCCGTTTCAGATTTGGGTTTCTCATGAATCTCTACATACAATAAGGTCTTCATTCCTTTTCTTTTCTTCTTATTTCTAGAGTTAACATTCAAGGATTCTGGTCATTACTTGAGATCTATGCCATTATTCTATTAGTTTTTCACTTCAAAGAGAACTCCAAAAATATGAGAAATTTTCAACGGGATATTCGACGGATAGGGATGTCTAAATTCTACTCGTCGGTAAGGAGATATCGACAGGCCTCGAAACATGTCCGATGGGCTGACAATCTCGTCGGACCATTCCGATGGGTTTTACACAGGAAACTCAATGTAAAACCCGTCGGAAAATAGTACCAATTGTAAAAGAAAAACTTTCTGTCGGGGCCCGATTTACTACCCGTCGAATAGTCTCGACAGTCTCTTACCCCGTCGGACATTTTCCATCGCTTGTAGTATGTATCAAATTTGTTTATGAGTTTATTGAACTTATTTTTTTAATGAACTAAGTGATGACTAAAATAGTCCAATAGTAGTTGGTACAAATTGTTGTCGGTAGTATTTATCAGTATTACTACTCATATTGAATAGCATCTTACTAGCTATATAGTATTGAACCACATAGTGGTAGATGCTCTAATTTTGTTGGAATAGTATTGTATCCACTGTATTGAATTGACAATAGTTGTGGTACTTGTGGTAAAGTATTGTTGGCCATCCTATTTGCTCACGAGATTGAAGGAGGGGGTTCAGCAAGTCATGTTCATGTTACAAGACAAGGAAGATAGGGAAGAAGACCAACTTTATAAATGTACCCATGACAAACCTACCTTTATACATTGAACAAGAGTCTTGTTGACCTCAACTAAACTCAAACCGATATAAAATAACGTTAATACAAAACATGACTCAAACTAAAGTTAACTTGAGACGTGCCAAAGTTAAATAGACTTGTAGGGCAAAGCCGGATGTAATTGCCAATAGCCTAACACAAGCTAGCATAAGCATGAAAAGACATAGTGGTTGACATACATAAGTTGTCCTAAAAACTCATTCACTGATTACATAAAGGATGCATGTGGGTGTGGGTGTGACAATGATCCTCTCCTGAAATTAAAATTAATTAATTTTGGGACAACTATTATAATCGAAACCACACGCATCATTTATTCCTTACCAAAACTTTGAATTAAAAATTGTCATGAGCCATAAGAAACGCAGGCGTTTTAGGCATCTTATCTGCCAACTTGCCCAAATTCTCAGAGAGACAGATTTTTTAAAGAGGGTTGCCGGAAGCCGCACTCAATGCGCCAATTATACGACACCATTTTCACAACACACTACTCCATTTCATATCACAGCAGCCTACCTTGAGGATATATAATTTTTAACAATTTTATTATTTGTTAAAGTTTTAAGATTTCTTTCTTGAATCCTTTATCAATTTTAAAATTAGGAAATAACAAGTTGTTGATAATGATTTTCGTTTCCCGTCGAAAAGAAAGAATCAAAGGCAGATAAAAATGAAATTTAAACCAAAATCTTCAATAACAAATTTTTTAAAATTCACGAGCTGATATAAATAAAATGACACTCATATACTAACACTTATTACTGATCTTATAGACCTCCTAACATGATATATTTAGAGGGACTAAATTAAATTTATATTATTTTCAACCTTTCAAAATATATTAATAAAATGGATATCAAAAATTTACTAACATGATGTGACCACTAGATAGATAGAAATTATCACTTTAAAAATATGGGTGATTTTTAATAATAAAATTAAAATTAATTAATCTCAATGTATCAGTATATTTTTAATATATTTTTTAATTAGTATAAGAATAGGGTTATTGATTTTATTTGGAAAGGAGACCATGAAAGTACGAGATGTAAGACTCTGCCCTTTTTAACTATAGGAAGTTCCGAGACTATAAGTAATAAGGTTGTAATGAGTTCTAAGAAACAATAAGAAGTTGTAAGAAGTTGTAAAATTAATTACAAAAGCTTATAAGGAACATTACAACAAGAAGTTATAATTAAAGAGTCATAAGTAGATACAAGGATGTAAGATAAAATTAAAAAGAACAATGCCACTAAAAAATTAAAACAAATTATTACTATGGTGACTTATGTTTGTGGACTAGAGATTAACTTTTTTATTTGTAGTTTTCTTAGGTGTATACGGTAGGGACCACAGTTAACAATTTTTCTTTTTGTAATAAGGATTTTATTTTGAGTCTTTTATTGACTTGTCGAGTTAAATTTGAAATACCAAGTGTTATATGAGATTACCTTACAATAAATTATTACGAGATAAAGTATAGCATCTTCCAAGTAGTTAATGCGTCCTCTGAATTAATTTTCAAAATGTTATTTTGTCTAAGTAGAGAAGTAATACTTCAACATAATTTAATTTCCGATGAACAACTACATATCAAGCTCTATTCACCAAGGTTTAGTTTGTCTTTTTATTTATTTATATCAAGTTGATTTTTAATATGAAAGTGTAATTAATTAGAAACTTTGAACATTGAATTACAGTCCATGGTCAATTATTTAAAACATTAACTGTATTATTTTAGTGTATGACCAATATTATTACTGTTATTCTTTATAACTTTAACTTAACATATGTGAAAAATGAATTATGACATTTATTAAATTCTGATACGTACAGTGTAGGCAATGTGCAAATTTAACTTGATAATAATAATAATAATAATAATAATAATAATAATAATAATAATATTCCTAATCCACGTAATGTATATCCTTCACAACAAGCCAATGTATCTCACCACCCCCGCCCACCACCTATAAATTCACCTCCTCCATTTCTCTCTCCAACCCCAACCAAAATGGAAGAAGAATTCCAAGAATCCGACGTCGTATTCTCCGACCTCTACTCCTCCCACCAAACCTCCCGAGCTAAAACCAACAGGATTCAGCAAAGTACCAACAAATCAAACCCCAACCGAAACCACGGCGGATCCTCGCCACCGATGAATATCCCGGAGAGCGGAATCCGGTGCTTCCACCTGATCGAGTACACCCGAGACCACGATCATCATGATGATCTGGACCGCGACGGGTGCGTAGGAGGAGGAGAGAGAGTCCCGCCCCACCTAATCGTGGCGCGGCGAATCAGTGATCTGGGGACAGAAATGGCGTGTTCGTTCTACGTTGAAGATGGGAATGGAAGAATTCTCAAGGGGAGGAATTTGTGTCAAGTTAGGAACTCGATTCTTCGCCTTACTGGGTTCATTGAAACGTGACGTTAACCATTTTGAAACGCAAGTTTTTTCATGTTCTTCCCTAATTTATTTTATTTTTGTTTTTTTGGACACGCAAGATAATTTTTTTTTATTTTTTATCAAAGGATAATTAATTAGATTAGTGGAATTAAATTCCCAAGGAAGCATTTTTTGAATATTTTTCCACCAATATTAGTGGAGTGGAGATGGATTATTATGATCATAGAAAAATGGGAAATTCTTGTATGAGAATGTTGATTGAATTGGTTCATTCTCATGTAAATTGTAATATTGTTGTAATATTCCTTGGAATAGAGAAAACGGAGGGGCAATAAATTCATGGAGTTGTATGGGGTTTCCTTTTTTGAGTTATGCTTTCTTCAATGTACCTAGCTAGCCTATCATACTATCATATAAGTAAATTTGATAGTGTGAACAATGTATGAATATTTAATCTATTAGTTAAAGTCAAATGAATTAGTATTATATAAACATTTAAGTACTAATTACATATGTACTCCCTCCATTTCAAAATACATGTCACTTTAACTAATTTTTTTCGTTTCATAATACTTGTCACTTTATCATTCCAGGTGACGCTTTAATGATTAATTTACCAATTTTGTCTTTATTAAATACTTTATTTCTCTCCTTTTCTCATTGATTTTCTTCATTTTCAGTAAAATCTTGGCACAATTTGGTCTTTTAACATAAATTTTGTCATGAATTTTGTATTTTATTGGTATTCCCTTATAACCTAATTAGAACGACAAGTATTTTAAAATGGAAGGAGTATATGTTTGGACCTATTAAATATCTACGTTTTGGATGGCTAGAAACTGGGAATTTTTTTCCAAATTTATTATAATAGACCAAAGAAAAATATCTTCTTATATTGTTCTTTATTTCCCTCCATTACATAATACTTCTTGTTTTTGTATTAGAAGGGAATATGTAGAAAATACAAAGTTCATGATAAAACTTATTTTAAAAGAACAAGTTGTTTTTACGGACAAAATTGATAAATTAGTCACTAATACGTTATTGGGATTGTAAAGTAATAAACATTATAAAATGAAAAAAGTAAATTAAAGTGTCATATATTATGAAATGAAGGGAGTAGTAGGTTGTCCATAATTTTTAAATTTAAAGTCTAATGAAATCATTACACAATTCAAGAGTAATGTTTTTTTGGGACAAATGTCGGAAACAATTACAATAACAGTTCCTTACATCTAGCCGGAAAAGCAAGATTATAGTTGGCTTAGGGGCTATTTGGCAATCAACCATTAGTTGTTAGTCGTTAGTCGTTAGTCGTTTGGATTAGTCGTTATTAGTCTGTTTGACTTAGCTGTTTGGATTAGTCTGTTTGAGGAAAAAGTGTTTGGTAAAGTTAGTCTGTTTCTAACAAAGTTATTTGGTGAAATTCCATTTGTGCCCATATCTCAATTTCATTAATTGTTGTATACATTATATTCTTTTGTTTGCATATTTATATTTATTCTCAATATTAATTAAGAATTATGTGATATATAAAATTACATTTATACATGCTACATAATTTTAATTATGTATATTTTTTAAAAGTTTATATTTAATAATATATTTGACATTTACGTGACAAAATTATTCATTTATTATGATAGACTAAATTATTTATTAAAATATAGAAAATATTAAAATAAAAAATATTAACTTAAATATTCATAATCATCCTCCACTCTTGTTCCAAAAGTCTAAAAAATGAACTAAAAAAATCTTACGGATAAGCATACGACATTTGATAATATTATTTAGAACATTCTACGACTTCTTGTAGACACCAAACTCGAAGCAATATTATCACGAATACGTGACATTTCTTGAGCTCTTGAGGCCAAATTGGTATCTTTTATAGGATCACGTGCAACATCTTGTAGTGAATCAGTAGGGATGAAATCTGAATCTCCGTCGATTATACTAAAAGCCGGATCTTGAGTTGTACTTCTTATTATGTAGTGCAAAACTTGCTAATATGATTCTATTTTGGTCATTGATTGAATATTGCGGCATGCAACGTAATATTTTCCACCGAGCCTTTAAAACACCATAGGCCCTTTCAATACAACTTCTTAAAGATGAATGAGCTCGATTGAATATTTTCTTATAACCTTTAGGATTTGCACCACGAAACTCGATTGGTGATATCTTGTCTTTGAATATGGTGTTAAAATTCCTTGTCGTTCTGGATAACCTTTATCGGCCAAGTAATATTTGCCTAAATGAAAAAAAAATCATATAATAATTAATATAAACTCTACAAACTACCAAACTAAAAACTATCAATAACACAAGAAAAAAGAAATGTAAATAATACCCGGTGGTGGCTTTGGAAATTTGAGTTTTTGGTCACTCATTGTAGATAACAAGATTCGTGCGTCATGTGCCGATCCCTCCCAACCAGTTAATACATATGTGAATTGCAAATCAAAATTCACATACCGCTAAAACATTTACGATTGGTATCCCTTTCTCCCTCTATAACTTATTTGGTCTTCCTCCGGAACAATTACTGCAATATGGGTTATATCTAAAACTCCAATGCAATCCTAAAATAAAATATTTATAACATTAATGTATACATGGTGAAATGATCATAAACTATAAAGATAAATATGAAACACAAGCTTACCTTAAAATGAGGCATATATTGACTGTCATTGACAATTTGCTCGGGGATATCCTTAAATTCATGATCTCTAGGTTTGAGCATATCTTTACAAAGTTCATTCATTGCATTCAAAACTTCATTGAATACTCTACTAATAGTTTTACCAGAATGTTGAAAGCGCTCTTGGGAATTTCTGTTCGAGGCACCTTGGTTAAGTATATATACAAACAAGCCTACCTTCTCTAAAATTGACATTCTGTCTGAAGGCATCAATCCATATTTGCTTTCTAAATCGACACATAAATGACAGAACATAATTTGATCCATTCTAAACATGTTAAAACACCTTTTACATGACCATCTAATAATTCATTCATCCACATTTTCCCAATAATATATGAAGTCATGCAAGGTTCCTTGTGTATAAGTTTAATATAGTAAATAACAATGCCACCTACTACATACAACACTTTATCCCAAAGTTCATCATCATTATCATCGTCATCGTCATCATCAACACCATCATCCATATATTTCCATTCGACTACTTGATCATCCATGATATAGCCAATTAAGATATATGTAACTTGATAGACAAAAAAGTCAAGCACAAATACATTGACATAATTTAGAAACATAAGTTCACCAATCATACCACAAGTTTCAAGTTGATAATTACAAGTCAACCAATAACATTCCCTAAAAGTAATCATTGTAGTTCGATACATATGATAGCGAGCCATTTCAATACAATTCACAAAAAGAACCATTACCTAAACAATTCAAATGCAAAAGCTAGCTATTATATAAACTCCAATCCACAAAATATGTTAGACTTACTATTTAAGTTAGCTAAGTTCATAACTAATGTAATAATAGACTAAAGGACAACTTCATTTTTTGTTGTGCTCATCATATAAATACTTTATCCATGCAATTGTACGATCATTTGGCAAACTGTTAAAGATTATTCTTTTTCGTGGATCTTCCATCAAAACACAAGCAAAGGAAAACAATGATGGCTCAAGATCTAAGGTAAGCAACTTGGCTAAAGCATCTGCAAGGCTTGGAGCTGACAGTTGCACACACTTTCCTCTTGTTCCTCTCATTTATTGTTTCTAACATGCTATCAAGCCTTTCACACAACATGGCAGCTGCACTTAGTTTTTTACCACCTTCAACCCTTGCATTCTTATTAGTTCCTGAAACATTACCCTCATATGGCCTCTTCCCTCTTATTACTTCATCACGTCCATCATTTTGTACCCCTTGAGAAATTGGAGAAGGAGAAGGAGTAGTTAAAGGGAGCTTTCACGCCACAACTCTTGCCATTCATCAACACCCATGTTTAAGCTAACATCACTTGTTTTAGCAATACTATCAATAGTAAAGGCTACATTTTCAATAATCTCATTGTTGTTGAGTGTAGAAGGGATATATACTCCTTGTTCTTCCTCTATGTGATCTGGAGGAGGATCCATGTTAGGAGTCATTATACCCTTCCTAGTCGCTACACTACCTCCAAATAACCGATCCATTTTATACTCAATTTCTGAATCAATTCCTTCATCTCGAAATATCTTAAATTTGATGTATTCCTATAAAACAAAATAATACAAGAGGGAACTTATAAGACTCATTTTTTGTCATTCTAGTATCAAAATGATTACAATTTAAAAGCTCTAATAAGTAAACTAACCTCAATCTTTTTTTACCACCACTCATCGCTAGCTATGATTGTCCGTTTTTCATGATCACATCCTAAACCAATTTCTCTTCCTTTCAATTTTTTCCATAAACTCTATCCAACCTTCATCCAATCGTACTTGTTCTTTAGTTGGTCTCTAGTCCATGGAAAATTAGTTTTGTGCTAAAGGATTACCGCCAATTCAGCCCATTTAATCCTTTGAGAAATTGTCGCTCCTTTCTTACTCTTGCTCTTCTCAATATGTTCACTACATATATCACAAAATATGAGAAGATTTTCCCTAGACCAAACAGCATGACCCTCATTGCCCTCTTGCTTATCCCCTCTTTTGAGCGGTGCCATCTAAATAAAAAAAATAATCAAAAATTAAGACTTTAAACTATAAATGATGCTAGCTTAAAAGTTGAACATCACATCTTGAAACCGAAGCAAAAGAGCTATTAAGGGGAAAAAAGGACAATAAAAGGGACAAACATTTAAATATTAACTGTGCATATTCTACTTAAATCAATGGCAACTAGCATATGATCTTGCTATGACTCAGTAATTGTTGGCTGATAATCAGGTACAAATATTTTCAATTTTACTTGTTGTGGAATCAAAATTCAATATGCCTAAATCTTGATAAAAAAATGTATCACTAAAAGGAGGGGGGTTGTTCCAATTTTATGGATGAATCAGGTCTAGGTCACCATTTCAAGATAGAAAAATCCATCAGCCCACCATACCACTAAAGTACACCCAACAAATTTCATGAAATGGCTGTGCAAGTGTGCATAAATGCAACTTTACCTATTTTTTCAAAGTATTACAGCTTATTATTGACAGTTTGACATCAGAAAATTTGCTTTTACAATATTAGCTGATGGAAATTAAATCAATCTCATTACAAGGAATGATGATTCTCATTACAAACATTAAACCTACTCGTGACACTTCACGTTACTAGCTAGCTTCACTAAGTATGACAAGTTTATCTATGCTACAACGATCCAGGAACCTTAAACACCAACAAAACCCAAACACTCACAAGTCATCACTCCATATGGAGCCACTTTAGGCCAAGCTCTATGGGTAAAAGAGTAACAAAAACTGTCACCCAAGGGAAATACATTTGCTCAAAATTATGATTCTTTAGCTCCTATTTGATTTGATGACTAATCCCAAAATTCATGAGCTCAAACAAGCTCCCCCATCTTTTTTCTTCTCTCAGTGTTACAACCAACCAATTCCCCTTTTCCTCTATTCTCCCTCTACTTAGAATACTACCTATCTTCCATCTCCAGTGCTGTTTTTTTTTTCTAGAATCTAACCAATATTTTCTTCTTCGTAACACCCTATCCTTGTTTTTGGTGGATCCAGGCCAAGTTCAAAAGCAAATTCTTAGCTATAACTAAACAAAATTTTACTAATAACCAAATAATACCCACAAATTGACATTAAAAGGCACAACCGCCCACTAAAAACCCAGTTGCCCACAAAAAAAAAAAAAAAAAACTGAACAAAAAAAATGTGAAGCATCATTATAAGCTACACTGTTGGTATGCCTTAAATTGTTCTATTTTTTTATTGCATTTGTACCAAATTACTTTCACAAAGCTTAGAAGTTATCCTTTCTTACATTACAGGACTTTAGCACCAAGAACAAGTTGCTATAATGTCCGACACATCACGAGGAAAGCATGATCGATCAATTTACAAATCAAATATTTGATTTCAATTAATCCAAAGCCTCAAACCACTCTGGATTGAGACTGATTATCAAAAACAAGCCTCAAACAAAAGTAATTAAACACAAGAAATTTCTAAACCCTTACGCCTAAAAATTCATGGATTGGCCTTCTCATAATCACTATCAAGCCACGATAAACTTCCGAAAAATTACATTACTCAAGCTATTTGAAACAAATTACAACTCATATGTGCAAAGGAAAAAAATCAAAAAAAAAAGATGAAAAAACAAACTAGAGAAGCAGAGACACAGATGTAGAAAATTTGAGCAAACCCTAAAGCCTAAAAAGAAAGCAACAAAAAAAAAGTAAAATGATGTACCTTCTTGCTTGGATATGTGAAAATCGTCCTCTATAATGGCCTCTTCTCATATTAGTTTGTGTAATTAGGAAGAGAGGAAGGAGGAAGAAAGAACGAAGTGAGCAGAGGGAAGAAAGAACGACAATTGATTTTGCAAATACAATAATAGGGTTTTCCTAATTTCCAATGGCAATTAACGTAATTACGTAAAAAAATGAAGGATAATAAAGTAATTTTAGGTATCAACAGTAATCAGCTTTCTCAAAAAGCTCTTCTAAATAGCTTTTTATGAAAAGAGCTTTTTGGATTAAAAAGTTCTTCCAATAAGCTCTTTACCAAACATCCCCTTTAACTTTTTGACCTAGTCAAACAGCTTAAAAAGAGTTTTTGGGGATAAAAACTAACAACCAAACACCCCCTTAATCGAGACCCACTAACTTTAACACTACAGAGAGATAAACACTCGTAAAGAAAAAAATTAATGTTATGGACGATCGACCAAACTTCTTTAGTGTTGCCATAGTACCCTTCAAAATCCATATCAGCTGCCTAGAATCATAATCAATGACAATGTTGTTGATACCTTGATGGCCGCAATACATAAGTGCTAATTCAAATTCCACGAGTTCCGCCTCGAAGAGTAGAATAAGTAAACTTGAACCCGGATTTATAGCTCTGCCTCAAACCAACCTCGCAATTGCACCCATATAACTCCCACTTCTCCGGTCTTCGAGTTCCAAGATCCATCAATTAGAAAATAGACCGGGTTATCCACCCGACCACCCCTAATAAAATAAAAATCATCCTCGTCTTTCTTCCCCCATACCACAACCTCCCTTCCGAGCTGAGAATTCTCCGTATCCCACTCCCCCAACGTTGCGCATGTATTTTTCATTTATGAAGAAGGATTGAACACAGATTCCTTGGAGATAACTACATTCCTTACTTTCCGGATCTTCCAAAGAGTTATCCAAAAGAAAGTGATGCATCGATCCTTCCGGTCATCTTTCTTTCTCAAAAACATGTTCATCCAATCCCTAATTCAATCACCCCATAGATAGGAATGTTGGGGTGGGAATCGAATACCCAAGTGGCCATAACTCCAAATGCGCTTAATAATCTCACAGTCCCTAAAAAGGTGCTCCAGTGTTTTTGATATTCCTTCCATAGAAGCTACAACTTCTACCATGAGCAAGGCCCCTTTTTTCCATATTAGAACCTAGTGGAAGAGCATTCTGTATTATCCGCCATCCAAAAATTTAATCTTCGGGCTGAGTTTTTGGCCCCAAAACTTCTTCCAAAACTCGATCAACATAAAGCTCATGTGGATAGGAACCCTTTTGATTCAAAAGTGCATACTCCGATTTGGCCGTGAATTCTCCATCCTTGCTCATTTTCCAAATGATGTCATCATCATAATCTATATTCCTAATTGGAATTGCTATAATTACATTTGTTGTGGGTTTATGGAAGAGACTACGAATTTTAATCCCATACCAATCAATACCTTAGGTATTAAAAAGATCCCGAACAACGGCGTCGTCCGGGATATTATTTGCCTCGATTCCTTTAGAATTCCAATGGCCGTTGTCCAATCCAACTATCTGACTTAATTCTTGTAACTCTACCACTGTTGATTCTCCACCTGATCCGTTTCTTAAATGTATTCACCGTATCACAAACACCTTGCCACCCCAAAGACCCTCTTTTACCAACACTCAATTGTTGAATTAACCTAACCGGCGAAGGCACTCCATATTTAGTTGAATAGACCCTGGCTAAGATGGAGTTAGGATTTCTATGCCGCCGCCAAGCCTATTTCATCATGAAAGTCATCCCTAGTTTAGAAATTTCTCTCAGCCCGACACCTCTCATTCCCTTGGGTAACTGCAGTGAAGACTCGGACACTGCTCAATATTTTTGAGT